>UCOJ01000012.1:0-374004 GCA_900474305.1 Cecidostiba fungosa
GAGAGAGAGAGAGAGAGAGAGAGAGAGAGAGAGAGAGAGAGAGAGAGAGAGAGAGAGAGAGAGAGAGAGAGAGCGTTAAAAGCGCGCTCCTCTCGCAAAGGGCTTTGATCGGCTGCGCAAATCGAGACACGCTCATGTCACACATGTGTTATGTATATATATGTATGTATGCAGCGAGGATCCGAGAGAGGAAAACATGTGAACGCACTCACCTGGGACATGTGCTGCGGTCGCGTCGCCGTCGACGCCATGTGCACGACTGTAGCTCTCGGGACTTTAAAGCCGTCCTCGGCCTCGTCCGGTACCGTTGTCACCTGCAAAATCAATCATGCAACGATCGCTTAATTATCGAGTCGAGAGAGAGAGGAAGGTAGATACAATCGAGGGAATAATCGCTGACGACCAGCGCAAGAGCGTATCGAGTGCTATATCGTATATATGCGCTTGGACGAAATATTTTACGTACGTATAATTGACACACTTGATACGCTCTGATTGTTGGGTTGGTGGACAAAAAAAAATGTAATTTTTAATCAATAAGTTTCGATATAATATATATATATAACTGTTTCATGAGACCTTTAGAAAAGTTTAACAGATGGCACGGATATCTTCGATATCTTCGGGCGATCATTAATTACGAAAAGGTCGCGAGCTTTCAACTCGAAGAAATATGGAGCAAGTGCGCGATCACTTGCTCTATTTTCTCCGAGTTACTCGGAGAAAAAGAAAGACAACCAACTGCGGGCCTGACAGAAATCTCCAATTTCGCTCGCGTACCTATTATATATACTCGGAGAAGAGCGCAAAAAATTAGACAAATGAGAGATGGGCTTGTTTAATTTGAAACTGCGCATCAGTGTCTATAGACATTCAATTAACCTGACGCACTATATATGATATTACCCATGTAATCTCACGATCGATGATTGCAGGTATAAAAAATCGCACCTATATAGATTACAGCAATTTGCCGAATTTTCGCAACTCGCCCGAAGGCTCTTAACGAAAAAGCCCATATATATCCCTCTAAACGAAAATCAATCATCGGCGTTCGCTCGGAGCGAAAATGATTTTCTCTCTCGTAAAAGCTCGACTCGCTGCCGAACAATTGTAACGATTCGAGCGAGCCTCGCGGCGTCGCGCATCCCGTAGTGAGAAGAACAATAGCCTCTGCAGCGAAATTTCAGAGTTGCTCTCTCTCTCTCTCACTCTGGGTTTTACGCTGGCGCCTGAGTTTAACGAGTGCGCATCATTGTTCAACGACTGTCATTAATTCGAACACGGGCTTTAATGGACCGTAGTATTTTTGCTTTCTTCTCATCATCTGCAGACACGAGAGTAAAAGCGAAAAATTATAATTCCCAGGAGGTGTAAGCGCTCGGCACTGACGACTTGAGTGCTTTTTCGAGAATTCGACGAGGACGAAATGTTTTTTACGATTTCATATATTGAGTAACTTGCCGGATGTCTTGGAGAGAGAGAGAGAGAGAGAGAGATATTAATCGAATGATTTTTCCGTGCGAGTAACGAGTCGCAGCATATTTATCTAGTCTTTATAACGACTTGTACTTGCTGATCATTTAGATAAGAATTATCTGTGGCTATTTAGCGAGAAATACGAGTTTTCGTGTATACCTTGGCAGCTCTCTCTCTCTCTCTCTCTCGCTCGTATGTGTGTGTTGTGCAATGCTGGAGTTGCGGCGAAAGTTTTGTTAATAAAATCTTTTATTATACACAAATCAAGTGTTATGCATATTATCGCGACGATTTCAATGAAGATTTCTCTTCGCACTTGCAAACGGGCTACCATCTCAAGGACCTGACACTCGTATACGCGATATCTCCACAAAAGATTACAGACGATAAGAATAGAACAAATATTTTGAAGTCTAACATACGCATTTTTCTTTAAAACTCGCGGCATACACGACCTTGAGGAGCCTTTTTCTTTTAGCGCGAGAGCTATTGAGCGGTTAAACTCAAATTTTCTCTCATCCACAGTATAAACAACAGCTTTTAAATATAAGTTTAGAAATAATTCCTCTATACAGCGCATCAGCCTTTCAATTAATCGCCGATGAAGACGGTCCGCCGCGACTAAATTGAATTGCAGTTGCGTTCGCATTTATGAATATGTAATTCCATACATATAGGCGCAGAGCTGAGAGTTCGGCATAAATTAGCCTGCTCTTCGCATCAGTAGCTCTTTCTTGTGCCGCCGCCTGCTGTAGGTTACAACTTTCGCGCGCTGGAGAATCGATTATATTACGCGCGCCGCCGCCTCGAATATGAACTTTGGTTATAAATCAATAGCCAACGGGTAATTGCGATATTATTTAAAGTGAGATATTAAAGTCAGGATATGCGTGGTGAGGAGACGCTTTCAGGCTACTTCTCTCTTATTGTATATATAGTTGATTGAACCTTGTGATAAAGCGAGTATAGGTCTGAAGGGATGAATAATACGGGTTAAGTATTTTGGCGTTGGTTTTGTGGTTATTCCAAAGTAATGATAAATGGAACGTTTTCGAGCGGTTGGATATAACGCAAAATAAATGAAGTATATTAAGGGTCTATACAACCTACGTAAATGCGCAGGCGGGAAAAATAATCAAACAAGTGAATATAAGCGGGTTAATCCAGTGCTCAAAATGAATCGCGCGATCAATCGATCACTGATTTTATCGACAGCTCTCTCTCTCTCTCTCTCTCTCTCTCTCTCTCTCTCTCTCGGAACTCGGAAATTCATTTCTGACATTAATGGATTAATTATAATAAAACGTGTGTCGTATCAAACGTCACCTCAGCTTAAAAACCTTGAGCCGCGCGCATATAAAAAACAATATAAAAATCCTTCTCTCTCTCTCCCTCTCGTTAAAATACAAGTAGACGAGCGTATTACCCACGCAAAGCAAAGAACGATTTTCCTTATCGAAGCATCAGCCACCTATAACCCTTATTATACTTCTCTACGACTTTGCTCTCGCATGGGGATACATATAAATTATTGCACATTCACAGCAGCGGCGGCGTCGCCTTATTATAATACTCGGCCGGAGTATATATAAGAGCCCAATCAGGCGAGCGTCTCTCTCTCTATACAAACACACAGGCCTGTGCAGAGAGAGAGAGAGAGAGAGAGAGAGAGAGTCCCGGCGCGAGATTTAATAAGAAGATGCGACGACGACACCCTCGGAGCTGCAGCGAGGCTTTGAATTCGTTTATATAGAGCGTCGAGGTCTATTCCACGGAAAACGGAACTTAATTACAGATTTTCACGATAGTATATACCACCGCTGCACTGACGCTCTTTTCTCCTCGCTGCAGGAGAAGCGACGGTCGATAGTAGGACCTCCGTAGGGAGAGGAAGACGCCAAGCGCCTCACTTTTTTTTTCTTCCCTCGCGTGTGTGTGTAGTCGTGGGACGAGGTATTGAATAGAAATTTAATTGGATCGATCGATTCTGTTTTGCAGTTCTTTTTTTTTCCTACAGTAGGTACTCTCTCGAGATGGGGTTGAGACACACGAGGCTTTTCAGCTATGATTCAATTACCAGCTCTCTCTCTCAGCGAGAGATAATAAATTCGCGCAGGAGAGATTTCACGAGAGGAAGCTATACCGCTGATGGCGATAAATCAAACGTTATTAAATACTTGGGCTATTATGCGCGCGGCTGCAGGCTAATCACTCCTCTCTCGACTTTCATCGCTCGTTGATATATATAGACACGCGCGCGTCCGCTAATTACATTCATCTACTTTCCATTAATATAAAGCAGAGTGTGCGTACGTGTGCTTTATCTTTCTCACGGAAACTCGCGGCGAGTACATGTCAACTATATCTCGGAGAGACAAACACAAACTCGTTGCGCAACTCGATATATTGTGCGTTACGCGAGAGAGTCCGTTGCATTATATATTATGTGCTCTGAAAAATTCAAACGCTTTCACTTTCCGACTAAATAATGTGTATAGAGCCCCTATTGAAAATTTCGCCGCTTCCTATATATATATACACACTGCGCGCAAGTTTCCTCCAAGAGCGACAGGATTTTTCTATATCGTCCGGGCCCCCGATCCAACGACTATACGACGAAGATAAGTTTCGCGACCTACTTGAGAAGTATCTCTCTCTCTCTACGACTGATTCACTCTCGGATGGACGAGTTCTTGATTTTGTGTTTTATGAGGAGAGCTGCAGCGCGATGCTTTCGGGGACGAGTGTGTAATCAATTCAGGATCTTATAAGTTGTTCGAGTCGTCTCTTTTTATTGTATATAATCCCGCACGAGAATATAAAGTTTATACGAGCGACGCCCGTATATAATCGAGCTTCTCTTAAAAACTATATAAACGTTCTGGGTTAATCGTCGGCGCGTGAAAACCTCCCACCTATTATATATATATAATACGACGTATCATCATCAAGCTCTCGCATTTGATTTCCCAAGTCCGAGTCGCCGTATACGCCAAAAAAGCTGTGCAAGTATGCAGAGAGAGAGAGAGGGACATCCGGGTCAAGTGGCTCGATGAATATACGCGCGTCCATTATGTCTATATAGTTATATGTGCACAGACCAACTATACGATATTTCAGGTATATATATAGTGCCCCCCGCAGCTATATCTACACGCTTTTATGCGCCGTGTAAACGAGCGATGTCTCTTGCAGGCGCCTCGGCATTATAACGCGCGTATATAGGAATAAATATCCCCGACGCTCTTTTTGCATCGCGAGATTTACCGTTGTTTCGAGGCGCCGCGGTATATCCATTTAATATTCATGCGCACCTCTTTTATTATATATACCTGATGTGAGAGTTTTTATTGTATTATGCGCGCGTGAAGGAAAGTGCGTTTGATATGCTGAGTGTGTGTGGAGAGATTAGGATCGAAACGGGATCGTGAGGTCTTTTGGTTTATCGCGTTTTTGTTTTCTTGTGCTGAGAGAGAGAACACGTTGCTGTCTTGATACGACCCTGCTTACGTGAGATAGATTGAGATAAGATCGCGAGAGGAAAATTCGCTGTTTAATCGTTATATGTATACGCGAGCTTTTTTTTTGGAGTGCGTGGGATACCGATTATTCGAGCGCGTAATTTTTGATCTTATGTCGAGTTTTTACAGAGGCGTGATAAAATCGCTGATTTATCTGTATATATACCTGTTGAAAGCTGCAACACACTGATATACGTTCGCCTTATATCCTCTGCACTAAATTTAAATTATACGAACCGTAATAATATGCTGATAGAGGAAGGCTTAATTAAAAAGTTTCGTCACCTCGCCGGCTATAATGGAAAAAAAATGAATCGGTGGGTTATATGCCTAATTAGCAGAAACTCGGTGGCGTACTTTCGAGCCGGATTCTATATACTCGGGGCTGCGAAAGAAAATTCGATTCTTATATTCCCGTCATCATCCGCGTTTGCCGATGGAAAAACTGGCTGTGCTGCTTCAAGAGCATCTGCTTTTTATTCTGTCGCGTTGTTTGCTTGGATCTTCTTCTCTCTAATAAAGCGACGACTTTGAAGCGGTAACCAGTATTTTAATCGTTCTGTTTACAATCTTTTGTTGGAAAAATCATACGCGGTATGAATCGGCTGCACGATTAAAAATAAACCATTATATTAGCAAAGTCATAACTCCTTCCACGGCATGTATATAAGATCCCAATAACTCAAAGCTTTACAACACATTTAGCCTCGCGAGCCAAGGAGGTTAAAATCGCACATAAATTACCCATCAGCGTGTGTACCTCCCCCTTTACAGCGACTACGTTTTTCCGTGACCCGTGTCTCTCTCTCTCTCCTATCCAATGGAAAAACGCGACCGGATGTACCGCAAGGAGGAGTCGGTATTCGCGCCTTAAATCAAAATCACTATCCGTCCGACGTGTTTAGTCTGCAGCGAAGGAGCGCGTTAACGGCTCGTTCGCGCGCAAGGTTGAGCCTAAAACAGTACCGAGAGCGTCGTCTCTTTGCAGAGAGCGTTACGGGGGCTTTCTAGCTCTCTTTATGTCGGACAATATTCGCGGCGCGTTAAGTGCACATCCGCTGGGATTTTCGCGATTTTGAGGACTCGGCTATTTACGGACTCCGGAGAGAGTAGTTTTAACTTTTACGAGAGTATATTTCTTTTTTTTTCAAACTTATATTGGCGGGAGAAAAAATCGCTCTAATCTGAAAACCTTATCGCTTTTCATGTAAACGCAATAGGCGAATTTATTATCCGCGCGCCGAGAGCCAATTTGCAAGACTCGAGATAAATTATCGAAACGCGTATATAAATATATACGAGGGTGACGACTCCGTGGCGCGAGTCAATTAAAATCGCGGACACACAAACATTCTGCTCTCTTGCATCACACACAACGCGAGCGCGCCACTATATATTAATTAACGCAATTTATCTAAATTACCCGAGTTGTCGCTACCTGTTAAGACTCGTAACCGCGAAAAATTCAATTTCAATTCGATTTATATCACCCGCGGTTTCAGCTCGTCGATCGCAAATATGTATATACCTATATACACACGGACACTTTTTTTTTTAATTTGTATTTCGTTATTTCGTTCGTCACGTGAAGCCGGCTGAAATCTCCCTTTTGTGCAGCGTCGCGCGTGTTCAATTAATCAAGAGCCACGCGAAGGCTGCGCGAGTTCATCTTCTTTTCTCGTCCTCTCTCTATATATGTGTACGGGTTTCGCACGGTTTCTTCTTCTTTTTTTTTTGTTTCGTCGTTTTGCCGAGAAAGAACGATACGATTTTTGCGCTGCGTCGCCCGAGCGAAATTAATTATTCCTGAAGTTTGACGGTCAAGAGAGGAGGAAGAACGGGATTTGCTCGTGCATTAATTATTATTCCAATGACGCTTTCTTTGACGTGAAATAAGGGGAAAAAATATTTCTCGTTGCAGTTTCTTTTTCTTGCAGGGTGTTGTCGGTGAATAATAAATAATTCGTACGCGTCTATACAGACGACGAATTCATATTTCTTTTAAAATTCAAGTGCAGCGAGAGCGTCGTAAATCGCAAAGGATATATGTGTCTGGAAACCTCGTCAAAACACAGACCCACCGAAAAAGTATCACGATTTCACATAAAAAATCAACAAGTATATTATAAGCAAACCCAGAACACACAATAAAAAGCCCACATACATATTACATCCGCGCACAAATAACACACGCGCAACTGCATCAGACCCAGTATATATAGATCCGATGTGCAAGCAAAACGATGCAACGGCGGTATTATACATACAGGGGGGGGAAGCCCCACGTGGCGGTGGCGGCGACTCTTGTAAACAGCCTCGGGGGGTATTGGTTACCGGCGCTCGTGTAACACACGAGGTAACCGAACGTGATTTCTCGGCTCGCGCTTTCGCGCCGCGCCATTCATTCGACACTGCACTTTTATGGCTCGCGGGCCGCTCTTTTCTTTTTCTCTTTCTCCCCGGCCGTCGGCACTCTTCTCTCACTGCGGATGGCTTTCCTTCGCCGGGATCGATTGCGTATGTGCATTAGAATAATAGATTATTTCAGAAGCTAAATATAGTCTCGAATAGAGATTTACTACGGCAGAGAGTATATTTTTTGTGGCCCGTCGGACTTTGTATGTACCGCAAATTACTTTGCAATAATGGACAGAGAGAAGTTGCGGCGAACTATCGGCTATCTCGGACACAAAAGAAGCGGGAACTTTTGAAACTCTTTAAAGAAGCTGGGAGTAGGGCCGGGCGCACGTGATTAATCTTCTATACGTTCTCTCTCTCTTGGGGAAGTAAAAAATATTGCGAAAAGCTGCACCTCATGAAAAATATATTTCGAAATCATAAATGGCGTTCTGCGAAGAAGAAACACTCTTTTCACGGGGAAAAAGACGAAGAGCATCAGCCGTGTCTACATAATAGAAAAAGAGGATTTTCCCGGGGCGAATATATACACGAGTGGATCATCGCGTTCGCACCTCTTGCAAACATCCTGGAAATCGTATATAACGAGCGCTTGCAGCGTTTCGCTTGCTTTCTTCTCTCTCTCTCTCTCATGAATGTTTGCGAGAGTGCGAGAGAACCACCCGACAAATCCTCCGGCTGTGCTGTACTACAAGTATACTTCTCTTTTCTCTCAAATTCAGCGAATTCTGTATACGTATTCTTCGCTTTGCTTTGCTATCTCGAGAACTTGCACACGGAAATGCAGAGTTCAATATTTTCTTGGATATGTATTATATAGATCAGATGGGTTTGATCGTTTTCCTCGAAAAATACATTAAATTCATTATTTTTCAACGGGGGGTAACGAGGAGTAATCTCCCCAAAAATTGCAGAGCTAACGATCGTCCTTATATTATATAAAATTACGAAATTTCGGGACCACCGGGGCTCCCTCGAAATTATCGAGCGGTATATACATGAACTTGCAGTCTATATGTTTATGTGTGTACACAAAAGTCTCTCGATTAGCAGATGACTCTCTGGTATACACACAGCGGCGGCAACAAGGTCGATCGGCTTTTAATGGCATTACAGTGGGGATCAGGGCCAATAGTAGTAGCTCTATATATGCCTTGATTTACACAGGGTAAATACGACGAACGATGCGGGGGTATACAAAACGACTTTCATATTCCATGCGCCGGAGTATAATAAACGTCAGCTGGATTCGTAAGGCGTCTATTTGGACAAGCGTTTGGCAGATTTTCGACAAGATCGAGAGCAGTTATCGTTTTAGCGCTGTATAGCGGGAAAATCTCAGTGCGCGATAAAGATAACGCACTTTTACACTCGAGAGCCTGTTTTATCACCGTCGGCGTAAATTATATAGCCGCGCGCGACAACTCGGTCGAGCCGATAATTAAGAAATTTTCTTATCTAACGAGAAAGTTCGTCGCGGTCCGAATAAAACCAGACTGAATTTTTGCTCATTAAACCGCAGCGTATACAAGCGAGAGCCAGTCTATAGGAATTAGACTGCGCACAATAATAACTCGCTATAGAGAGAGAGAGAGAGTAGTCCGAAAGTCGATCGTGTCCTTGCCTAGCCGCAAAAAAAGCGTCGCATCGCCTGCAGCAGCAGAGAGAGAACTCATTGTTTCCTCGACGCTGCGGCAGTAGCTCTCCGCGCGCTTGGGTCCATCGATTCGCGGACTTTGACATTGGCCGCCTCGCGAAAACTTGCCTCCCTTCCTCCTAGGCAGAATGCTGCAGTTGGCCCGGCTGACTATTGTATATAGCAGGTGTGTGTATATATATGTATACATCTGGGTCATCGATTTTCCGTTCTTATTTGCGCATTGCAATAGACGATTAGGTGCGTATATTTATATTGTACATCACATACACGGCGACTGTTCACTTGATCGGGGAGAAAAAATAAAGCGAGACGACACACAAGGCAACTACTGTTCGGCAATCGGAGAAGAAACAAAGGAGAGAATGGCAATAATAATAATCCTCGAGTTTAAACACGCAAAAAGATAGCAGCAGCTGCTACTGAGAACGAACAGACGTATATATCCGAAGAGTAATTAACGACTCCCTCTTCCGCGTGTGTGTCAAACTGTCTCTCTCGCCAACAATCGCGCTCACTATTTTCTCTCTCTCTCTCCCTCGCAAAATCAATTTGAATAAAGAAACATTGTGCATCAGCTTTCCCACGGAAGTAGCCAGTGCACCGCGCCTACAACTCATCTGCCCGTTGCACTTGCAAATTGATCGCTCTCCGCAACCCACAGAGAGAGAGAGAGAGAGAGAACCAACTCTGTATATATATATATATGTGCAGCCGCTGCAGTCTCTCTCTCTCTTCGTTATTCATTTGGCGCCTCGCGCAGCCAGTCCGGCGCATTCAAAGGTGCAAGCCTTTCATTAGCGTGTAGGCCACGCGCTCGCCTCTATTATACGACCGGCCCGCCGCCGACAAAACATCTGATTCCATTGTCGCTCTCTCTCTCACTCTGGGGTGGCTCTGTGGGCTCTCTGGTACAGGGAGAACAATGACGGCGAATACTCGCGCGCGCGCAAGAGAGAGAGAGGCTACTGTGCTCCATTTTCGATTATTATTCGCCGCGAAGTGCCCGTGAAATTGGCAAATTGCGCGCGAGACTACGCGGTTCTGTCTGACTGATGCTGGTATTATAGCGATATGATGTTGCTGTGGCTTTTCCCTCGTTCTTCGGCTCTCGATGCGTAAACCTCGTTGGGACGTAATACAAGTTTCTTTTTTAAACATTAGCCTCCGAAAAAGGTATAACGAGCACTACTATCCCCTTTTTGTATCCCCTAATACAATTTGGAAAACGTCGCAGTATTAGTGTGAATAGCCAAATGCAGCCGGCCCCTCTGGAAATTCGCTCGAAAAACGAGAATACGAAAAATAGCAGCAGCAGCAGCAGCAGCCGAAAATAAAGCGTATTTTCGGAAGAGCTTTGTGCCGATCCAGTTATACCGCGGCGCTCTCTCTCTCTCTCTCGCGTAAAAGGAATAGAAGAGAGGCGACGAGTATAGTGAATGCTGAAAAGAGAGGAGGACGCAAGTAGCGCGCGAATTCTGGCGCGTGTTCCACTTTTTTCTAAGGCGAGTTTACAAACAACGGCACACACACACACGCGGTCATTAAAATACGAATAGCCGCGAGTATCTATAGGGGCTTTGACATTAGAATGTAATGACTACTATAGGTCGTCTGCTACTCGCTCTCTCGTCGCCTTGTTTTCGTTCTGGATCTCATTCATGACTATAAGCCGGTCATCGGCTGCTACAACTGCGAAAAATTCGTCAAAACATCCTCGTTTATACGTAATATATTATGCATCGGATATTATTCAAATTAATATTAAAGCGCAATTAACTCGTACCTTGTATTTACACACTCGAAACGTTCTAGTGGCACTTTCAGAGCTACTCGTGTATTATATATATGTAGCAGTTGCACGCGACGACTCATCTCTTCTTCTGATGCAGAAAAGCGAGAGTCGAGCGTTACACACGCGCGTGTGCTGCACTTGAACTATAGAGTACAGACTGCATTTTCCTTCGACCTTGCTCATATATATACACGATTTACCGCCGCTCTGTAGCGGCCATTTCGAGAGGATGCTCTTGTCCAAATATTAGCCTTTGTTTTGAGCATTGGAGAGAGAGAGAAAAAAGCTGCTCTTTACTGCTAAGTGCATTCGTTTTAATAATTTTCGAAATTATATATAAGCTATAATGCGACTGTTTAGCTGCTGCCACGTACGGTGTAAGTCCCTTTAGAAAAATAACGAGCCACTGCGCGGCTTTTATCGCAATGGGAAGCACACGTCAAGCGATGTACTTCCGACAAGAGTCAGTATATAGCCGCCAGACGTCCCGCGACTGGAAATAGAACCTAGATCCTAGCTGCCAGACGCTGTTTTTGCTCCGATATTTTTTTTTTCTCTTTATACTATTTTATCGCGTGTGTCTTAAAAAAGACAGCTTTGCGAAAGTGCGTTTCAAGATTCCACTCCCTGTACGTGCGTGAGTATAATCGAAGGTCGAGTAAACATCACTTATACTTCCAGGAGAGCTGCTGCAGACAAAGCGCGAGAAAAATGCGAAAACAAGCGTAGAGTATTCTCTCGTAAAAGGGCAGCGTCAGAGGTATAGTGTAGTCTGTATATTTTGCTTGAATCGAAAAATAGACGTATACGTTTGAAGTCAAAGACATAAACAGATCATCCGATCGATAGTTTGTTCAACTAATGAAACAGAAACACTCTAACGAAGAGAAGCTCTCTCCAGCAGGATTTTTCTCGGATTACGATATCGAGAGAGAGAGAAATCCCTTTCGAGTGAAATAATCGCCTTGTCTCGTAGAATCGAACCTTTTAATCTCCTCGACCTGCCGTTCCTTCTCTCCGGAATTAAAGCCATATACCTTCGAACGTAGCACTCACACACTCCCTGGTATGCAGTACAAAAAGACGAGTTTATCCCTGCGCCAAGCGCGAAATTCAAAAAGAAAACGACCTCGCGTGAATCACTCGTAGAAGAAAAAAAAACGTGACTACCGACGTTTTCCCAGGCACTTTTCGCGGAAGGGAAAAGCCTCGAGCTGTATAATAAAGGAGAGAGAGAAACAAGAAAGGGCGGCACAAGTTTTCCGGAGTCACGTATATAATACACACGCATCTACTCGTTAATTTCGGGAAAATATTTTCTCCTACGGAGACGCACGCGATTGAAACGTGACGACGCCTTCTTGTCCGTTTTGCATTTCTGCGAGGCTTCTTCTTCTTCTTGCTCGCGTTTCACACAGCGACGATCGCGCGCATACGGGCTAACAATAGCCGGGCTGTGTAGAAGACTCTTCGAGTTGCAGTACGTGCGGCGTTTGGGAATTCGTTTGAATCGACAGCGTAGTGTGTTGTCGACTCGCTGTATATATATATATTCTGTGAAAGACTCGGTACTATACATGCTGCAGTGTGTGTATATATAGTATATAACTGGACAGCGACGAGCGTTGTTGAGAATTCCTGTTGCAAAAAAAAAGACGGGCTTGAGGGGATTCGATAAACTCGTTTGTTAACGCGAAAATTTGAATATAATACTTTTATCCGTGAAAATGAAACGGTGCTTGTTATACCTATATTTATGGCAAATGGGTAAACATTTCTGAAGCTCGAATCTATATATATGTACAACAAAGCAAAGCCTACTGCATTAGCATCGGAATCGATCGGAAATGCAAATGCTCTCGATAGGGATCCTCTCCAAATGATTAGCCTATAAAAAGTTTTTTCGAACCATCCTAATAACACTCGACCGACTGGAGAAACCCTTCCTCTCTCTCAACCGTCGTTACCAAGGAATAAGAGACATATCCACAAACGACAACAAACGCTTCGTCTATATAGTATGCGCTTGTGGAATCTGCTTCCCACACCCGTACGAACACACGTGTATATATAAATTCCACGGACGAACGCGTCCAACGATACACGTTACATATATATATAATGCACCACGACTATCGAAATATCCGGACACAGCCCTGCAGCGGCGGGTCTTCTAATGCAAGTCGCGCGCGCTCGCGCAGTCGTCCGGGGAAAAACGGCTTTTCCGGCCGCGCATGAATCAACCTAACGGGCCGCCGCCGCCGAGCGTTAATTCACTTTTTCCGCTCCTTTCTACGCCAGTATAGCGCTCTACTGATCTATGCGATAGTTTTGCATATACTATATCTATAGCCTCTTCTTTTTCGCTCACAGTGTCATTGTCCTCTCTCTCTCTGATCCGCGTCCGGCCTTTCTGTATTATTATAATTTAAAAGATGACGGGCTGGAGAGGAAAATTTGCTTAAAACCTATAGTCCCGCACAAAGCAAGATTTTAGAACAAAAGCCGATTTTCCGGACGGATTTAAAAAAAATAAAGCCTAGAATCTAAAATCCCATTCATGATGCAGCAGCTGCATCAGTGTGCAAATGATAGCTTCTCCTGCGTGGGCGCGATTCGCACCTGTCACACTATAGGATCTATAATACCCGACACGCGATCTCGGACCTAATGGCCTGGCTCGGATGCTCATTGGCGTCGCTCGGGATTAAGATTTCCTTAGGAGATATAGGAGCGCGCGCGGAATTCATTAACACAGCCCTCTAAGGTGCTGCTGCTTATCTTTCCGGAGCAGAGGCTTATAGACACACACCGATCTGCATTCTCGCTCTTATGTTTGTTTATTTATTCATTCATTCGTGCAGAGATTGCGAGATTTTTTTTTTATTCTGGATAGGTTGCGAAACTGCCTGATGGCGCTTGTGCGGGATTACGAGCGTCGGATCGAATCTGAGTCAAGCTTTTTGTGTCTCGTTTTTTTTTTTGAAGCTTGAAAGTGAATCGCCGATTCATTGTTGTAGACGAGTTTCTTAATCAACGGGAGACAGAAAACAAAGTAGTTGTCGTTGAACGGCTGGCTTGGTGGAAAATACGAATGATAATAGAGAAGCTTTTTCCAATTCTCGGCTGTAATGAAAAATACTCTATTTTTAAAGAGGCCGCAAGGGTAAAGAGAAGCTCCAGATGTATTTTTATTCTCAATTATCCGAGTCTCTCTCTCTCTTGCTCTTGGTGACAGTAATGAGAGAAACTAAGAGAGAGAAGAAGGCCGAGGAGGAGAAAGAGAGAGAAACGCTTGAATGGATCTTTGTGCGTGCGCTGAGAGAACAACGTCGTTAAAATGTGACGTGTCTTTTTTTCAGACAGCTTCATATACGCCGGATCTTTGCAATATTTTGACGCGGACCTGCCGACGCGAGCTCGGTATAATCCGATTAAAATTTCCGTTTCTCAAAATAACGTTTTTGTCGCGTTGTCTCTTGTCGGCAATGTGTGAAAATTCGCTGCGTGTGCCGGAAATAAGTTTTTAATTGATGAGGCCGTAGAAAAACACAAAACGTTTCCTCCAACGCTTTTCGATTTATATCTTGCTTTTGAAGATTATAGTACTTTGTTGTCTGTCAACAGAAATATGTATATCCTCCGGCGTATTTTTGAGATAGATATTTTTAGACTCTCAAAGCGAAGTTGCAGAGAATTTTATAGCTCGATAATATTTAGTCGATCGATCGCTCCCAAGAAACTGCGATAATAATTTTGTTTCGCTTGTTTTTTTTTAAGAATAACCTTACTCCCGGTAATGGCAAAGCGTCGATTAATAAATTAATTTTAAAAATAACTTCAATACCGACGGTCAAGTCGAGAGAATAGACTCGATTCTCCGAATGATGTCACGCTATATACTACGAATAAGCGTTAATAGCATAAGGTTCATTTGTTTTGGAAAAAAAGTGTCAGTACAATTGTACGCTTTATTAGTGAATGAAAGGGATCTGAGTCATGTGTGTTGTATAGAGTGTCGGGGAGAGCCCAGTAGACGTTCTCGCAGTAGTTGACATGAGCGCCTGCAGCTTTTTAATTCAGGCCTCTAAGAGTTAAACGCTTCATTCAAGGCATGCGCGTTCTTTAGAGTATTATGGTAAAACCAGCGGCTCTCGTATACAAGCTTATCAGTCTTGTTTACGAGCTATTATCGCTACATTTTTTTCCTGTATTCTCTCACCCGTGACAATTAGCGAAAGTTGTTCGTAACTATATACGTATATTACCGCTGTATATCAATTAACCATTCCATTTTCTGTCTTTTTTTTTTGCAGGTAAGCTGCAGTCGATTTCGTCACTACGCAATAATATATGCACAACGTACACAAGGTAAAACCATTCAAACACACGCGAGTTTTGACATATACTCCCCTCACACAAAACAAACGGCAGCTCAAAGTGCAAGCGCAGCTAATTCCGTCGTAAAGGGCTCGTCCCTTAATAATAAGACGAGAACCGAGAATTCTGAAATAAAGCGTATAGAGAACTTCTGACGTGCGCGTGCGAGAGAGCGAAACAAGCGTCAAACGTCGGATATATCAGCCGACAGTATATACACACGACCGGTAGCAGTCATCGCTCTCGAGGAGAAAAACGCTTCCGTGTTTTCTTCCAGCTATATACCAGCATTATGCATCCCTTTTCAAAGCTACTAATTAATACTCGCGCGAGCGACAGGTTCCACACACGCGTTTGATCGTCGTTGCTATATGTATATATATATATATATATATATATGAGCGCGCGGACCGCGAAATTAAGCGGCTTAATGCTTCGCCGGAGGCTAATTAATCACTCGCACGCGCGTATGCAGTTCGCGAACGTTTGTGTTCACGAGCTGCTGCTGTTCTGATGTGTATATATAATATATGCGCGTTATGGGATGTGATATGAGAATATGGGCTGCTGCTGCTGCTGCTGCGGGGACAGATCGTGGGCTAATTAATTCCGACGCGATCGAGCGGCTTTTACGAAGACGCTGCAGTTTGTTGATGATGATTTGATGCGGCTGATGCGAGATATTATTTCGGTGTATTCACTTGTGCGTTTGTTGAATAATGACGGGAGTCTTTTTTTTTAGAATTGACGGTCAACGCTATTTTTGTAAGGCAAAGCCGATCGAAGATGCGTTTGCTAATGCCGAGAAGGTTCAACGAACTGCTTTTTCACACTGTTTTGAACAACAAAAAATGACCGACTTTCACTGAAATTTTTTTAAGTTACGATAACAGTGTAAATGTAGTATAAAGTGAATAGGAAATTCATTCATTTTTCCCCCAAAAATAAGATAAAAACACTTTCGAAATAATTATCATCGGTATCAAGCGACGTTAAAAAAACCTCACTTTTATAGACGTCGCTGCAATGCGAAGCATTTAGAGGGATCGGAGGAATTTATTTTCCGATTTTATCGAAAACCCATCGCAGATGGAAATATATATCGGAAAATAATACGCGGCAATTCGAGTAATTCCAAAGGATATTCGGAAACAAAAATTCGCGGTATTTTTCGAAGCACTTTAACAGGATATATAATATACGCATTACTCGACTCATCATACCAAAAACGAATTATTTTCCAATAACACTTATCTCCGCTTATAAAACTATAATAAAAACACTGTTCAAAAACAACTCTTACACTCTGCAAGCCAACAGTGGCGGAATCCTTCTTCGTCGGCATCTTGCTCCATATCACACCTCACACATCAGTATAAAAAACAACAACAACAATAACTTTGAGCTATCGTTACGACAGTAGAAAACACGGAAGCCCAAAACAAATATAACATACACGCGTTGCCATAAACACACAGAGGGACTGTCGAGCGCGACCTGCCAGCCGGATGACCATCGCGCAACTGAGACTTCTCGCGCTCTCGCTCTCTTTTCACGCCGGCGACGACTTCAGCCGGCGCTGCGAGCGAACGAGTGAGCGAGAGAGACGGAGATATATGTAGAGCGGTAGGTTTACTTTACAACACACTGCAGCACGCGCGTCCCCCTGATGAGCACGTGGACCGGCAGCAGACAGACTCTGGGATGTGGAGTGGGAGTTGTGGTTGCTGTTCGTAGAATCT
The DNA here is from genome assembly GCA_900474305.1 of Cecidostiba fungosa. NCBI lineage: Eukaryota > Metazoa > Arthropoda > Insecta > Hymenoptera > Pteromalidae > Cecidostiba > Cecidostiba fungosa. The sequence goes on from UCOJ01000012.1 coordinate 16,993, forward strand.
TTGGAGGAAAATTTCGATTGGGATTAACGATTCGGAGTATAATTAGAGATGATGTTTTGCAGCGGTATGATGTGTGTTTTGGGAGTGTGTTGTTTGTTTTTGCCGATATGTTAGCGAGAAAATTGGATCGCGCAGGGAAGTACGCCTTTGACTAACTGTGTGCTTTTTGAATCACGATGTGGAGCAGTTTTTTTCGCAGCTCGTTTGCATATTATCGTTTGAACAGGCCGGCTGAGTAATTGGGTAAAGTAAAACACTCGTATCTTCTAGTTATTAACCTTGATGAATGAGCGACGCTTTGTTATTAAAGTTTGAAGAATAACTTTGACGTATATACAACGCTCGGAGCTGAAACTTTAATACAATTGCAAAACTTTGTTTACAGACCTGTCCAGCTTTTGTTACAGCGGTTACTACTGTTTCATCACAAAGATGAGTTTCAATTTTTTTTTCAATCTTTGAATCGCAGCTTTGAAAACCATGGCAAATCAGGGATTATTTTTCATAACATTTTGTAAAAGTAACCAAGCCGAAAGTTATCACACTCGAATCTTCGGTCTTAACGCTTGATGGATCGCCGGCCAACTGATTTACAACAAACATTGATAAAGATCATCCAGAGAGAATGAATGACGCATTCCAAAAATGAGTTTTTCAAACTGTACGTATATATACAGAAAAAAATTGTTCGAGTCTCCTCGTAAAATTCATTTTCACCAGTCATAAACTCATCGGCACCCATTGATCCCTTCCGTTTATACCCACTGCTCTCCAGAGATTCAAACGGGGTAGTATAGAGAAAATCCATCTCTCTCTCTCTCTCGCGGTCAGAAAAAAAGCAGCGGCTGAAAAATTCTCGACCCGCCGAAAATTGATTGCGCTTCGCACGCAGAAAAGCCTCTCTCCGACGAGCGAACGCACACAGAGGAATGTGCTTTAGGATTTTCCAGGCATATACTGTCCTCTAGTTTCAAAAGCGGGTCTATAGAGGGGCTGCGGGGGGATGGACTAATTAGTTCGTTGTGTCTAATTGGTAAAAGCGAGCTGATTCTGATGAGTATAGGTATATAATACACAGGCGGCAGATGGGATTAGAAAAGACTGCAGCGCGCAACGTCAGCAGTGAGATTAGGATCGGGCTTTAACGTTTTTATATTAATTAAGTTATTAGAGCTGATGGATCGTTCTTGTTCTTCTTACTGCGATGATGATGCCAGGGTTTTAATAAGGATAAAGTGATTCGGGGGTATAATATCGTATAAATTCAGGACTTTGTGAGATATACGTTTATTTATACGCCGGCCAATTTATTCCCCGTAAATCACGACACTGACTGTGTGGAGAATCTTTTTTCGACCAATTTTTTATTTTTTTATTATACCTGGCGAAAAATTACGTAAGCCACAGGTGATGCCCGGCGGGATTAGCATACGAGCGCGACGTCGTTAAGCCTCGGCTGCAAGAAAAAAAAAAGAAAAAAGAACGAAAGAGAGGCTTCGTTAAACTCGGCTGTATATCGATCATCGAGAAAAAGAAAACGAGAGAATTCGGCGAGAAAAATACACTGGCCATTAGGAGCAGCAGTCCTCCGCCGGCCGTTCGTTAAAGCGCGTAAAAATCAAAGCGAGAGAGAAAGAACGCCCTCGAGCGCACAGGTATATGGTATATACTAGAAAGCGAGTCCGTGCCGGGAATCTAATCGCTTGGAAAGCCTCCGAAATAGAAGGCCCTTGAAAATCTTAGATGAAAAACCGAGATAAACTCGTTCGACTGCTACCTGCAGTCCTATACAGAGTGAGAATATGTACGACGTGTCTCTCTCTTTCTTGCTACCACTCCCACTATATATCTCTTCTCGCGGCTGCAGTGATGTCTCTCTCCTTTTTTTTCTCTCATTCTGTCTCCTAATTTGTCTCGCTGCCGTGTTTCTTTTATGTCTCATTTTCTCTCCTAATTTTTCTGTCTTCCTGTTTTCTTGTGTTTCGTGTAGTAGACGACGACGACGACGAGACTCTCTGAAACTTTTTCTGCGTCTGCAGGCCTCTCTCGTCGATTCTTATTTTCATTGCCCTGTGATGGATTCTGTATACTCTATTTCCCGACCACTCGAGGAATGATATTGTTGTAATTAACAGTAGTCGTTTGTAGCCGAGAAATTCCAGCAGAATAAATTTGAAATTCCAACGAAAAAAAATCGTATATACAAATTGAACACGACGCTGTTGCTCTCGCAGCTGCAATAGCTCAGCCTGACACGCGAGCGAATAAACAAAGCATCCCATCTCTCTCTCTCTTCCTCCTTGTCCCGTCTTATCTCTCGCTTATCTACTAGAACGGCCTCTAATTCGACTACCTGTCGCCACTAATGCTCCTCCTCGTGAAGAAGAGAGGAGACGACGACGAGAAGGAGGAATCTCTCGAGCACCAGGGCGCTCTCGAGTGCGGCCACAGTAGAGAATATTTTTTCTGCGCGCGAGAGAATGAAAACACATTGGAAACTCGATCTCCCGCGGAGGCCCGTTTAGAAAGCTGCCCTTTATTTTTCCCTCGGTGTATTTATCGCAAAAGTGAATATTCAGCTAGAACTATATAGGCAAAGAATGCGAAGAACGGCTGCAGAGCTCTCTTTAGGAGAGATTTATGCCCTTCTGCTTATATTTATCGAGTGTTTTCTCTATACCTATATATGTAGCTATACTTATGTGGGAGATTTTTCCCGCTACAGAGGAGAAGAGTGCGTTGGGAAAAGGTCGTCGGAAGAGAGTGTCCTCGTGAATGGAAGCCAACCGCTGAGAGTGGGTTGGTCCGCAGTGCCGGACAATGCTTGGATAACGAGGAAGAGGTCGGGAGTAAAATTGGAACTTTATGAAGTCATCCCAGCTTTCTTCTGGGAATTGTGTGTGTGTGTGTGTGTGTGTGACGTCCAACGGTTTCTTTAGAATTTCGCGTTCTCTACTCCGACGTATTATAATCGGAATTTCAAATGCGCGCGCCTCCTCCTGTAAACACAAATAAATTTGAGATAGGTATATATGTGAAAGTCAATTTATTATTATAATTCCCGATGAAGTACACACCACTTTCCCCTTCAAATAATCTTCGAATTTCCACGTGCTGACAGTGCATAAACAAGACGCTCCCATTCACGTATCATCTCGTCCGAATTTAGACATCGTGTGTATGCCGAGGCCAAGTGCAACGCTCTCGAGCAAAAAGAAAAAAAGAACGACCGTACGCGAAGGATGAGGAAAAAAGGAGAAAACTGCTGTGTATTCTAAAGACAATATTTGGGGTAATAACATCACTTGACGCGGTCCTCGAGGGAGCCCTCGACTCTCGTGTAGATATACACTTTTCCCGTTGCGCGACTGTGTTTAGCTCCGATTTACTTCTCCGAGTGTGGAGGGTCCCCCGCGTTTGATTCGTCGTCTGTTTGTACGATCTCGAGGGCTTTGACAATTTTCCTTTTTTTTTTTTTTTTTGGTCGGTGTTTGCTTTTCTTTTGAGCTTGCGCGTGAGTGATAATTATGACTTCGTCGCTGTATAAGAATGAAGAGAGGAGGCCGGAAAGAAAGTATACTGAATTGCGAGTGCGTTTACAATTTCGAATACGGAGTGCATGATTATAGTGATATATATATCAAAATCCTATATATCTCTTATCTATACATTAATTTCTGTCACTGCACAATAGTTAGAATTCGCGTCGCAACGACGATAGTGCAAAGCTCCGCGAGCTTTTTCTCGTCGTAGAAGAAGAAGCAAGTATAAAGCAGCCAGTAGTGGTGGACTAGATTTTAGGTATCGAGGTTAGAACAATAGAAGCGTTATGTATACGAGGTGCTCGTTCAAGGTTCGAAAGTGAATATGCGAGCGAGAGCGGTGATGATGTTTGAAAAGGCATATATTCAGCGCTCGGCGGCGGCGGCGGCAGAGCTGTTATAACAGTCTTCTTCGTTTGAGTTTTCGTAATATGCTTTCTGCAGCGTGACGTGTGCGCCTGTGTTTGGATTTTCGTTTCATCAACGATATCAGCTGCTGCTACCTTTGAACCGAGCGCGCACGCAAACAACGAATATTAAATTCGGATTTATTGCGGAGAGATGACTTGAGGAAATGGAAATTTCACTTTTTCACGGACTTATACATGCTTTGCGCAAGCTCTGATCGAATCAATCTCAGTATACTCGATTTTATGTGCATCCTTAATTGTATCCTCGAGACAGCTATTATTATAAATCAACGATTACATTCAGTTAACACTTACTATCTCGAAAAAAAAGCCTTGCTCAATACCTCCGTTCTAAACACCATAATTATCCACACACAATCATCATATAACACCAGCCACTCTTGCCATGATACAGCTCAAAACAATGGCAGTAGATATACGAGTTATAGTGATCAGCTGTTCTCGCAGTAGTATATATAGTAGCGTATAATTATCGCAGCCTCTCCAGAGCAGGCTTTATAGTCAGTCAGCGCGTCCTCCGTGTGATATAGCAGCCGGACAATCCCTCACCGCTCGGTTTCGCGCGCAAATGACGTGACGCCGCAGCAGCAGCAGCAGAGCACTGACACTATGGTACACTCGACTACTGTCTGTCTCTCGTTCTCTCGTATACTCGAATGCCTGTGAGCCAGAGTCATCCGCAATTGCGACGGAGCTGCCTAATGCACCGATGTACTACTGCGAGAGCCGATCGATGATTGCATGTCAATCTGGGATTCGAGGGCACTGCTGATAATTGGATATTATATTATTTCCTGGATTTAGAGCTTTCCAAATTTTAACTCTTCAATTTTGAAAAAGGACCATTCAAAACGCAAATAGGTCGATTCTAAAAGTCTAGTAGATTAGGCAAATTTATAAATACTGATAAACAACGCAAGTACCGTTCGCTCACGAAATGGCAGCATTCCAGTTAAAACAATTCCCGCGACCGCGACTTTCTCTCATAACTCGGCAGACACCTCGTATTAACAAAGTCAACAAACAGCCACTCGGAGCAAGAAGCGTTATATAGTAAAGTCTTCTAAGCCTCGTCATATATTTTTGGACTCCAAACGATGACGCGGACGATATCCGGAATAAGCGATGTAGGTTCGACATACAGTTGCGTCAAAAAGTCCGCTTCGTGGAATACACTCGCGTGCGCGCATTAGAAAGGGACGCCTTCAATAAAAGCCGTTCACGCGCCCTCTTTTTACAAACGACACTCGTTTACGAAATCTTCACATCAGCCATACACACGTGCCAGCGGATTTAGATCTTTAATCATCTTATAGACGCGGAAATCGTCGTGCGGCTGGATTTTATGTGCCAGTAGGGTTATACGGCTCTGTCGTAAATCAGCTGAGAGGATATGCCGTGCATTTTTTGCGATTAAGACTTACGTATGATGACCTACCGCGCTGATGCATAGATTTTAATGACCGTCGAACTGTTTGTTGGATCATCATTTTATATGCGTAGCCGGAATTTAATATTTCCAAGTGCTTGGAACTTTAGTACTGGTATCAATCTTCTGATGGATGTTCGTTTGGGACCTTAAGTGGGTAGTATAAATGAGTGAATTGAATGGAGATCTCCATTTTTTTTACGATTTTCAAAAAAACCGAACCCATCCACATCGTAAATGGCTTTTTATCGATTTATATTGCCCAAACAACGGCGTTTAAGAATCCATTATCAATCTTTACTGCTGTATATTTAAACAAATTTGTACCCTCCTCAAAATCGCCTCCCCAGATCTTCGAATTCAGAGGAAAAAAAGCACAGTTAAATCTCTTTATCTGTTAGAGGGTATCGCGTTCTTCAAAATCCGCATTTTACTACACATCGTTAAAGAACGCGTCTCCCTACACACACACCGACAGAGGAGAGCTTCTGTCCATTAAAATTCCAAAAATCAATCATACCTACGAGACTTCGACGTGCGGTTTATACATCTCGAGTCTCGACACTCAGCTGACAATAGCAGCAACAACATGACTCACATCGCGGTGCAGCAGCTCACCTATCACTTTCTGTTCGACGCATTAAACTCGTATTATGTATATACCTATACTACAGCGAGAGCCGAACCTTCTGGAGGGATTAAAGGCCATTTCGGCGGCGCGACACAGAGGAGAGAGATATAACACGCGGAGTGTGCGTACACAGCGCATATCTGACTCTCTCTCTCTCTCTCTCTCTCTCTCTCTCTCTCGCGGGGCTTTTAAGATCGACTCAGTCCCTCATCGTTGCTTTCGCCACGGGGGCTTTTTCTCTTTTTTTATTGCTTCATATTATACATACGCGTGAGAGCCAGTCAAATGACGCGCGGGTCGTTGATCTTTTCTGATGTATGTATACATACGAATAATGTAAGAGGGAACGCAAAATCGAGCCGTCCACTTGAGAAAAGCGTGTCGATCTCAATTTGGCTGCGGGCGTTCGGGATTCGTCAACAGCTTATAGCAGCCAAGCTCGTAGAGATAATTGCATTTGGGATGATGAGGATCTCATCGCGCTCTAGTTATGAGCCGTTTTCTGATGTGTAACAGAGAGGGAGTGAGAGAGAGACGTGGAAATTGAGAGAGCTATTTACGTAGTGGCTGTATACTACTGTTATTACTCTTCAAAATGTAATTGGACCGATTAATGTGGGTCGAATCTATCAAATGCGAGAACTTTTTTAATTTCGATCCTCCGACTTTACTGTGCTTGGAAATCGTATAATATAATATACGGGGACGCATAAAATAGCAATAAAGACGTACCGACGGTCCACATATTCCTATCCGAGTTAGTATAGCCGCATAAAACAAAACAGTTTTGGACTGGCCTCTTTCCCCCACCGCTAGAACTATCCGGCTCTTTAGTTCCTGGCTGGCGAAGATAGGTGGCGCATAGGCACTTTTCCATTTCCCTCATCACGATCTGCGCGCCGAGTGTTATGTATATAGCGGTGTGATAGCAATGCTAAAACAGCCTTCTTTGCCCTGCTGCTTGATGGGCCACTCATGCTATAACTGCTATTCTGCATTTTTTTGAGATTGTACGATATTCTGGTATGATATATATTGCATATAAATAAATCGAAGTTTACTACAATACTACACTCGGTAAAAAAAATATCTTTCTGCAACTAGTGAAATTGAAAATAATCTAATTGCTCAATTACACGCATACATCCCATGTTTCACAATGCTATGCTAATTTTCCAAAAGGAATAATCCGGCGTTTCGCTCGAGCTGCAGGCAAGCTGTCCGTAAAATTTATACAACAAATCATCGTAAACGTCGTCGTTTCGCAATTGCAATCTTTAACTCTCAACTCGCAGTGTAACAACAGCATATAAGACACAAATCTCAGTCAAAAGCAATAACGACTTCGCGCGACAATATACCACAAGAGTGTGGAGTAGCGAGACGCAAAAGTATAAAAACTCGCGCGCGCGCACGCGGCTGAAATAAATCAACAGTGGTCAATAAAACCTTTCCGTCCAAACGCACTCTATATAGAGACGCACTAAAAGCTCCGGCGCGCGCATCCGCAGCGACAATAGAGCAGCTTTTTCATAAATCACATGCACGGCGGCGTTTCGTATAAAAGCTTCTAAAAATCTTTGATTCTCTCCTGCGCTCATATTATACACATTACTCTCGAGTAGTATTAGTAGTAGTAGTATCGAATTACGCAAACTGCATCGGGAGCGAGAAGAAAATAACTCGTGAGATTTATGCGCGGTGAGCAGAGAATGCACGATATATCACTCTCGCGAAGAAGAGATTAGAAAATCGTAATCGGATTGCGTGGGAGGAGCCGCAGTGCAGCTCGCGACAGACTGGCGCTAAGGCGACTCACTGCAGCGCACGTACCACACGTGGGATTGGAAATTTCGCGCGGATCCAGGTTAAAGCGAGAGCGACTTTTTCGCAACTTTGTAATGGCTATGATGGAGCTCCCGCAGAGGAAGAGAGGACAAGTTTTTCGAGAGGAGCTATACGGCGATTAGGAAGTCTGACGATTGATAAAGTTCGAGGCTCCATCCTTTCGTACTTTCCTTTCTCCTGCTATATGTTATATGGTAATACGTTTTTCATGTTATATTTTATTTCGTACGTTTGAATTGAATTGAATAGCTTATTATGTTTACAAAATAGAAATCGTCGATGTACATATTATTAATTGAAACGCACTTCGACAAACAGCTAGTTTATCATCGCATAGAAGCGAGCCGTTTGTCCGAGCAATAATGTTCGCCGATATAACACACACATCGCATATATAATTACGCGTGTTTATCGCTGAAAATAATATGTACACGAGACTTCGCACAGAGATTATAAATATACACGAGCAGCAGTTCAATTTTGCAGAATCGAATGATAATAATTTAACGCACCGCTTCGTTCGAAGAAACTTATTAACCGCCTACTTCATTAGAGTCTCGTACAACAGATAAAAGCCATTTACCGAACCGTCGCGATTAATTTATTAAATAATAACGCCGTTCAATGAAAAACAATGACGAAACTATCAGCTCCTTTCGAAATGCGACGTATAAAAAGACTCAATCCAGTCGTGACAAAGACAATGGAAATGTCGACGAAACAATTAGCAAAAAAAAAAACACCGCGAGATCAACGTTGCGTTTGCGGAATTGAAAAAATAAATTAGCAGATTTTTATCTCCCTAACGAAGATTGATTGCAGACGACTTCTGGGAGCTGAGAATCAGTCTGGAGTGTTATATAGTAGTGCGTCGAAAAGACGGAAGCACACGATGGCAGTGTCGTCGCGTGCGCGAACTTGAGAATAACCAGACTGCGTGACTATACTATACGAGTATAGTAATAGACGCTTTTTGTCGACGCACTCTCAAGCGAGACGTCGACGTGTATTTTCGACTACAGCCACAGCACCTGCGCGCTAAAGTCAACACGCGTCGCGTTTTAGTGACGGCTCGTCGTTTCGAAAAGTTCGACGAGTAAAAGAGTGAATTTTTAAAATGCTCTACTGGAAATTCTGCACTGTTTATTCACCGTGATTATATTGTGCAGTGTTGACAGGCTGAAAAAACATTTTTCGCTACAAACTGCACGCTTCAGCCTACAAAAATAAATAAATACTCCGATTGCAGGATTCCCAGAAAAAGCTTGAACAAAACAAGAAGAGAGAGTGACGTCGACAATTGCAAAAACACAAAATCCCAGCGCGTAATGCTATACGTTGCAAAACAGAACCAGCCGCATCAAGCTTTCATTATCGCGCGAGAGATACTTTATACCCGTGTGTCCCTTGAAAACGCTCGCGAATTTTTCCGAGCATCCTACGCACGCGTCAAAGCAAAATTTACAAAGTCTCGTCTCGCATATAATATATAGGATGAGCTGCTTGGCGGCGCCAGTATATGTATAGCCAAGGATGCGTTTACGCGCCGCTGCAGCAGACGGCGTTGCACAAGACACGATAATGATAATGGTAACGAGCGAGAGAACGGCACTGGAGAGACTAGAGTATAGAGTGAGAGATTGATGGATGCTAACGAATTTATCGGGCGTTATTGAATTATTATTACGAGCTATGAATTATTGATTTCTCGCGTCTGCGAATATTATGCATATATATCTGTATATATATATATATATATAGAGAGGCCTAACGCCGAGTAGTGAAATTTATTATCTCCTGATGGACGCGCCGCCGCCGGCGTGAATTGATTTTTCGCCTTTCGTAATCGAATCGTTAATTCGCCGTTATCTCGCACCGCCGCTGCCGTTTTAGTTTATGTCAGCCTGCTGGGAATCAAGAGCGAGATGTATATTTAATTTAAAAAAATCTGTATGCAATTTATTTTTCCGTGTATACGTGCTCGCGTTTGAGATAAGCGTTTACTCGGTGTGTGTGTATAATGTGAAATGGAATAAAAGTGTGTCAGTAAAACGTTGAACCGCGACATCTGCAACATCTGAATCTCTCTCCCAAATTCGCGAACGCCAGACCTACTCCTCTCCGCACTACTGGCATTATAATAACGCTCGCGTAGCATAAAAATCCTCTGATGCGGCAGTATACGTCGTGAGTTTATTTTACATACACCTCGCTAGAGAGAGAGAGAGAGAGAGGGGGAGCGAATCTCAATTCACCGACGTTTCCAAGTGCCACTCATTGTCCGTTCAATTTCAAGCGCGTCACCTGCGCCTGACGTATATATCCGCTGCCGCGAGAGAGAGAGAGCGAGATTATATTATAGGAATCACGCATGCGCGGAAAAATCTCTCATCTCGCTATAAGAGTTTCCGTTATTATTATGAATTCTCGTTGAGACGAGCTTTTGGCCCTATACATATATACTTGCTCGTCGCACACAACGCAATTAATCGATTTTTCTCGCGATAACGAAAATCCGCCGGCAAACACAACAACAACAACAGTCGACTATTCGCGGGTGTATACAGTGTGGAGGACAAAAAAAAGCGCGCAGACCGCCTCGAAACTTTTTCAATCAGTCCGCGAGAGCAAATAGAATCGTTAGGCGCCCATATATAGGCCAAACTCGACGAGCGGCTAGCAAATGTATATACGACTAAAATCCCGTAAATAACAATGGACCGTCTCTCTCGAAAAGTCATGTGTGACATCGCCTGATTTGTCCCACTCCCGAGTCTGTATACGGATTTATGTCTGTGTATATATGCAGCTCTATACACTGCAGTATAGGTCCAGTTGTTGTCGCGGAGATTATTTTGTCCCTGTTTGCGTGCGCGAGATTTGCATGTCACGCGCGGCCGTCCAAGAGTATATACCTATATGTATTCGATGTGCGTGTCCGAACTCTGTGTAGCGAATTTTCGTGGAATCCGATCGAGGAAAAAAAATAATGGTTTTTCGCGCGCTTTGATGATGTGCTGTCTATATATCGAATAACTTTTGCTTTTCCGACAAAGTTTACGACGGACTTTGAGAAGACTTCCGTTCATATTTTACGACAATGAATTCACATATTATAATATTTTTTACAACCAAAACTCCAAAAAAAATCTCATCAGCCAGAAACTCGCCTATTCTATCCCGACGATCGTCAGTAGCGAAGTAACGTATCGATCGATCTTCGGAATCTTCTAAGCTGTATAGCCGCATCTGCGAATTCCTATACCACGAGGCTTTGTCTCCAGCTATATACATAATAGACCCAGAGTTTCTCCGGCTCTCTCTCGAGGAGCGCATACTTGGCGCGGGAAAACGTCGAACGGTAATTAAATGCGAGCATGTTGGCGTTGGGATAAATGGAGTTATTGTGTCGATAAGGAGAGGATTGGAACTTGGAGGCTTGATATTATAATTTGTTCGATCATTGTTCGGCATACATTGCTTATCTCGAGAAGTACATAGTGCAACTCGTATTTTTACAGATTTGTGTGTTATACCGGCAGATGCAGGGGAGAGACGGCTGTGATTGTCTCTCGATGTCGAGATTGAGAGATATATACCTGATCGGTCGTATTGTTTGTGCGTTAAGTACAATCGATTATTCGAATCGAAAGAATTTTTATTTTTGTATTATAATGCAGATATATGAATTACAAAATGTTGCGCAGAGATAAATAATATTTTTTTATTACACACAAATGCGCGTTCAGCTATAGAATTACAACTTTATCATCGTAATACAACGGGTAAAAAATACGCTCGCCTGGTGTGTTACAATTTTAATCGCTGCGTAAAAAACAGAGATGCAGCTCATAAACATCGTCCCGATAAATACGCACAGCAGCAATAAAGCACTCGTATAATGTATAACCGTAAAAACGAAAGCGCGACCCAAAATACAAGGCGCGCAGACCTATATATAAAAATGTCCCCTATACTCGTGCGCGTGTTCTAAATTCTCGCTAATAACTCGGGCATAAATATATACAGTATATGCCTATAACACGTCGCGGCACTTAAACCCAATTAATCAAGCGTGTATAACACGCACAGCCGTTCTCACCGAGCCTTTCAATGTATAACGATTCGTATATGTCGCGCGAGTATTATTATCGTCTCTAAAAGCTCGATCGGATTTTCACTCGAAGAATGCGCATATTATATCGAGTTACAAGTAATATTTTCAGCAGCTAATATAGGCTGTACCCAATAAAAAAAATGAAAGTCGATTCAAAATTTACAGATTCTCTCACGTAATAAGCTATCGTCATGACTAATACATCGCTAACCGATTCCAATTAACTCGTGGGGGCGGCAGGTATATCACATACAATGCATGACGTGTAGAACCGCGGCAGCCGCGACCTCGACTTTGAAATCCGACGACGGACAATGCGCGACGCCCGACAAAAGCCCATCGAGAGGGAGGGAAGACACCTATACACAACGTATATATACGCACACAAGGGCGTTGTATATAAAGCGGAGAAGCGCGAGGTGAATATCAAGCGGTCGCCTCGGGGCCCATAAATCCACTCTCTCTCGCCTTACTTTGCATTCCAAGTCATTTCTGCCGGAAGTAGCTACCGGCTTTTTTTCCAATTTCCTTATACTATGCGACCTCTTCTGATTGGCTGATGGTATTATAGGTGAGAGAGAGGACTATTGGATTGTTCGACTTATTGTATTGGTCGTCAATAACGCTGATAATATAGCTACTTTTATCATCGAGAAGAGACTTTTAAATCTCGCGCGACAAGCTCGCAGCTTGAATTCTCTGGAATATAGCAGAAAATATGCAAAAGGAGGAAAATGGAAATATTAAAAATTCACAGTGGATAATATATAACCTTGCGTTAATCCTCGATATATAAACTGCATAAACTTTCATCCGCAGTAATACGCACGAAATCCCGCGCTATCTCCTAAATACAAATAATTTCCCTCGAGAGAGAGAGAGAGAGGTCATTCGAAAATTTTTTCAAAATTCAACTCCAGCATCATATTAGCATTTTAATAAAGCCTCTGTCCTGCCCTACTGAAATACGCAAAAAATTTACTCCCCTTTAAATAAACGTAACTCTCGAAAATAAAATTAATTTTCTTTTCGTCCAATTTCCATTGCAGCCGCCCTGAGAGGCAGAAAAAGAAAGCTATATAACCCCCCGGTCCGAAAACGTTCTCGCTCTCTCTCTCTCTCGGTTTTATTCGCGCTGCGTCTCGACTGTAAAGAGCAGCGGTGCGTTGCTTACTCTCGACGTACGTAATTTCGTCCCGGCAGTGTATATACCTCTATATAACTATATATACATTGCGCGCAGCGCAGCTTCCGAGTTCTCTCCTCTCTTATGCAGAGGAGCTGCTGCAGTGAGAGGGAAGCTCGTATAATCGACACTCGTGGAATGCTCTTCGCAGCGCGCTTATATACGAACGCCTATTTCTCACGCCCTTGGCCATTATCGCGTCAAGCCTCGGCTGAGTTATTGTATACGGGCCAGGGCGCATTATATGCTCGAGCTATATAGGTGTGGTTAAATTTTTCGCAGTTTTTGGCTTGGATCACACACAGCGTTGGTTACATTTTAAAAGAACTACTCGTCGAGTGCATCAAAGTGATGACGCACTTCTGGCCATATATAGCAAATCGCTGCACATCACAGTATTATATCCGAGAAGAAGATGAAGAAGTATACGACTCATAAGCGGAAATTCCACGAGTTGACTCGTCGGAGAACTTTAAGAAGCTGCATCAGCCTCCGGAGAAAGGAGAAAGCACGCAAACACGTGTTACGGCTTAGGGCATCGTATTACAGCATCGCTTGCAGCAGCTAACTTTACGAGGGCGCCAAGTGGAGAGAGAGAGAGAGAGAGAACGAGCAGGAGGAGAAAGGTCACTTTTGGATAAAATATGTAAGCGTTCGCGCGTTAGTTCGACGCTTTAAGGAACAGCCGGTGACCATTAGTTTTTTCCTTTTTCTCCTTCTTTTTTTTTCGAGGAACATAAAAGATTTACGCGTGCCGGATGAAAGTAAAAGGATACGACGTCGATGCCGGGGCTGCAGGCGTTGTTATTCCAAGGGTGAAAAATTTTTAGGAACGTGCTCCACGATAAGTCCCAGGAAATTGTGTGTTTACGTTGAATATTAGTAAAAAAAAAAAACTTGAGAGATGAAATTTTTTATTATTCAAGCAAGAACAACGCCTCGAAGGATGATAATATTATATTAGTACCCACCGCTTAACAGCAGCAAGTAGCATCGATAAGCGAAAATTGAAATCCGAGATAGTACTTCTTAAGACGCACTCCAGTAGCTCATAAGGATCTTCTCTAGCAGCACGACTTTTCCTCTTAAATTATGCGCGCGCGCTCTTATCTTCACCACAGCGACTCGCGGAGTACAGCGCGGTAAATCCGACACTTTTTCCCGTGAATTTATCGTCCGACGACTAGCCCCTCCTCCCGTGACTTTGTACGAACAAGTAGATATTATACATACAAGAAGATTCGAGAATGCAATATCGCGAAGCACCGCTATTATTTCGCAAAAAGAATTCACGCTCCGTTTATCAGTGTATGTATATATATACATCTATAGCTACAAGTCGCGCAATCTGCTCGTTAAAAGGGGCAAAAATGACCTTTATCGCTTTGCAACACGATCTCGTGTATAAAACGAGGACATCCAAATGCCATTTACAATTATTTTCCTATGCCAGGCTTTCTCTCTGCCAGTTTTTCCTGTGCCCCGTGTGTTCTTTTATTTTCTCTTCCTACTCCGCGTCTCTTCGGAACGACAGACAGAAAAATTATCGTGGATGTTCCAGTCTACTGAATATACCAGCCTCTCTCGTCGTCTTATATTTATCAGCTCTCGAATCGGCGATTCGACGTAAACACTCGTCGAGTCTGTTATACACACAGCGTAATCGTCTAACGTTTTATCTGTTTTCCTCTCTATGCATTTGGGATGCATATTTCGCTATAAATAAAGATCAGCCGGAACGATTTCACTGCGCCTTTCAATTTAGAGGCTAGTAACTCAGATAACGAGTCGCTTAATAAATATAAAACTTCCTTCAAGGTCGTGGGGATTAGGGTATCATGTGCTTTACGAGCCTCGAAATTTTCGAGAGTTTCAGTATATAACCCGTTACGGAAAAGAGAAAAAAAAACTGTATCTCGATATCGCTCTTTTTTCTCTAAACACGCGGTGGTCTCACAAGACGTTTAAACGAACTATTTCGGTAATACGCTCGTGCATGGCCGATTCGCCCGTGGCACTAATATTTTCTCTCGGCTTCATAGCCTGCACCCGAGCGATAATTACAAACGGAGTCCAATACACACCTTCTCTGAAGAAGGGTCTGACAATTCTAATAGCCGTTATTTGGTGGTGCGGCTTCGCCGCTGGTGGTCTCTCTCTCGTGTAATACTGCGAGCAAAAAGGCGAGACGAAACTATGATTTCGTTTTTCGGTATACCTCACACACACACACACTCGGACAAATTGACCTATCTCTCGGTTCTCTTCTCTTCGGTTTTCGTTTTTTCCGCGTCGGCCTGTGTATAGCACCGGCGATTATCGAATTAAGTGGATGTATTTATGAGGCTGGAGGCTTCTCTGTATTATCCTTCGTATAGCGGCTTGGTATTTCGTATGCTTGTATTTTTTTTTACCCAGTAGAGGATTACGTGGAAACGAACGTATGTGTACTCTGTATTAGGTTATTCTATACTTTGAAGGAGTACTTTATATAATTATTCACGGCATCGCCGAGTTTGCAGCATTGGATTATTATACTATACTCTCTCGCCTATAATAGCGTGGAATTAATTAAAACGTAATTCGCGTTGAGTGAAAAGCTTCTCCGAAAGCCAAACTATATAATACGTTCTCGAGTGTACTCGCTGGAGAAGTTCGTTCGTAATAATTAAAACTGTATTATCGTCAAAGCTCCACCGCGTGATCCTCTTTTATATACTCTTCGACCGAAAATCTATTCCACGTACGCATACATAATATAACGAGTGTATTTCCTTTTTGTCTCGAGAGTCTGCAGACGATTCGAGACGTTCCAAAAACTTAAAAGTTTAACCTGAATTAATTGATTTCGATTTGTGCGTATTAGAAGTGGACTGGCCTTTCTACCCCCACCTCTTAAACACTCCGGGTCAGCGAATATAGGTGGCGCATTGACGCTTGCTTAACCTGCAAGGACTCTGTATAACGGCGAGCCACCTTCTCTAACACAGCCTTGTTGAGCCTGCTTGGACCGCTCATGCTATAACTGCAATTGACTTTGAATTTTGATGTTCAACTTCATCTTCTGGCTTCCTTCTTTTTATTTACATATACGCAAGTACGTCCCTGTTATGTATTCCAATCAATTGCTCAATTTAAAAAAAAACTCCATAGGCAAACACCAATAGAAAATAAGAAACTTTTCGGCATCGTAGCACAAATACGCAGTGATACAGCACACATGTTCTCGGTATAATTATATTACCATCGCACCAGACCGCGAGCTTTCTCTCCCTCTCTCTGTTACTTCTAGCCGGCTAAGCTTTTTCGAGTGGCCGTTCAACTCGTTTACGAGCATAAACGTGCTGTACATAATATGCTAAGCTAAATGCTCCGTGTGATCAAACACTCGAGAGGAAATCCTTTGAAACGCTTCATGCCGGACTTTGAAAGGAGACTGCGTCCCCGCCGAGAGTGTTCTGAACCTGATTTTTCTGAAGGTCCTTTTAAAAGTCTTTTCGCCAGTCTAAAGTACATTTTTCAAAATTGCACTTCGCTGACAAACCGATCGGGATATATCTCGGCAAACCCCGAGTGTCTTTCCACGTCTCGTGATAAATCGCTCGCAAGCTACTGCATCGTTGGAAAGAGAAAAATTTTTCAATTCTCCATCAGAGTGAAATTTTCAATCCATACAAAAACGTCCCTTTTATACTTCTTTATCGTTTCAGGAATGCTTTAGAGCACAACTTTACTATAGTCTTTTCGCAAATTCGATGCTTCAGGTGTAAGTGATTTACAATCCGGTATAACCTATATGCATAATATAGAGAAGCTGCGTTACACAAAAGGGGAAACCGTTAGCCGACGAGTGTAGCGCGATTAGCAATAAAAAGTCGTCGGAGGAACACTGGACGTATAATAGTTTATACGAGGACATTTTTTTACATGAAAAACTCCATCGAGGACTTTGATGACCTCGGTTAACAAAGTCCCATAAAAGTGTGCGGCTCTCGAATCATTCAATTTATCTTTATAGTGCGGACGATAAAACGCTTGCGCACACGCGGGGCTATACTCGCTGAAATATCAAAAACGCGAGACGGCTTTACGGTGCTCGACATCGTCGTCCACCTTTTTTTCTACATCCTCGCGTGTATGTGTGTGTGTAGGTATTATATGTATAAAACAAGCGCATCATGCAGTTCCGTCCACGCAATGATGATGATAAAGAAAAAAAAGTCCAAAACAGCACGACTCTCTCCCACATGGTTTTTCATCACACTCGCGTGTAATAAAACAGTCGATTGGGCTTTATGTCGCTCGTAAATCAATTTTCTATAGCTTCTATTATTATTATACGATGGTCTGACCGATTTCGACTCGTTGCACCGTTACTTGCTGTGTGCGTCCGAAGAGAGTCGATTATCTTATGCAAGCAACGTTTAGGCAGCCGCGGGGATTACTCGAAAGTTAACTGGATCAGTTCTGAATCAATAGACCTGATTGCAAACTTCTCAAAGCAAACTATTCCAATAAATGCAAAAGCCCTCCCACTCTCTCTCTCTCTCTCTTCGTTAAAAAAAAAAGAAGGAAAGATAGTAGCAACAATAAACACACGAGATCCCGGTCTAATTCAGAAGAACTATATCGTCCTCTCGGGATTAAAAGTAAAGGTATATAGAACGCGCAAAAGTCTTCGCAAACGATCAGCCATGACTGGGCTATACTACAAAGAAAGCTCTCGCGATTCCCGCTGACACGAATCCCAGCAGTAGGATAGCTGCTGCAGTACAAACAGCGGTGAAACTTTAATATAAAGTTTCGCTTTAACAAAGACGACCCTCTCTCTCTTGCTTTCGTTCGGGACGACGACGACGACGACTCTCGCGTCGTCTTCGTACGACTGTATACTCGCTCAAGTAAATACAGCCTCGCGAGAGAGATATACGAGTGGCTGGTATTATGGCGGATCGATCGGTAATTTCTATACGGGAGAGCGATTTCGACGCTGCAGTGTGTATATACTGCAGCCGCGTGGCTTGAAGCGTCTTCATTAAGTGCGCGCCGTTAAAAGCGCCATCGTCAACCGCCGCGTGAGAGGACGGCTATTTGCCGCGCGCATGTGGGGAATTGCTTCGAGGTGATTCGCTTGTGTTTTTTTTTTTCTGAAAAAAAGAGGATAGGAATTTCGTTAGCAAGCTTTTTCAGGAAAATGGTGTATACGTTTGTGATAAATACATTCAATTTATATATAATCTTGCCGGCTTATGACTGCGGTCCAGACTTATTCGCACGTAATTACGGAACGTATAAACCGCTTATCTATAATATATAACAAACATACGAGGGCCGAATTAGAGCGTCGATCACACGTGCAGTAGGTGTATATAGTATATAGCCTGTAAACAATGTTCGCCGCGCGCTCGCGCAAAATCCCAGTAGAGGCGAGCTTACGTCGTTAGCTCCGTATATACACGAGAGGCAAGATGAGCGTATGCACCTGTGTATATATATATATAGTCGCGCATCAGAGGCTGGTATAGCGCATAGTTGATTCTCTCCCTCGTTTCGGCAAACTGCACGACTCGGGCCTCGTTACTTCGCAATGAACGCCAACTCTCTCGGCACATCGGCTCTGATCGATTAAAACTTTGCTTATTGCGCGCGAGCCATTTTCTGCGTTTATATACGTGTATATACTAAGTATGCTGCAGCTGCGCCTCGTGTATATGCGAAGCCAATTGAAATTGCAACTCTCTCGTATATAGTCTACTGCTCATACATTATTGACCAATTTCTCGTTGTCGTAAACTTTACAACGGATATTGTGTCCCTTGTGTTATAATATATATGTTTGACGAAAATATAACGATTAGAGCTGCGGATTAATTTCGTTGGGAAAACTGGTATCATCGAAGCGTCGCTATATATAAGTGGCATCAATAAGGCATAAATAACGGTGAAACTTGGGCTGGAGCACGAAGGCAGCTCATTCGTTATCGTCGAACCGGTGCGGCTTTTGCAGCCCCCTCCGGCTGCCGCAACGTGTAAATCAACGCGGAAACTTCAACCCGCGGATGCGGGAGCGAGGAAAACCGCTAGTGCAGTTTCGCGACTTTTACTCGTTTAACGACGACGACTCGAAAGGATCGAAAAAAGAAAGACGCTTAATTTTATAGTATGTGTATACCCTTTACAGCCACGCCGCACACAAGCTATTCAATTTCCGTCCGCCGAGTACTCGAAAAACCGCGAATTGCGTCCCCCGATATGCATCAACGTCGAACGTCTCAGTGTCGCCGGCTCTCAGTAGCAGCTCCGCGGGCGATTTCAATTTAGAAACGTAACGATCTCTCGCTCGCTCGCGCTCAAATTGAATTTCTCTCCCTGGCGACGACGACGGACATCGGAAGTGCCGCGAAATTGCGCAGGCTTCAATTTGCGGCGCCTACGTCTCTCCTCCGCGAGCGGTTAATGAGCGAAAGAGGAGGGCCGCGATTATTTTGAGCCTTCGGAATTGGATGTGTTTAATCGCACGGCTTATACATATATATATAGAGAAAGAGAATCGGGATGGATAGATAGAGTGCAGGAGCACATACACTCTCTGACTACTGACCTAGTTGCGAATCATCTTGGCACCTAGGCCAAATCGCAAATTGCTCTTCGGAGAAGCCAAAGAGTAATCTTGAAAAATGGAAAAGCGCCTGGATAGCTTGGGGAATTAATTGAATTTGTTTTCGGGCCAATCGCGAGCGGACGCCGCGAGAGAGCTTGATTGAATTTTCGCCGGATATGATGATGATTTTTTTTTTTTTTTTTTTGTTCAGATCTCCCACAGTGTAGCTATAATCTTGAACTTTGTGTCCTGTAAAGGCATTATATTTTATATAAACATATATATTTATGTACGTCGAGACACACGAAGTCGTACTATAACCCAGTGCCACTGTTCACGAAGCTCTCTCGCGGTAGATGTGTGTATATAGCGCTGTTATATACTGCTGCCGCCGATAATATGCATAAACGGATTGTCCCACAAACTTGTAAGGGTTAAGTTTAGCTCGGCGACGGCTGCTATATTGTATATACCTATACTCCGCATACACCTGCCCGCAAGTCGTCGTCGTCGTCGTCTTTCGATTCCCTTGTATCTATTAGCGCGCAACGTCTTGAAGAATATTTTCAAAATACATATACATTCGCTCGCTTTTGAAAGAATAGCAAAGAAAAGCAGGTCGAATAGCTGAAAAAGAGAAGCTCCTCGCGTTATATCAGCCCCAAACTTCTCTTGTCGCGTCGGCCAAAAAGAAGCAAGTTTCGAGCTCGATAAGCAAAGGCCAAAGTGCTTACTTAACGAGCCTGCACTCGGCGAGTTCGCTGAATCGAGTCAGCGTTTCGCGGCGTCGGCCAAAAGCACATAATCGCTCGTCCTCTCGCCTTATACTCTTTTGACTATACTACTACTACTACTACTAGTAGCTGCTGCTGCTGCTGCTGCTATCGCGGCCGAGTACCTTTTCTCTCCTTCTATCTACGATATAAAAGACGCGCGCACTATATATATACTGCTGAGAGTGCGAGCTTGTCTCTCTTTTTTTTCGTCCTCAAAACTTATACACGTAGGTATAATTTAAAAGTCTGGCAAAAGAGTTGGATGAGTTTGCGAGAGGACGATTTATTAGTTCGATTTCGTCTGACACACACACACATATACTGGGGCCGAGATAGTCGAAGAGAAAAATTAGATAGATCCATCCATTATAATTCCCGCGGCGGGCAGGAGATGAGACGACAGCAGCTACTTTGCTCAACCGCTGCGTTTAAGTGCACTTTAGGTCGGGGAGTAATGCACAAAGACGCTGTCGACGCTTTGTGGACGACGGAGATGGAAAAAGCACGAAGAGTGAGAGAGAGAGAGAGAGAAAAAAAAGAGCGAATGCCCGGGAGATTCGCGCGCGCAAAGGAGCGAAACGTAAAGATTAAATTGAAAGTTACCGCCGCCGCCGCCGCCGGCTGCGTTCTCAAGTAATTAATTATTCGGAATACTGTTAATTCGTTATCCTATAGTGTGTTCGTTCTAATTAGTTCGTTTTAATTAATGACATAACTCGTGTGCGTTCGAAATATATTCGATGTAGTATATAATACTATATGATCCGTCAACCGCGAGTATAATACATGTTCTCGATATAATTCCAGTACACAAGCATATCTCAAGATGACCAGCACCATCAAGAGTAAGCGTATCACCCGTTTGACACAATCTCCCCCTCCCTCTCTCGAGTTATAAGCTCTCAGCTTTCAAAGGAGCGATTGCACGAGTCGTGTTTACGCTGGCGTCTAGATTATGAAATTCTTGCAGGAATAAAATTTTCAGCTGAAACGACAGCACACGCAAAGAAAATTCTCCTTCCTCTCCAGCTCTTCCACCCCTTCGCCTAATGGAAAGGTTAGAGCTACCGGTGCAGCAGCAGCAGCAGCGGTGGTGGCAGCAGCTGGAACCGAGGGAGGGAAGCGGCTGCTGCTGCTTCAAGAGGAGGACGACTCGAGTACATACGTACACTGCGGAAGCGACTCTTCGGGGGCTGCTACCACCGCCGCCGCCGCCGCCGCTCCCTACTACTCCCTCTCTCTCTGTGTCGGTGGGTCGATCGGTATCTGGGTCGCGGGTTTTGGCAGTAGACTCGCCGCTACTGCTCCCGTGCCCTGCTGCAGCCTATATATCTACGAGCACAGCCGAGCTCAATGAAAATGGTTTATCGCTTCGCGGCTCTTTAATGTTCTAGACGTTCTATGTGTGGAAGCTTTCGTCTGACAAAAGAACGGAACAATTACGAATCCACTTTCGCTGTGTATCGGAGACAGCGTTCTTCTCACGTTATCGTTGAGAATTATTGCGCGTATAGAGCTTTTTGATTAAAGCTCTGGTATACTATTATATGGATATTGTGTTATGTATATATACAAAGACACGACGTCGGAGGAGGAGGAGGAGGTCGTTGTCCTCGGCCGTCGTCGAATTAGCGTAGATAGGAATCTGGATCGACTCGGAATTGTCGTCTCCGTCTACATAACAGATATATACACAGCGCCGAGGGGGCGGATTGATAAAGCCCTCTCGGCGCGTATAATCCTATTATGGACGATCGGGACGCCTTGCCGTAACGGGACGATGATCCTACAGGCTGCGTGCAGCGATCTCGTGTGTCTATACTCAATCTCTGCTGCTGCTGCTGCTGTCGCAATTTGTACAGGTGCATATATTGGCCGCCGGTGTATATATATGCTCTTTCTGCGATTGGACATTGTCTGCGATATTAAAACTTCCGATCAATTCTCACTTTAATCCCAAGACGAGCGCAAAAAAAGCTGCGCACACATATAATCCTATCTATACATATACAAGCGCCAATACGTTAACAGCAATCTTATCTCTCGCGCGCAATATCGCCCGGCGAATTAATCACGAGCGACTGGAGCCCACCGCGGAATCCCCAATAATACTCCCCTCTGCCTCTCGGGGATATTAATAAATCGAAGCTTCTCTCGGCCGCCGACAAAAGAACGACGAGAGGCTATAGTATCGAAGAAACTACGCGGAGTGATATCGCTCGGCGTCGAGGCAGCCCCGAATTTCCGATTTGAATATCTCGTCGAAATTCCCGCCGCCGCCGCCGCCGCCGCACGCAAGAGAGAATAAGAGAAAGCGAGAGAGAGAGAGAGAGAGAGAGAGATCGGTAAACGGCGAGGCGGCATATTTCGAGGCGCATATTTCCTGGCTCTCTGGCCGGTCTGCTCCCTCGAGCGGATAATATACCTCGAATCCCGTATACTTTATTCAAGGCGCCGCCGTCGTTGATCCCCGGGAATTTATGTCAATCAAATTCACGTGTGTCTATATCTATTACGACGCCATACACCGGAGGAAACACTTTGCGCGCGATGGTATATATGCTTCCTTTTTTTAGCCTAATAGAAATCGGCAGCATTTTTCTGGCTTTGAGCTTTTGTATATCGCCACACTCGATTGTGTTTCTGCGCGATGTGTATACATCGCAAAATATCTCATATTTTTCGTGTAAACAAAGCCGCTTTTGTTTGGGAAATCTATCGATGCGCTTTACGAATAAATAATAGAAACGGTAAAATTTTGCACCCAAGACGCATGCACATACGCGCGGAAAGGATTTTCATTTCCTTCTTACGTCGGATATCATATTCCACGAGTATTTTTCAATATATGCGCGATTTTCATATCACGCAACCCAGATATACTCCGCGCATCTCGTGTCGTCATACTGCACGTGTATATATATATATATATATAAACATTCAAATCTCGTCCAGACGAGACACTCATTACTCTCTACACGGAGCGCTCGGAAAAATCGTTTAATGCACCCAGAGTATTACATATACATATACAACGCTTTTCCAGTTGACCTACATATACCTTATTCTCCTAACGAAGAATCGCACGCGTATATACGTACACGCGACCGCGCGCGCGAAAAGTATATGATACAGCCGGTGAAAAAAAAAAGAAGTAGCGAATCGTTAATCCACGTCGTAGTGTGTGCAGCGAGTGTATATCACTCTCTCTCTTGCTATACTGTAGAATCGATAAGACCGGGACCTCGTTAGACAAAGTGCTTAGAGATTACTCTCACACAGGAGCAACCCGGAGGAGAGTCGCTCTATATACTTGCTTTCGGGCTGCTGATTAGCCGACCGCGAGGGACTCGTTCGCGCGGCAACTTGTATATTCTGCACTGCTGCTTTGTTTTGTATATATACGTGCATTTTAGTTTTGAATTTTTTTCTGTTTAATGCTGCTGTGTTTTGTGTATAAATAATTTCTTCAAAGTCAACCGAGCTTTTTCCCTCTGGCTGTGTGCCAGAGAACCGCGTCCAAGTCGAAGCTTGCGGAAAATATATCCAGGCTGAGCTTCGACAACTTTTTTTTATAACATATAGACAGAATTATAATCGACGTAGGCTATATAGGAGAGCTCGTTCTGCGTGATTTTATAGAAAAGTGGAATGAAATTTCCCAAACATTTGAGGGCTAATATTTAGCGAGAGCTAAAGGGGACGAACATCTGGCGCGTCGTATAAATAGTCCCAGAGTAATGAGAATGTTGTACATTACTCGCAGTATAACGACGACTACACACATAGCTTCATTATATACTATATTGTTCATGCATGCGAATTTCGCCGCCACGTATATACACTGTAAATTTCAATTCGCCAACTCGATCAACTTCTCGCCGCAGTGTATTATATAAACGAACGAGAACAGAGACTGTCCAAATATATCTCGCCGTTAACCGCGAATTCAAACTATTACAAGCTTCTCATCCGAGAGAGAGAGAGAGAGAAAAAAAAGAAGAAGCCCAGCTACAATATCGAAAGGCTTAAAAATCTATTCTGCCCCGGCTGCATCAGGGAAATCCAATAAGCATAGAGCGAAATGGTACAATTTAAAATTCAGCATAGCGAGAAAAGAGCCTCAAACCTATATCCCTCCCCCTCAACTCGCGCACACATGGCAAAGAGGGTCACACGACGCGTTGCAGCGGCGGCGAATCGACGAGTATGTGTGTGTGTGTGTGCAGCGGCGATATCGGGCCAACGTACGTAGCCTGTCTATATATCCTGCATGAGGCTCTCGCGCGCGCATATCCTAGTCGGAAGGTCGAGTCCTCTCTCTCTCTCTCTCTCTCTGTCTCCATTTCTCTCTTGCAGTATAGGTTGGAGGGGATGGAAAAGGGTCGATAGCGGGTACTGTGCGGGCTACTCCTGTCGGTGCTACGTCACCGCCGCTTATCTATTATGTTCTGGCCCTCTACTCCCGCGACCGCATATATCCCTCCGGAGCTGCTGCTGCTGCAGCTCTGGTATATATACTTTGGTACAATAACCGGACGCGACCATGAATCTTGAACTAGCGCGGGAGGGATCAGCCGTGTCACCGGATAAGGCTATACGTATCATCTATAAGAGTTTCTCGGGAAAAATTATACGCGAATCGCTTTTTTAGCTGGTTTCGTTATAGTTAAATTGAGGATGTTTCGGGGTATTTTTTTGCAAGCGTTATCTCGATTTGCAGGCGAGAGTTACCCCCCCCCCCGCTCGATTATCCGGATCGTCGCGTAAGTTCAGAGTTGGCTGGGAAATTAATTGATACTTCGATAAGTTTGAAAGCGGATATAGAGAGAGAGAGAGAGCGATCGAGAAAGCGGAGAAGCTTCTGGAGTATACACGTAGGTGAAATTCGCTATATATACGAGGCGTATCATCTCGCCTGATCCTGGATTTCAATTAGGCTCGTCGACTGCATGTTAACGACGTCGAATTACATCCGAATATATATATAAGCCAACGTCTACGACGACGTTCCTTCCGAATCGAAAATCTCGCGCACGTCGCAGCTTTACACACTCCGTTTCTCGTGTCGCGATTTTCCCCTCGACTCGAGAGATCCCTCGTACTGCATATACAGCAGAATGCAAGAGAGCTAATGCATAATTTCTGTGTTGCTCCGTGCGCCGATTTCCAATGATTCTTGTATTTTTCTCGCGCGACGCCCACACGTTTCTCTCTCTCGATATGCTTTTCATATTACGTATTATGCGGCTCTGATTTCGCAATCGCGCGCTAGCCTTTTGGCGCCGGCGCGAGACACGAGAGGTGAAACTTGTTAATGCATAAATCGTTCTACTATCGCTGCGGTATTGCACGAGTTATTGTTAGCCTTGAGATTTTCCTAATGAGAAAAATCTTATTCCTCAGAGGTCGAAGAACTATACACTCGGATATTGGTATCGCTTTGTGTACTATTCCAGCTCGATTTACTGAAACATTATTGGTTATAACTGGATTCTTCTTAGGTTTCGGAAAATTTGAGACAATTTGATGCGCAGACATTAATATTAATTGAATAAGCTCTCCCAAATAAATCCCATCGCTGCAACGATAACAACAACAACAACAACATCTAAAGCATCAACAGAGAGCGAGAGGCCGGGTCAAAGTTCCCAAAGCCGAAATCTAAAGGATCTCAGCAGAAGAAAAGCATAAAAAGTCGTATATACACGAGAGAGCAGAATATAGAGCGGATGAGAGAGAGAGAGAAGCATTGGGTAGATGGGTTATAATATAGCGAAGCTCGTATATAGCTGGAGACGGAAATCAATAGGACGAAACTCACGTAATATCTGTGCTGCAGTGACATGTCTCCAGTGCCGGCGGTTCGGCTCCTTATATTCTCCTCTCCTCCGTCTTTTCCTCTCTCGCCTAAGACGACGACGACGAGTGATGTCGTCGGCGGCGCCGTCTCTTTGCCTGTGGAAGAGCCTCTAACATCTCTCTGTCTTCTATTGTCGAGTCGTTCCTCGTCCGCTGCTGCTGCTGCTGCTGCAGCTGCTATACGTGTATATACTTCTTAGAACGTCGTCGAAGAGAGAATGTCTGGTTCCTCATTTCCGGCGACCAGCAGCACCGATGAAAGCTACTCCCCGCCGCCGCTTTGCCGGCCGCGAGATCGAAGAGCTGGCCTCCATAGCCACAGCCCTGCGACTCTTTTAAATATATACCAACGCACACTCACGCGTCCATTGAAGCGCACGAGCTCTCGCGGTGTAATTTATATTATATTCTCCAGCAGCACACGGCTCTAGCTATTATGTATACGAAAAGGCTTTTATTAAACACACACACACACACACACACAGGCTGCGCGAGGAAGTTGCATATAGTTTCGCCGGAAAGTATTATATATAGATCGTAGCAGCAAAGTTCACGGCGGAGTTTCAGCAGGGGGTAAGGGAGAGGGGCCGATTTTCCTGCGCGCAAGCTTAGACCGCGCTCGGATTTACGACGAAAGCTTTATCGGATGGCTCCGTCTATGAGATAACGCGCAAACGAGCTCATTGTTTTTAGGAGCTGACGTATGGCTTTCGAGAGAGAGGTCTCTGTATAGCCTGTGCGCAGTAAGATCGACCGATACACTTGACGAACTTTGCATGCCACTGATCCGGCGGTTTGCACTCGATTATTATCTGACATTAATTTGTTTTTACGAGATCCTCGCGAATATATAATAAAAATAAGCCGTCGACCCTTATCTCTCGAGTGGACAAGACCAAGAGCAGTCGTAAGTGCCAGTAGAGTCCAACGACATCATCGCAACATACTACTCGGAGTAGAAATCAGCGCACGCGATAGTATATATAGAAGCCTACTCCCATCAGAGAGAGAGAGAGAGAGAGAGAGACGAGGTCGCGCGGCGGCCGAGCGCTAGACCGCGTCGCGTATTATATAGCTCGCCCAAAGGCCTGTATATATATATACGTCACTTTTACGCGGCGCGCGAGCTTTTAGCGGCTCAAACGCCTTGGTACATTAACGACGACGACGGCCCGGGAGCGCGAATCACTTAGCGGCCACTCCGAGGAGAGATTTTCCCGCTATTATATGAATATACATGTATGTACGAAACGGCTTCCGTTTTATTTCGCTTATTACAATTTATCGGTATACTTTGCATATAAATTCGAATATCATATGTATTTCGAAGGATAAAAGAAAATTATTTCGTGGGCTCTCTCTCTCTCTCTCTCTCGATATTTACGCTTCGGCCGCGCGAGAAAAAGCTGTCCTCCGCCCCGGGCATCGCACACAGATATAAAAGGGCGCGAGCAAAAAAGTCTCTCTCTCTTCTGGTCCTTTTTACTCGCCGATATATATCGGCGTCCAGCGACTTTTAGCCTCCGAGAGATGGAAAACGGATTTGCCCGCCGCCGACGCTGTAGAGAGCGTATATTATAGCCTCGGGAGGTGATTTCGCAGTGTCGGTATATATAAAAAGCCCTCTCTCTGTCTTCTCCGCGCGCAGCTCGGGGGCGCAAATTTAATTTTGACGCGAGCGAATATCTCGAATAATAATAATCGATGTTTCCGCGGCGGGTCCTACGGCGTTGCATATGCGAAATATTCGACAGGTGCGTAATTAGCGTTATGTAATATATATATAAAAGCGAGAGAGAGAGATTGCTTTTTAAAAGTAGGCTCTTCATATATACGTCAGAGCGATTTTTTGCGACAACTTCTCGAGCGAAGCGTCTCGCGATAGTGATTAATCCTCGAGAGGGGGCGGAGAGATTCGATTTTGCCCAATGAACTTTGGGGGATAAGTAATTGGTAACCCGATCAGAGGCTCTCGGTTGATCGATTCTCAATTGCAAGACTCGATTCGGCTACTTTTAATTGCACGGATTTATAGTAAAGAAAAAATCAATTTCACGTTTTCATGCTATAAGACATGACTGTATATTACACAGCTATATGTACAATGTACTAGATCTTAATTTTCTAGTATATACATTGAGCCAGTTAAGAATCTATAAACAACCTTGTACTAGATCGAAGAATTGCATAATAAAGCATATATATTTATCAAACGAGCAAAACATGGATTTTTTTCGTGTTTCGAAATTATTCACACTCGCGAAGTAACTCGTGTTCTACAGGAATATTTTGAAAACCGGTAGCCGTTTCGCGTCACCAAAGTCGCTCAAGTTAGACCGTGTACGTCGAAGCAGAGATCATGCATATTACATGTGACAACTGTTACTATTAGTAGCTGGAGTCCAGCAATCAATTTCTTTTTTCGTATAACCTTATAGCTACGACAGAAAAAGACCGAGCTAAAAACAAAACTACGCTATAATCAATTATCCGAATCCTGATGCAAGTACATAATGTAAAAGATTTGGAGCTTTCGCATGACCCAGTATTAGTAGTGTGTGTACTACGAGACTACGTCCCGTCGATGCCCGGGATATTCGCTCCGTCGCGCGCGATGAAAAGAGCAATTAAACATTTCCGAACGCGATAAGGAAACTCGCTGCAGCCTTCTCTCTAACGACTATATATATATATACGCTCGGTGCAGAGAGAGAGAGGGAGAAGTCGGCGTGCTTCTCCATCAGCGACAGATAACAAGCGCGCGGAGCATTGTTCCTCCGAACTCCTTGGCTCGAATTCTGCCAATATCGAACTTCTCTATACCCTATATTATTCTTCCTCTCTCTCTCGCTCGCTCGCTCGCTCGCTCGCTCGCGCAATACCGGGTCACGAGCGCAAGCCCTCCCCTGTACTTGGCACCCGGGCGATAACTCACGCATGTAGCCAACACTTTACGACGGACAAATCCTCCTGCGGGGGCGAGATGATTTATCCCCGCTGTATCTCCTTCGAGATGCCCTCTCTCTCTCGTTGTCCGATACGTGACTGACGTCCCGCTTTTTTTTCGAATCTTTAATATTCATGTCTCTCTTCTCTTCATTATATACTGCACTCTGAGCTTCGATTGACTTATCCGAGTAGATTATACTGTTATAGGGTATGAGAAACTTTTGCACTTTCGAGTTTTTATTGAAAATTTCAAAGACGAGAGAGATATCGTGAATACGAATGAACGACTGCCAGAGGGAGGAAGAAAAATACTGATCGCCGGACGATTAAATCATAATGTCGAACAATTTGTCATTGCGGCTAGGGCTAATCGAAAAAAGCTCCGGACGTAGTACCTACAAGATCGATGAGACAACTGCACGGTGTTCCGTCTTGCTCGTCTCCGCTCAATCATATTGCTCCTTTTTTACCCGAGCCGGTCACTATATACATATATATATATAAGACAACGTAAAAAGCTGTTATCGACTGCGTGTATATACGAGTCTCATCTATAGAATTTTACGCGAATTAAAATTCCATCTTGCATCTCTTATATAACACGTGCAATATCAGCCTCGAGATTAAAATCGATCGTAATTAATCGATCGCCGATCGCCGAAGCAATAAGACTTAACGCGCGTGTACCGCAATATTACGTAGAGCGTAAATCGTTGGCCCCCTGTGGATCGCGCTCACTTTTATATGCGTCTTAATAGAGAGTCGTACACCTGTGGCTGTAATACAGCGTATGAATTTTATCGAGCTTCTTTGTCGGTAGCTACGAAATAGTGCTAATTGAGTTAGCGGAGATAAGATTTACCTAGAGAAGCCTCGTAGGTGCGTCAGTTATTAAAAAAAAAAATCTCTAATGCCTGTGAGGATTGCATGCTGTATGTGTATATTTGTTTATCCAACTCATGTGTACAGGATTGTGATTACAATTTATTCTCGATACTTGATGCAGCAACTCCTATGTACTGGAAAGTTTGTTTCGCAAATTTATTTACGCCGAGGTGAAAACACGCGAGAATTTTCGTTGCATATATGTATATAAACGCTGCTGAGTATTAGTAGAGTGCAAAAGTGTAAAAAGAAACAGACAACTAGAAAGAGTGCTTGAGAGATACAAGTTCTACGAAGAGAGTATAGAGAGAAAATAAGAATAATCTACGAGTATATACGTAAAAAACGTTGCGTGTATATATACTTCTGACCACTAGCATATTTACCTCCGACAGCTTAAGCAACGACATCGTGAAGAATACATCATGAAAATGGATGCACTTAATTCTCCGCGCTACTTCGCTTATGTTTTTTCGCGTAGGTGTAATATAACGTATGCGGAGCGTCTAAATCTCCAGGATATACATAATGCGTTGCACACACAGCAGCAGCAGCAGCGGCGCATTGTCTTGCGGCCTTTCAGATCAGCCGCGGCTTTATTTATCATATAAATTATCTTTCTTCTCTCCGCACAGCGACGTGGCTCTCGATGCACACAATGCTATTCTCTAAATATATTCATCCTCTCGCTGTGAATTTCGATCTTTTCTATTTATTTTCAATCTAAAAAGGATCCTAAAGCTCG
This sequence comes from Cecidostiba fungosa, assembly GCA_900474305.1. Classification (NCBI taxonomy): domain Eukaryota; kingdom Metazoa; phylum Arthropoda; class Insecta; order Hymenoptera; family Pteromalidae; genus Cecidostiba; species Cecidostiba fungosa. Next base: position 47,995 of record UCOJ01000012.1, read on the forward strand.
CAAGCTCGGGAGGAAAAAAAAATTCACTCTGGGGAGAGGAGGCAGCTTCGTCGTCTCAATTACGAGGCGGATTCCGCACACTCATTCGCGTAATTGAACTCGTGCTGTGCGTGTATTTGCGAGACTCGTATTATATAGGACGTGGGAGGGAGAGAAAAGCGCGGAGATTCTTAATACGACGCAGCTGCAACACGTATGTGTGTCTTCTCGGATCTTGGAATGTATATACATTATAAAGAGAGGCGAGTGAACTTGAGGAAGGCTTTGATTGTGAGTTGTGCTTCGGGAGATTCGTCTTTTTAACAAAGCTAAACAATGAAACTTTTGTTATATGATGTGTATATTACGTCAATATTGATGAAGAGACTCGACTGGCGAACTAAAATGTTTTGTTTCCAACTTTTGCGTATTCGTTTGACGATGAATTTTGCCAACTTTTTTCATCAACTCAAATACAGCTGTATATTTGACAAACACAAATTTTTCACTTCTAATTAATTCGCGTAATTGTTATCATATCCGTTCGTAGCATCAGATCTTCAAACGAACCAATTAAGCAGATTGAGCTATATTACAAAAGTGTAAAATCCACAAATCAAAAATACCAGATTTGTAAAAAAAAACTCTCCATCAAAACTAACGCCCGCCAAGAGCAGTCGAATAATTTACACAGCTCTCGTACTGCAAAAAAAAAAAAAAAAATCGCAATGTCGCACTCCGGCCGCGTAAAACAAAACACCGCGCTCTTTTTCGATTTAATTATTTTCACCCACACCTCTTCTCACACATACACACACATCGCGTATACCGAGTGGAAAGGTCAATCGAAGCTCTCGCACTGGCCAAATCTCGTTTTTCGCAGTATATAGAGTCAGCCCGGGATGGCAGAGGAAAAAAAACTGTCCGAGAGAGAGAGAGAGAGAGAGAGAGAGAGAGAGAGAGAGAGAGAGAGAGAGAGCAAAAGCTAGAAAGAGCGCTCGATTTATCGTCGGTGCAATTACAGCGGAAAAACGCAAGATAAGCCCAATTCGTCAGCGTCACGTGTATACATGTATATAGTGATGAAAAGCTCCTGGCCAGTTGAACTTTTTCTCTCGGCCGCGCTGCTGCACGTACAGAGCCACACATGCACGTGCTGCTGCTGCTGCAGTTCTCGCTCGTACAGTCTGATTCGATTTTTCAAGGCTCTTCATCTCTCCGCCGAGCGCATAAACTCGATTGAGACGTCAAGCTCTGCAGGCTGTACATATACTGTGCTGCTGATGCGAGATATATTTCGCTCGTCTACTCTCGGTTTTGATCTTTCGCGAACGCGAGTATTTTTTTTTTTATATATTCAGTTTGTGAAAAGCCAGATGATGATTCAGCAGTTTTCTGATTAACCGGAGATGCAAAGGAGCTTAACGAGAAAACAAAGTTTACCATATATATGTGTATAGATATACGCTTATATTGTGGCGCGTTTTATTTGCGCCAGTCAGCGAGAGAGGTTCGTTCGCGCGAAATTCCGTGATTGCAAATTGCTCTCTGCAGTGTGCTACTGCAGCGATTTCACGGATTTAATTTCGTCGAAAAGCAATTTGGAGTTAATAAAATTAAACGATAATACAGCCAAGTAGACGCTAAAGCGCGGAGATTCTCTCTCATCATGCAGCGCAAAGCGAATTCCCTGAGTAGTAGTAGTAGTAGGAGGTGGGAGAGTAAAGCGGATATAATTTGGTGAATTTACAAAAATCCGCGAGCTATGTGTATAACGTTTAATTAAAAGTCGCCGTTAAGTGAAATTTTATAAAAATCTCATTATAAATTGCACTGCAGCCTCGGCTCTCTCCCAGGAGTAATTTTTCACCCTAACGAGCTTGCTCCTCTATCTTCATTCTCTTGCTCGGCTGAAGAAAAATCACCTCTAATGGGGTTCATTTTCACTACTATACACACAGATAAAGAGCGTAAACAAGGATGCGAGATACTGCAATTTCTATTAGAATTAATAAAAGCTCCTACAATACACGCGAGATAATAATCGTCTTTATAATAATACACAAAACAAAGCTGCGAGACGAAGCCTCTCTCTCTCGACGCCAATTATAATAAGCATCCGGTATAATAATACAAGCAAGGAAACAATAGAAGCGCGTCGATAGACTGAGAAGAGACGAGAGAGAGAGAGAAAAAATAACAGCGACGTCCGATGCACGCGATTGATCGAGCACACGCATGGAAAAATATAGGCCCGACGGAATTGTAAAAGCTAAAGTGCGATCATCGATTGCGCGGCGCCTCGGACTATCACCGCAGCGAAGCCGAAGCGATGTACACGGGTTTATAATATGTAAGGCGTGCGAGGCATTACCAGGTCAACACGACGCGCCGCCGAGTAGTAGTACTACTACTAATAGTGCTCTGGAGGATATCATACCTCCGGGGAAAATTCACCGTGACTCTGAGAAATTGCGTTACTATTATACGTGGATCACACACGAAAGTTGCATAACCTCGTTATCATCACACAGTATTTTTATTCAAACAGATTTTTCGTCACAGCACAATTTTCTCTTTTCCTGCGAGTATATTATATACTTTCATCGCTTTAAAGTAATAGTGGACAAGTGCTGCTGCTGCTGCTGCTACTACTGCTGCGGGATTCGCTTCGCAGCGATGATAGTTGCTCGTATTCTAAGTGCACTCCGCGATCTCTTCGGGTAAACTTTTTACTCGAAAGCGGCGAACGAGAGAGAGAGAGAGACTCTTTTAACTTTGCAAAGATGACTTTGCCGGAGTTTGCCTCGCCATTAGCATGAAATTATATAGAATAACGTTTTCAATTTTCTCGCAGACGCTTCGCACTTTTTCCTCAAATATACTAATAATACGGTCTAAAAAAATCAGCGCATTTTTCTCATATTATTCCTCCCTCTCCCCCAAAGCTTTCTCATCAAAAAAAAAACCCCAACTCGAGAGAATAAAAAAAAAAAAAGAATAAAGAAAAGACCGAACGATATAGAAGAAAGGTTTAAAGAGACAGTAGTCGCACACGTACGTAGTCGCGAGATCGAGCTTTAACTCCCGTCGAGAGCCGATGCACCCACAGCAGGCGCCGAATCGCGGGCAACTGAAGGGACGTCCATACGACGACGACGAGGAAGCCAGCAGTCGTCGTCCCCTGCTGCAGCCACCCTCCCGGCCGCGCGCGCGCGCTGCTGCACCCACACACACATACACATACATGCGGTGCATCTCCTCACTCTCCCTCTCTGACTCTGGCCGGTAGTGCGCGACCCCCTGCGCAAAAGCCAGCCGCACTACTACCCCCGTGCAGTGCTGCTGCCTAGGCCTCGCTGCGCAGCTGGGGTATAGAAGTAGGGGAAATGCCGCGCGCGAATCTCGTCGCTCTCTCTCTCTCTCTCTCTCTCTCTCTGCACGACGAGGACACTGCAGAATGCAGCTCATGCGGAACAGAGCAGGAGAGGATATATAGCTCAGCCGCGCGCGCGCGCGCGAGGACTTTTTCGAATTCAATTCCTGGCTTTTTGTTGACGTTAATTGGGGAGAGGAGTTGTTTTATTTTCCTTCTATCTTTTGGCGCGCGGGCTTTATACGTTTTTCTTTTTTTTTCTCTTTCGAGCTGTGGATGTTTTGGATTGGCCTCTTGTATTCCCCCCACCGATTAAACTTTCTGGTATAGCCTCTGGCGACGATAGGTGGCGCATAGGCATTTGCCTATTTCCCTCGTGACTTTAAGACGCGAAGAATGTATGTATAGAGGTATGATACCTGACGTGCTTGAGCCTTCTGGTGGTTGCTCTTCTGCCGCCTTGTGGTGCAACCAATCACGTATCGCTTTAGTCGACTTGACTTTTTAAGAAGAGATTGAGAGGTGCAGGCCAGTTTGATCGTGAACTTAAAGGGTTTTTCCTGATTATCGATGCAGGATATAACAATAGCCGGAGCACGTGTGCTGGAGGTAAGAATACATATGTTGACGGAGAGTAACACTGCTTTTAATATTAGCAATATATCAGCTCGTGTGTAGCGTATACTCAAAACCTGTGTTTATCATTTGCTAAATGCATGGTGCTTTTGAAAAAAATATTGCAACATGGCTGGAATTTTTTATTTTAAACGGTTCGCGACTGCGTTTTAAACGAAGCATGAAATACTCGTGCATGTGCGTGCGTAATTTTTTTTCTCGTTGCTTTATTTTTATATAAATATCGCAGTTATATCCATTTTCCTTTTATAGTAACGCGATCGAACGGACTGTTTCTTTTAGACTATACGAGCATAATAATAAAGTCGCCTGCTGAAGCGATTCGGTGAATTATTTTTAAGCTGCGAATCGATTAATCTCGAAATATACGTATTTTGTGGATAAATGTATATATACGCGGAATTCGTTCGCCTTTTGTTACAGGATTTGCAGGCTTTTTGATTAATGATCTTTATCAAAGCTTTAACATTAGCGCGCGACGCGTAATTAAATCCTTATACCAAAGCGTTTTCATCAAATGAAACCGTATAGTTGATTCCTTTCATCAAGCTGCACAATGTATACTAACGAATTGAAAAGTCCTGCAAATTAAATTGTCATTGTCATTTTACGTCTAATTAGAGTCATTCATCTCGAGTTTAAAAATATTTATATTACATTATCATGTCGAAAATGGTCGTTTAAAGCTTTATGAATTTACCGAGTCAAAAGTCAAGAGCGACCCTTTCAATAACCGACGATTGACTCGCTAACGAGATTCCTTTGCTTCTTTCGACGCCCACGGATCCCCCTCTTGATACGAAAAACGGTCTTCACTATACTGACAGCAGTGCTGATATTTGCGAAATATATTATTTCTGTGTATTATCGAAGCCCCTTTTACAAAATAATTTTTAAAAAACTCCAATCGGATATACATCTTCCTCCTTTATAACACTCATCCTCTAGAGCTTATCGAAGCTTTTATGAGAATCGTTTCGATCATTAAAAATTTTTAATAAACGTCGCTGTGGAAGTGAAAAAAAAAAGATCCCCGAGAGCTGTGCGCGGATATCAAAGTGGAGTATCGGAATTTGAACTCGCACAAAAGAAGCCGATGCGCTTCGCGCGCGGAATTCAAATTAGCGCGAGTATAGCGCAGGAAGATTCATCGAAACAAAGCACTTGGCGGCCTTTTTCCGCGTCGGGGGATTTTTTCCCTTTGTGTCTCCTCCATCGGAATCACGCAGTATATCGAGCCGCTGCTGCGATATATCCTTTGAGGATTTATCGAACACATTCGCGAAAAAGAATTCTCATTCCGGTTATTCTTTCTTCAAAAATAAAAAAAATAATTCACATTGAAACACGTGTGCAGCCTGGTATCACAACAACAGTCGTGTCGGAGTGTATAAAATTCTTCCACAAGCTTTCGCCGACTTTCCTTCCTCTCTCGCCTTAATAATATTTTTTTTTTCAAGCTCTTCCCATCCCTGTATATAATAAGACTGCGCGGCTCTCTCTCTCACTACTGCGGCTTTATAAACTCGCCGCAGCGAAGAATCCGGCAGCTGCTGCGGCTGAACTTTTAATAAAGCAATCGCAAATCTTTCCTCCCGAATGCGCGAGCAAAAAGAAAAGGGTTAGTAACGACGAACGAAAGGGCGTTCATTACGTTGCTCTCTCTCTCTCTCTCTCTTTCGAGGCGTTATTGTTGTTTGGTTTTCCCCTGTGAAACGAGTCTCAAAACCCCTAGGGATTGAAAAAAAAATTGCGCGACTTTCTCTCCTCGTAATTACGGACTCGTAAACAAACTTTGTAAGAGTCGCTCTCTGGGTTCTTCGGGGAAATCCGCATCCAGAGACGAGTTTTATGAATTTCTTTCCTTTTTTCTCACGTTTTTGATGATCCAACGCTCGCTTTTCCGTTCGACGAGTTTGAGCGCGAGCGACGTTCATTAAAAAAATTCCCACCGAAACGCTGGGTTATATACGAAAGTTTATTTTGCGCTTCGCCGTGCGGTTTATTGTTTGAAGAAAAAGTTTGCTTTTTTTCCTTGCTATACGTATGCGCCTCGTCGGTAATCGTTATATTAGGACGCTTAGCATTGAATAACGAAGGAAAATAATGACGAGAGCGAAGAGGATTCGAGATAGTCGAGCAAATCCAATGAATTCTTTATAAATGCAGTTTAAGAAGAGCTCGTTGACGAAACGAGTAGGATTCGCGGCACTCGACGAGCGTCATCGTCAATAATTGATCCTCAGACTTCATTGATGCAGCACGAGCTCTCTCACTCTCTCGTGTATACGGCGAATCGATTGTCAAGTCTTTTTTGCTTGGCTGTTTAAAGTCCCATCCATTGGATCTGATTGTATTCGATTAATTTTTCAGTCGCTAACAGCTTTTTCATCGCGTGCATGCGCGACAAAGGGAGCTTTTTGCATCAGCGACACCGAGCACTGAACGGCGGAGTCTATTTAAAATTTCCGTTAATTTTTTCAGCGAGCTTTCACACGATAAACGAATAGGTATATTGACTGACGGGAGAGTGTATGGCTTACATTTTTAATGCGGCTGTTAAAATATTGCTGTCGCGATGCATTATGCATAATCATATGTAGCTGATGTATACCAGAGGCTATCGCAACGAGCTAAATTAAAAAAACAGTGATGTAGCGCAATACGTTGCTAAATGGCACAACACACACTTATGCGTCAGCAGACTCGCCGAAGACGAAAATACGAGAGTCAATGGGTCAAGACTGAGAGGAAGCTGAGACGGTCGCTGCACTTTCCCCGAAGAAGATTGTAACAGTCGCTCGAAAATAGACGATTCGCGGCTTTTCGAAGAAGAGGACTTTGGCCAAAAACGATGGACTATCTATCTGCTACTGCGAGAAATTAATGCCTCGGTCGGTGAAAAATTTCGGAGCAGCCCTTTTGGCGGCTCGCTAATTTTAGAACTGTCGCCTTTGTGAGACGGAGAGCAAGGAACGTATGTCTTTTAGCGAGCTAACGAGGATTCTCTCTTTGCCGCTCGTCGTCGTCGTCTAATTGGCGAAAGTCGCGAGTATTAAAGAAATTTATCAATACAAAGGGTCGCACCTGTCGTATAAACGAATATAATATAACTTTCCCCTAATAATTGCCCCGTAAAAGTGGGATAACTTTGCTTTAACTATTTCAATAAATCATGCCGTATGTGTATTGTATATAGGATCCATAGAAATCATCGTATTAGCATTAAAAGCGCAGCAGCATATGAAATTTACGATCCTCGATAACAAAGCAGCAGCAGCAGCGCACTTTTCCTCTTCAAACTACTTGTAATCATCAGAGGAAAATCCAGCATCTCGCGAGTCTTGAAAGGGTATATATATAGTATGGCGCAACATTCCAGCGTAGAGCTCTCTTGTCCGATTGAGCCATAAATTCGTCAGCGCTAGAGCTTCGACGCGCCGGAATGCAACTTGCCGGGATTCCGCTTCCAATTAAAAGCAGCAAGATCCGACCCACCGGAATTATGCAGACTTATCGGGTATATATAGGGAAATCCATTTCTTACGATGCCTAATACAGCATTGTACTGTATAAAGATTAGATGGCGGCGGTGCGTTGGAAAATATTTCGGCTGTGTGTGAGCAGAGGAGATAAACGATTTACGAGCTCGTAAGTGGGCCTCTGAATCATCGTATAAAGGCGTAAGTACTCGAATGTGTTGCCCTGGGATTTGCGGCTCTCTCTCTCTCTCGCGATTTGTGGCCTATATATTGTCTGCTGAATCAAGTAGAATTGATTTCTTCGTTATACACGTGCGAGAGCTTTAACGTCTACAAAACTGCACTTGAATTTCAGAATTCATCCCTAATAAACAAGAAAAAAATTGGGTCTATTGAAAAGCGCCAGGCATTTGGTGGGAAAGGCTGCAGTATAGCAATCGGTCTGGAGAAAATGCGATTAGAGCCCGCGCGTTTAATTGCTTACTTGTTCTTCTCGCGACGACGTGCAATGGAAATTCGAAATACACAGTATAGAGGCCAAAATGCTGTTGCTGCTCGACGGCGCGTATACACAGTATACTATAGCAACACACGGAGAGCAGAGAGCGCAGCAGCTCGGCGATTCCGCACTGCGTCACACGCCGAAAGTGTGTGAGCGAGAGGTCGACCGGAAGAGGAAGGCAAAAGGGAATGGGATTCGTGGGTGTGGATTTCCGGGCTAAAGGTTAAATCGCATTTTCGGACCAGTTTTTTCTTTTTTTTTCGATATGTGTGCAGCTTCTCTCTTCGCGAATTATTAGTCTTCTGGGGGAGGGTGGAAGAGGCTTTAGCCCTTGACACGAGCAATACTTGTGCCTGAGGATTATTGGGCTGGTGTGCTCTCTTTTTTTTTTGAGGAACGGCGAAAGGAAATAGATTTTATATTTTTGCTTTGAATCGGATGCCGAATACAGCTTTGTGCTGCTGCGAGGATTTTGGTTTTTGCTGCAGAGAAATATATATCGTATTTTTTTTTCTCGTTTCGATTTGAAAAAATAAAGCTGAGTTTATGAGATTGTACTATTTATTGCTTGAATATAGGTACTCTCTTTTTTTTGTAACATGTGTGTATATCTCGTGCGAAAAGCTTTTACGCCTCGATAAAAGCAGCAAGCGTGTGATGTATAACGACGTTATACGCGCTGTAATATCCTCTGTATAATCGAACATGCTTTCTGCATGTAAAGTATATATCGAGGAGTTGCACTGTGGATATTAAAATGATCCTTTTGGTAATATATATTTTTACTGAAAACAAAAAGAAGAGTTTAACGAGTCGATTGTTGCTATACACAAAGTCAGGTCGATCGTTTATACTGTACTCCGATTTAATTGCCTTTATTTGAAAGCATTATTGTATAGTCGTATAATATGTATAGGAAAACGCATGAATACACACAATAAAACGCAGTGCGTTTGAATAAACGTATACGCAATTTATGTAGCGTATAAATCTGTGTGGTCGTATATGGTGTAATATTATGTGTATGCGCTTTCCCGTGAATATTATGCTTAAATAATAGTCTGACCGGGTGGATACTATATATTTTACGGGAAAATCTCGACGTAACCCGTTAACTCGTGCTGAATTACGTGCAATCCGGAAAAACGTCGAAAGTTAATCATTTTTCAAGAAGCATCATCAAGCGCCTCTTTCTGAATGTTTAACGAATTTTCTCTTTTTAGAAAGCGCGTATATATGGTATTTTAATTACGCAAAATGTATATATACGCGCAGTTTGGCTGGCGACGGCTCTTTGAATTCGTTGAAAAAAGTTCATCAGAAGAAAAAGCGCGAGCTTATTTTTCACGATTGGACAAATTGAAATGAATATATATGTATATTTCAAGCTCCAATAATAAACCCGAATCTCTCGCTTTTTAAATTACCGACATGAGATTGCAGCGATTTTTATCGACGCGCGCATGAATTAAACAGACAATATAGGTTTATACTCCGAATGATTAATCCCCTGATGATGACGACGACTATAATATAGGCGTGTATACAACTCCTCCAATCGAATCTCCGACGTCTGCGCGTCGTTATATATATATACAGTACAGCATATAATATCGTATAGAGCAGACGACACAGCATCTGTGTGTGCAGAGGAGCTGCCGAGGCGATAAGGCAGTCGCAACAGCAGTACTATGTGTATGTCCCTGTAATCGATGTTTATGCCTCGAGTGAGCTTTGATGCTCGCGATGCTGATGGATTGCGAGTATATATAGCGTGTATACCATTGAGCCATGCTCTTTCAGAGACATGCTCTCCTCCTCCTCTGAATGTACGACTCAAATTAGAAGCGCAATTGACGTAAAACCTGGGAAATCTATCCTCTCTCTCTAGGGCCTCTATATATATATATATATATATATGTACACATCAGCAGCTTTGACTCTGTCTCTCTCTCTAAATAACCCCAATTGATGCAAGATCAATGTATGCGAAAGTAGGTCGACAGGTTGCAACTCTCGAGCCGCGCGCGCGTTTATTATCTACGCGCTGTTTAAGCGCGCGCGGGGGGGCATCGGAGCCGTATATAGGGGAGGGTATTATAACCCGCCAGCGTGATTATTGCCGCGCGCGCGACCACTACTACTCCGCGTATAGCACACACATACGCGCGGATCTGCATTTTAATGAGGGAGAAGCTTACTCCCTCTCTGTCTTTCTCCCTCTATATGCGAGTTACGTTTATAATACTATTTCTCGCCGACGACGCGAGAGGTATGTATATATAGGCAGCTGCAGCTGGTGCGAAATAAAAGATCTAATAATTCAGTGTTATCTGCTGCAACGACAGGGCATTAAAATCAACCAAATGCTTTCTCGCGCGCGACATAAGTATGCACTCGAAGTATATAAGCGCGACATACATCATAGTCTTAAGTATATATACTCCCGAGTATTTAGCGACGACAAAAGAGAGCAACGTTGTAGGAATACAATGCTTCGTGTATTAGTATACACAAAGCTTACTTCTCTCTCTTGCGGCAATATACCGCGTATAATGTGTACGGATTTGTCATGGACCGTATGTATATATATAGTGTTAGTTTTTTCTCGCGTTATTACATTATTTACATCATCTCTCGCACTTGTAATTCATTTAAGCGTCCGTGTCGGTCAGTAACAGCTTTCCGATATACATGCACATATAGAGAGGCAGACGATGCGTATAAGAGCGGGACTAAATGACGTATGAATATTCAGCTGCACGAATCGTTGCGGGTACACTTCGTATTTTTTTTGTCTCTTGATCAAAGTATACACATACACTTAACTCGTCTATACGACGAAATTACAATCCGGAAATAAGATTCTATTATTATACAAGCATATAATATTCTGCATTAAATTACAGGTCAGCAGCGTACGGTGCACGTGTTGCACAATTCTGAGCAGCCTGCGTCGGTGTTTGCGATACTGGAGTCCGGCAACAAGATGGTACCACTGATAGCCGACGGTCTCTTCGACCTCCTCATGCTCAAGATGACGAGCATCTACACGAACAAGAAGCAGACGAAAATCGAGTGCAAAGGACCACGATTCGAGCTTGGAGACTTCTGTATCAAACTCGGCACCGTCACCATGACGCAGAATTTTAAGGGTGTTCTCGTCGAGGTAATGTATTTTTTTTTCCTTCTTTTTCGTGTGCGATATTATTACAAATGCTGAGAATCGTCTTCTAAGAAATTTCTTTTCATGATACACACTCGGTGTGTAAAAAGCTGACGTAGAGATAGAGAGAGAGAGAGAGAGCGAGAAAAAAGAGCATCATCCGGAGTGCAAAATCCACACAACTCAGGAATGCGATTTTCCGCAACATTAACGCGTCGGGGCGTCCAAGGAAAAAAAAAGTGACACGGGTCGAGGAGCTGAAAAACTCGAGAGAAGAATGCAGTACGTAGCACCTCTCGAGGCAGCAGCAGCAGGTGAAATTGAACGGGCTCTATATAGCGAGGAAGAAGTGCCGCAATGAAGAGGGAGGGAAACAACGATCAGTCAAAACTTTTGACGGAATGCAGCTGCAGTGTGTGTATATAGCAGTTTCGAAATCGCGAGCTGACTCGGCATTTTCTTTATAGACAGAATTTTCGAAAACTTAATTTTTTCTAATTGGCATTTCTGCCTTTTGTCAGTGAATCAAGAAAAATATATACTCTCTGTACACGTATATAAATTTAGCAATAATCTCTAGCAGAAATCCTCGCATTACTATTCCCCAAAGGCCCTCGGCCGTATAGCTCTCGTGTACGAAAATTCGCAGCCATCCATTCCATCCGAGAGCGATATGCCCACATTACGCTTGCATACGCGTCCGCACGTGACTGCGGTATTCGCTCGCTCTGCTACACCTACATTCCCCGGCTCTACGCAAAGTGCAACTCACACACACACATATATAGTCGTATACATATATGTATATACAAAAAAAAAGCAGCAGCAGCGAGCTTTTTAAGTGCCTCCGGCCGGGCGTTCCTTTTTCGCGCGCGCGTTAGATATTGTCATCACTGAGCGCATATATATATATACGTGCATGACCGAGTTCGCGCGCTTTTTTTTACGCGTCTCTATATCTCCGACACACGTGTCTGTGTATGTATATATTTTTATAGGCGGTCGTGTGTATGCGTGTGAGGGAAGGTGGTTTTCGAGTAGCTCGTAAAAAAGTTGCGCTATGCAGAGCGGGGACCTTAAACGCTTCGTTCGCTTATATGTGCGGCAGCTACTATACTCGTGTATTATATATATATAGCTATTATATGTACCTGCTCGACGTGCTCTTTTGTTAGCGGAGATTTAGGAAAATTATTGGGGTTACGAGGTCCCCCCCAGAATATATAGCTATAAGTACTCTGCTCGAAAACCTTAACCCCTTTTTAGAGTCATTTTATTGCTGCGCAGTTTGTTATTCTCCAAGTTTAGCAAAATTAAACTGTCTGCAAATAGAAAAAAACAAAATTCTCCTCTAGTGATGCCAAAATTTTAATCTAGCCTTTACCGCAATGTGTTTCACCGCCATTATGCTGCTGCGGAAATTACGCGAGAGAGACCACACCGCATGTTCCGCATTCTATTAGTATATTATGCGTACGTATATGCGTTATGCGCATATTACACTGCCGTCGTTATTATAAGCTCTGAGAGATGTTAAACGCGAGCTGTATGTATTATACGCTCGAGGAGTCGTCAAAAGTTCTCGATGAGAGCACTCGCGCAAAAGTCGATGAGACTTCTTTTCGTTTGAAGCGAGAGGGAAATCACTATATACACAAGAGCTTTCGAGAGAGAGAGAGAGAGAATGAAGGAGGGAGTGTCGTACACGAGATCGAGAAACATGAAAATTAAGAGCCGCAGTTAGAGTGTCTTGAACGATTGGACCAGAAAATTTTCAAGTCTTATTTCGACTCGCTCTCGTGTCAAAATGATTAACGACTATGCTCTCGCCATACTATATACGTAATCTCTTCGCAAACCGTCCGCTTTGTCACCGAAATAACGCTCGCAAAAATCCAAGCGACGATTCCGTCGAAAAATTCGGCTCGTCGTATCATAACGCTCCCGTTCATCAAAGGATCATTCTTGGAATCTAAAGATCAAAGCTCTCAGTCAGCATGAAAAAAAAAGACAGTAAACGAGTCGTTTGTCTCGACACGAGTCGTCGACGATATCGGGTGTCGTATACTAGAAATATTTCTAGGTCTTCTTATCCGGCTGATTTGCGTGGGAGAAACGTTGCTGTGCGCGAATAATTACAGATCGTTGTTCTTCATGTTCGCAGGTCGAGTACAGGCCTTGTGTCGTACCGGGAAGCTGCTTCGAGCTGATACGGGAGTTTGTGCAAGGATTCCTTGGGCCAACTGTGTCCACTCAGGTGCCGCAGTATCTGCAGGTAATGTGTGATTTTTATTTTCTAAAAAGAGTTAAATATTTTTAATGGTGGTGTGTACGAGCCAAAACTAATGTATAATATCTCACCGCAACCTCCATAAATTTCTGTAGATGTTTGCATCTGCTTACATTTATCGGTGTTCCCGCTGATAAATTTATGAGACTTGTGCAGCATACAAAATTTATTTTTGAGTTATACTTTTATGAGATGTCCAACATCATTTTTTTTTTCGGAAATACGCGCGTTATTAAGATTTACGTAAAATAGTACCAATCGTTCGAACACATCTTACTCACGTACACCTTCTTATTCCAGAATCACATGAACGACATTTATCAGCCGATGGATACGATCCACCAGTACCTGGATCACTTTGGCCAATACCGGAAATCTACCGGTGTCATGTAAACGTCTTCCACAATAGCGAGATTTTCTTTTTCGTTTACACACATCTCATTATATCTAAACGCAAAGACATTTTGAAGCTACCTATTTCATAAGGTTGTAAATATATATTTTTTAATCTAATCATGAAGAAACTTACTGTGGCGATTTATATTTTAATACACAATGTAACAGTATTTGATGTGATGACAAGTGGAAATGGCAATAATAAAAAAAAGCTTGTCGCAAAAGTCAAATGTCTCTTTACCGATCGTCGCATACACCACTCCATCTGCCGGTAACTCGGTCCACTCCATCAGTTGGTTCATTTATCCTTTGGGTAATCTGTTTTTATGACAATATTCTCTAATTCAAATAAACATTAATACTTCAAAACTCTTACATAACGCTATAACCACATCAATATAATCCTTACTAATAAGCTATATGTAATTATCGCCAACGACAGATTGCACATTAAACTCCTCATACTCCAAGTCTCGCATTTCTCGGAAAAATGTAGAAGTGTGTTTTTTCACTCATCGTTCAAAAAAATTCATGAATTTTGCAAGACCACCGCGTAAAATGAAGAGAGAAAAAAGAAGACCTCAAATGAGTTTCTAAGCGCGCATCGTTCACTCTTCTCTCTGTTTTCGGTCAGACCGCGTTGTACCGCATAAAATGACATGCAAGCTCGTTAATATTCATAAACTGCGACAATGAATCCGCGCTTTTTACAAACTCGCGCGCGCTCGAGCTTACGTTTTGTGTCGGCGTCGAAAATCACTCGTGCGGACACGAGATTCAAGTTGAATCGAATACTTACACATTGGATTAAAAAAAAAAAAACGCCGACGCAGCACTGCAACTCTGCGCTTTTTTCCTCGTCGATCTAACGACTTTTCCGGCCACAAAAAAACGAGCAGAATCGTTAATACACTGTGTACATCAGGAAAGAAAAGAAGAAAAAAAAGTCGTCAGCCTTGAAAAAATAATGTTTTCTCTCCTGCGCGCGTAAATATACGCGAAGAGAGGAGTATAGCGCATATTATACGCTCGAGCGGGGCCGGGGTCAAAGATCGACATTTCCCGGCGTATAAATTAGCGCGAGCTCGCAAGTATAAAAGAGAAAAAAAAGCGGCGGTTAAAACAAAAGCGCCGATGTTAATGAGTTTGGTATAATATTTGGAGAGTCGATCGCGACGATGCGGCTTTCCGAGAATGAAAAACCGGAGGAGCGTCGTTTTATTGTATACATTGAAAACCTGTTTGCGGTATAGTCGCGAGAATGTAGATTCGGTTAGCTTTTTTCTTCTTCCAATATTATTATATATGAAGCTTCTTCTAATACTCGATTTCGTGTTCTCGGCTTCGATGCCGATGGACAAGAAGTGTGAGGTGTTTAATTACCGTTAGATCCGATGAGATTCTCTGGGAGAGGAAAAGTAGCTATACGAGGGGAACCAGAATTGCGCAATTATGTCGGAGCGTCTTCTCGTCAACGGTGACATGTTAGCTTCAAATACTATTTGATATTATTATATAGTTTTTGAAATAAGAAATTTTCTTCACGTCAGCTTTAAATAGTTGTATATTAAAACATGTTGTAAAAATAATGTACGAACTTTGTAAAGGCACGATTCCGAGTATATAGATAAGCATGAGCTGCGGTAATGGTGCCTGGAATTTTTCTATTCCCGCTTTCCCATATTATGAATATTATAAAGTGGACGACGGCGCAGTAGGTATATAATACTTATATCTAGCCGTTTGATATGTTGGTTTCGGTGGCGCCGTTAGCGGCGCGAGCGACGCGCGGACAAACACACGCAGACAGACACACGGCGGCCGAACGCTGCGTGGAACGGTCGAGCTGTTTTAGCGCGTGGACAAGATAGCGACGACGATTTTTCCCCTCGATCACACGAGCTTTCCACGATGGAGGTAAGAAAAACACGAGCTTATTATATTCTCGAGCACATATACAAGTATTAGTCGATTGTGTATCCATTGCTTTGATTACAGGTCGAGGTAGTGTCGGCGGGCAGCTCGAAGAGCATCGCCTCATTGACGGTGAGTAAGCGGAATTATTATGTGCTCTGATCCGGCTTTCGGCGCTCTGCTTGTATTTACTTACCGGCTACTTCGTCCAGGACGACGAGCCCATTTTCTTTGGGCTTGCTTTCTGTTATGAAATCGCAATAATTCATCTCTCGGAGCGAGTCATTATAGCTCTGTCGCAACTGATGCAATTACATGCCGCGCGAGAGATTGAGGGGACATGTTATTGTGAAAGTCTGATGATTTTTCGCTGTCCCATCGCAGGTGACGCCGACCACGACGGTTGCCGAGATCAAGCAGCAGCTTCACAGCCTGAAGAAGGCACCCTACGTACAGAGGCAATGTCTCAGACTGGAACCCAAGGGCAAAGCTCTCTCGGATTCGGAGACGGTCAAGAACCTGCAGCTCAAGTATGGCTCCAAGCTCTACTTCAAAGATCTGGGACCGCAGATTGGCTGGAAGACTGTTTTCCTGGCTGAGTACGCTGGACCCCTATTCGTCTATCTCTGGGTCTACCAGAGGCCATGGATCTTTTACGGAGATGTACCTGATGCAAAGATAGATACCGTAGTGCAGTAAGATAATGCTTTCAGAATGATTCTGCATTGTTATTCGTTTTCTGATTCCATTCTGTGTTTTACAGCTGGGCAGCAGCGTGCTGGTCCCTTCACTACGCCAAGAGACTACTAGAGACCTTATTCGTTCATCGCTTTAGCCATGCCACTATGCCATTAAGAAATCTTTTTAAGAACTGTTCGTATTACTGGCTGTTCACAATGTATGTGGCTTACCATGTGAATCATCCACTCTACACACCGCCCAGTGCAACCAGATTTGTTGTTGGCGCTGCAATATTCTTCTTGTGTGAATTGGGTAATTTGAGTATTCACTTGGCGCTGAGGAATCTAAGACCACCAGGGACTACGATAAGGAGAATTCCAGTGGCCACTGGCAATCCGTTCACATTGTTATTTAATTTTGTATCTTGCCCTAACTATACGTATGAAGTTGGAAGTTGGATTGGTTTTACTATTATGACCCAGTGCATTCCAGGTGAGCCGATTGTTTTTTATTGCAAATTTACATGAGAAAACTATTCGACATCATAGTGTTTCAAGTTACATTTGTATAAAAATTGAATTTGAAATTCCTATCAGTCCATTTGATTATATACACAATTACAGTAGGAATGTCTTACTTTCAATTTCCATGCAAATTTATTCGCAGCTCATACAAGTTTAATCTTACTTCCACCAAACAACTGATTGATCATTTCACTTTCAGCTGGTTTGTTTATGTTGGCGGGTGCCTACCAGATGGCCGTGTGGGCGCTAGGAAAGCACAAGCTTTACAAGAAGGAGTTCTCAGACTACCCGAAGAGCCGAAAAGCCATCTTTCCTTTTGTTCTGTGAACAAACGAACATTCCTAGTGATATATTTTTCCAACACTAAAAAGACTATTAAAAGAGAATTCCGATATAAAAAGAAATCTGGTGTCGTGCATTTTGTTTTGTTTTGTTAGAATTTGTACTGTCTGAATAAAAATGTTATTTGAGGTAAAAAAAAAAGGTACCTGCGAGTTGTGAAAATATTTCAAGTGCAGCGACGATCATTGCTCCGACTTTTTGGTACTTTTCTCCGGCAATCTACTGATCAGCCTATCGATATCCTCCTTCAAGACGTTGATTATTCTCTGGCATTCTTGGATCTGCTCTTTGTAATTCTGCTCCAGTTCTTCGTTACCATGGCAAGCCTTGGCCAGTTTAGCTCTGGCTTCCATGGGTCCAGTGTCTCTACCCTTCAGCCCCAGTAGACTCTCCATATCGGCGATGTGCCTTTGCGCAGCCTTTAGTTCCTCTCTCAGAGCATTCAATTCCGTTAGCAGTGTTATGTTCTCTTCGAGTACTTTGTCGAACTGCGCATCGCCACCCGAAGTATTCTGCGCTATCTGCTTCTTCAATAAACTGATTGTCTTTTCGAGATGGTCCCTCTGTTTCATGAATTCGCACTGAGCGTCCAAGTCTGCCTTGTGATTACGCAAGAACTCCTCGCTGTCGCTGTAGCGGTGATACAACTTTATGATAGCGCTCTTCAACGCATTTGGTTCTTGTATCAGGGCAGCTGTATCAAGCAACTCGATCCGAATCTTTCTCGATACCTGCTGGCACCGTTTACGCCGCTGTGTCTCAATTTGAATTTCCCGCTTCGCGGCGCTCAGCTTTTCTCTTAGCTCGTATAGTTGCAACTCCAGATTTTGATTCGTTTTGTTAAGACCCAGCAACTCCGACTCCATGTCAGCGATTTTATCCTTGAGCTCATTGATCTGCTTGTCACGTGGTTCTATTTGACCTTGCAATTCACTTATTTGATGATTCAGCACGAATTTGAACTTCTCAAGTTCCTGGTTAGCCAGTTCAAGCTCGCCTATGGTCTTCTCTTTGTCCAGTATCGCCGAGTCTCTGTCTTGCAGTTCGCTCTTCAAATCCACCACGTCTTTCTCGAGTTCTTCCTTTCTGCCTTTCAATTGGGTATACTCGTCTCGCAAACTATTCAATTGCCATTTCAGATCTTCGACGTCTTTCTGACTCATAGCGTGTTTGTTTCTCAAAACTCCCGCTTCGCCTTTGAGTTTCAATACCAATGCGCGCTCCTCGCACAAGGCCGCCTCATAGTTTGTACGCAATTCTATGATCTCGCGATCCGCGTCGTCTTCAATCTGCGATTTGATGATCTCGTGTATCCGGACCTCCTGGGCCATCTCTTCGTGAGCCTCTTTCAACTGGAGATCCTTTTCCTGAAGTCGCGCTTCGTACTTGGCTACAGTCTCCTCTGGTCCAGATAAAATAAAATCGTATAATTGAAATGTTGAAAAAATAGTGGCAAATAGAAATGAGGAATAGTCTACCTAGTTCAGTTTTGCTAGCTTTCGCAAGATCGGTCAACCTTTGCTCGTAGTCCTGGCGCATGGCATTATTACGCTCCTCGAATGTTTGATACTTTTCGTACTCAACTATGAGCTTCGAGTCATATCCGATCTCCATTTGACGCATCGCCTCCTCGTGGGCCGCCTTCGTTCTAGCGATTTCCACGTTAATAGTATTGATCTCGTTAGTGTGATCCTCTTCGAGCTTGTCGATCTTGTCACGCAGTTCCTCGATCGCCTCGCAATAGCTCTGATGAATTTCTCTCAGCTTATCGTTATGCTGCAAAGTCGTCTGGCGCATTTTGTACACGTGCTCGGTCTCCAGTTCCTTTATGCGAGTGTTGAGGTCACGAATAGTCTGAACTTTATCTCCCAAGTCATTTCTGCTGATGAGGATTTGATCTGAGTAGAGGAGGTCTCTGCTCAAAGCCGAGGTTTTGCCATCGACGTAGGAAACTTTCCAGAAACAAAGGGTACCGTCGACTCCTGTCGTTATCAGCACTTGTTCGTCGTATGTTAAAACCATCTGTAGTGTAGAAAAATTTTACTGTAATAATGATCACCACCTAGAAGCTTTTGAATATTGTTTCGTACCTGAGAAATATTCGAGCAATGAATGTGATATTCATTGAATTCAACAGGGTCTGTTAGAGGATACCTCAAAGATGCGACGAATCCGCCAGGATAAGTGACGAACATGAGTGAGTCGTCTTTTCCCATCACTATACTATTAGGCTGTATGCTAGGCATATTGTATACGCGAATCACCTAAAATCAAAAAGAAAATTGTATGTAGGATAATTATTTAATTCGAAATATCAAAAGCAGCGAGATTTGTTACCGTATTTTCTTTGATTTCGTGAATGCGGTTATCGCTAGATATGCAGTAAGCCGTAACTCCGTCGGCAGATAAAACGATGCCATTTAACGTCAACCCCTTTAGAACGACTTCCGCTAATCTGAGGCCGGTATTCATGTCCCATTCATATATGGCTCCCTCCGATCCTATACTAACGAGTTTCGCGTCATCTTGTGACCACGTTATTCCTCTTATTATCTCGGTATGGCCTAGAATTGTTACAATTATTTACTTTAATATGAAAAATATCATTTCGAAAATAAGGATTGTAAGCAACGTTTATAATACCTTTGAGTAAAAATCGAATATTAAAGTCGATCGTCGTGTATACTTGAATAATGTTCCCATTAACAGCTGCAAACATCTGTCCACCATAACTAAATGCAGCGATCTTACAATTTCTGATGGAAAATTCTTTCATTGTTAAAAAATCGTCGATCAAAATGCTCATAAATCTCAGCTTATCGCTAAATCCAATTAGACAGAATAGGCCTGTCGGGTGTAATACAATACAAGAAATATCCTCCAAATACTGCTTTACCATGATCAAGCTCTCAGTTTCGTAATCCCACATTCTCACGCTGCGATCTACTTCGCCAAATGTAACAACGTGTGATTTCCAAGTACAAATTGATAGACCTCCGATTGGTCCATGATGTAAATGATGACCTATCACGTCAACCAGTTGAGGCTCTGGATCGACTTTTAAATCTGGGCCCCATAGTGTTGCACAAAATAATTGAGACCATCCCGTGGTGATGATCAATTTGTCAGAGCTAGGATTTGAACTTATGGTATTCACATGATACAAATGGTCGCTTTCCTCTCTTGACACTTGCGGAGGAATAGCATAGACATTTCTCTTGGTGTACTTGTGTTGGCCGTCTTTCTCGAAAACCACAATAGTACCGTACCCCAAAGCAAAGGTGAAGCCTCTGCTAAAAGCAGTGAGACACAATATCTCTTGGTGATGTTCTCCAGATTCATTTAGACTTGTTTGCGAGACTGGATTCGCGACTGCGACCTCTTCACGAATTTTCAAATTTATGAACGTGACTTCTGACAATTTGTAAATGTTTTTCAAATCACCGTTTTCCAAAAACAGAATCCTACCGTCTGACGTGCCTGCCAGCAATCTGTCTGTATTAAGCCAGGCCAATGATGTAATAATCAAGTTCTCGGCTTTTGAAAAACCATATGGGCGCCACAGAGTTTCCGAGACTGTGAGAAATTTGAAGGCAAATTTGCCGCCTAAAGCTATTATTCCAGTGTCACTGGGATTGCAAGTTATCAGATTAACTTTCGCGTTTGGATTTTGCAAGTTGCCCAACTCCATGCTCGACTCAAGTTTGCCTTTTTCCCAATTATAGAACAGCATCGTTTGATTCTCATTGGTGACTACTGCCAAGTACTTGCTGTCAAAGCTAAAAGCGAGGCATGAAAAGCTGGTGACACCTGAAGCCTCATAAGGGATTCCGAGTAACTTTTTTCTCTTCAATGTGTGCAGATCATAAATTGAAATCAATGGTTTCTCTCCTATTTCGCATAAAGCCGCGAATTTTCTAAAAAAAATATTGGAATATTTAATGAAAAATTAGTTACATATAGGTGCGCACAGTAAAAACTTTGTACTATATAAATGAGAAAAAAAAGGAAAATCGAAAAATCGTTCTCACTTGTTAGGCGTAATTGTCATAGAGTTGATTTTATGCTTGTCCGGCAGCCGTATTAGCCTCTGTCGTCGCTGAGAAAAATTATGCACCGATAGGGCATTTCCGACGAGGTAGACGACTTCGTCGTCGGTGACGAAGTGAGCATTACCGGCCACATCAGTCCGTAGCCCGTAAAAGACTCGTGTTTGCAATTTTGACATGATTTTTGCTATTTAAAATATGATAGAGAAGTATATTGTCTCGCGACACACTCGACAGAATTCAGGGATTGTTTTCTCCATTTCCTTGACGACGAGGACTGTATTAGAATTTGTTTGCCGACCACGTGTCTTCGTGTTTATTAAGATGTTTATATACCTACATCTTTGTAGTTTAATCACAATCATCTGTTTATTTTGTTGAAATTTTCATTGTAAAATCAAAAGAACAAAATCAGACATTATTTTTCCATTAGTATTAATCTGGAGTATTTCTGCAAAAATAATTGTAAATTTTAGGTTTCATATTTACATATATTATTTCAAACATAACTTCATTATTGCAATATCAAATACTATTAATATTAACAAAATCAAATTAAAATCGCGTTTTTGAAAATAGTTCACAATGTCTCCGCTAGGATAATGCGCGGGATTTTTCTTAGGATTTTTTATATGACACGTGATACTGACGTGATAAACAAAATTTGTCACGATGTAGGTATGCCTATCCAGCGTCTGCAATGTTGACGATACTCTTATAACACGTGTTTTAAGTTGTACAATCAAGCAGTTTGTAGTTTAATTTTTTTACGATGATTATTAAATAGTAATCATAACCTGATGACATTTGTAAAGTTTACATTTGGATCACGGTAATGCCGAAAAGATAACCTACAAATGCTATTTGAATCATTGTTTTAAAACCAACAAGACTGGAAGTATTAATTGTGATATAAAAATGGAATCTAATCATTGTAAGATATGTTTGGGGGATACAAATCCTTTGAATGATCCAGCTATACGATGTCAAGGAGAATGTCAACATAAAATACATATAAAATGCTTAAGGCGAGGTGCACTTCCCAGTAATCTTATTGGAGATGTGTTTTACGACTTACTATGTACATCATGTTCAGACAATAAGGATGAACTTCTGATTCGACAGAAGTTGCCATGGCTCACAACTGTGATTCTAACATTATACAATTTACGAGAAAAATCTAGTGGTATAAGCAGAAGAGGATATTTTCATTGGAAGTCTGATATAAGCATATTCATTCATAACAATTGGGACTATCTTTTTAACAAAACAGTGTAAGCTTTTATCAATACATATATGTGACATTTATTAGCAGAAATTACTTTGTAACATTATATTATCTATATCTATTTTATAGCAAAAAAAAGAAAAACTGGATTGGTACCATATCGGGAACCTTATCCCACTACAGTGGGATCTTTTTCCAGTCGGGAACATCAGAGCTTGGAGATCAAGGATGGTGGAAATTAATTGCTAATGATCCTCCTGAAGTGTTAGTTCAAAAATGTAATTATTTCTTAAAATAGATTTTAAAAAAGCAATGATTTTGTATTTAACTGATATTAATCTATTTCAGATAACAAATTATTAGAAACGAAAAAACAGCAACAAGCAAAGTTGAAAGCAAAATCTGTCAGTAGTCCAAAATCAGAATCTAACATTTCTAATGAAGATGAATACAGTAGTGGAGCTGAAAGTTTCAAACTAAAAGAAACAAAGCCTCCACTTTCTGTTAAAGCAACATATGTTGAGCCTATAAATCATAATCTTCCAAGTAATGAAGTATCTGACAGTATTCCCTCTCCATGTGATGATTTTGCTGGTGAATAACAACTTTTTGTAAAATATGTATAAAATATTTATTTTTATAATTCATGTTTAAATTTGTCTACAGATATTCTAGACTTGGACATAGAAATTCCAAGCATTGAATTTGATTTTCCATCTTTTAATCTTGCTGCTGATACAATTGTGGAAGAATTACCATTTCAAGGATGCAATGATTTGCCAGACGTTTTTGTATCTGATTGTTTACAAAGTGGGACAAGTATTGTAGAAGAACCTGTTGAAGATATTGAAGTTGCTGATACACCAATTGTAGAACATTTACAAGAACATGGTGAAATATTAAAAATGGAATATAGCAATGATCCAGATGAGCAAAGTGAAAACAATGAAAATGATAGAACTTATGATCTTCCACCACCAGCACCTTCTTCATTTGTTGAATCTATACACAGACCATGGCCATGGGATGAGTCTATTAAGCTGAATCCAGGTATACCTATATGAAAAAACTGTAATTATGAAAATAACTATATTGCTAAATTCACAAAATTTCATTAATTTTTGCAGATGATGTGAGACCCCTGATGAGTGAACGAGAAGAAGAATATTTACTTCAGAAAATTGAGCAGTACAAACATTTATTAGATCATGCTCCACCAAGTGTAAAGAGACTTTATAGACAACTTGCTGTGCGAAAGCTCAAAAGACAGTACGGTTTACCAATTCTCAATATTGACACATTTGGAAAAGATTTAGAATTCAAAGCTCTACTACAAATTAAAAAGAAAGGCAATGTAGTTTTGGATCGTTTTATATCGGATGATATAAGCATTTTCTTTGAACAAAGACTGCAAGGACATTGTGATCCAACGTCTGTACATAGTCCATACACAAATAGACTTTTAAAACCATTCATCAGAAGAGATACTACCAGTAAACCACTGTGGCTAAGAGTTACCAATGAACTCTTAGCAAAAGTAAATAAGAAAAACCCTGAATGGAATCCTCAAACAAACGCACCCATTGATTATTCATATATAAGGCCTCAACATATTCCAGCAATAAATAGTCTTTGCTCTCAATTCTTTTGGCCAGGAGTCGATTGTAAGTAATTTTTGTAAATGAATGTATTAATAGCGCGTTTTTTTGAAATAGAGATATTTTTATACAGGATTTCTTTTGCTTTCAGTGACAGAGTGTTTGCAGTATCCTGACTTCACGTGCGTTGTTCTGTACAAAAAAGTTGTGATAGGTTTTGCAATAATGGTTCCAGATGTGGGTTACAACGAGGCATACATTTCATTTTTCTTAGTACGACCAGAGTGGCAAAAAGCTGGAATTGGAACTTTCATGCTTTACCATCTCATTCAAACGTGTATGGGTAAAGATATTACTTTGCACGTATCTGCAACAAACCCCGCTTTAATCTTGTATCAAAAGTTTGGATTCAAGCAAGAGGAGTTTGTTCAAGACTTCTATGACAAATACATACTTCCGTCTTCAAAAGAAAGTAAACACGCTCTATTTTTAAGGTTGAGCAGATAAAGCTTAACGGTATATTTGTATAAAAATTATTTTTGTATATATATAATTTATTTTATAAAATATTTTTCTAAAAAAAATAACAAAATGAAAGTGAAAATATAACATGGAATGTTATAAATAATGCAGCATTTTTTTTCGCTAAAATATCAAACTCTAAACTGTCATATTCTAAACTTTCAAAAATTATCTGTTTCAGTCGAAATGTTTAGTTTCAAGCATTACATAATTATTATTCATAAAGATTACGAGTTAGGCTACTATTATCAGTAATCGCTTTTTAAAACATTTCCTTGGTATAATTATGAATTAATGTAGGTTCGTCATGATATCTGTGAAAGCATTTGAAATCACGATAAAGAAATACTTCGTTAACTTTTTATCGCGCAGTTGGACAGTGCTAGACTTTCATAATATTGATGCATTAAAAATCGTTCGACACCCGGTATAGCGGCAAAACGATAAATCAAATTTAAAAATCAAACAGTAAACAGTAGTCTATGAGAGAACCAGAGAAATATTTGGTCAAGTCGTAAAACTAAATTCTAAATTCGCAAAAATGTGGGATTACAGGAAAAGTTAAAAATTGAATTGGATAAATTAGTAAAATTCAAGTAGGTAGAATTGTACTTGTTGCTGATATTAGTTTTGCTAGCCAATAGCAGTAAAATAGCGGAAACTAGGAATCCTTGTATCTTGATGTTGAAAAATTTAAGAAGTTATAATCGTGAATAGCGCTTAACGTATTGATTTTCATTCGTCTTTAATACAAAAAAATCATGAAATCTCTTAAGAAAATACAGTAATGCCTTAAAGAAATGGCAATTTAAAATACTTAAAAAAAAAATATTCCGCAATGTAAAACCGAGTCCTAAGGTCTAGAGAGATCCTAGCATACAAATATAGCCGTGATTGACATCGTACGCGAAAGTTCTTCCTTCTAGAACCTGCATCAGAGCTATAGCAGTCGTAATGATAACGTTCCTTTTTTTCCCGGCCACCCGGTATACATAATAGAACGTCGGCCGACGTAAACAAGAGAACAAGCCAGAGCCTATCGAACTCGCATTCGGCCAACTTCGCGTCACTCGACTCTCGTCTCTTCTTTCCCCGAAATAACCGCTTCCCGGTCTATTCTCGCACAAAACACATGCCAAAAACCAAAAGCATCGTCTTCTGCCCCGGATAAAACATAGTAAAATCTCGTCCAAGCCCTTTGACCGCGTTATCTCGAGGTTGAACATCAGAATCCGAGTGAAAGCGGAACTGCGAGCGCAGAGTCGATAGCGCACACTCGCAGGGGAGAGGCGTCGCTGCTGTCTTCGAGGCACTTCTCGAAGGTTCCGGAAAGCACGAGAGCCGAGCTTTGTATATATGGGACGGTCGAGCTGCGCGGCCTCTTAGTTTAACGCAAGACGTGAAGCAGTGAAGTTGTATATATACATACATTGAACATCAGTGAACGTCCTCAGAATAGAGAGGATAGCATTATTTTTAATCAAGAAAGAAAGAAACGACAGTTATTATAGTTCTTTTTTTACGAATATACAAGTGTGACTTTTTTTTACCATCGACTGGATAATTTTGACAACATCGCATAGCAGAAAGTAAGTGTGCCAGACAGATTTATACCCATTTCCACGTTCTCTCTCTCTCTCTCTCTCTCTCTCTCTCTCTCTCTCTCTCTCTCTCTCTCTCTCTCTCTTTCTTCGTCGGACAGACGTTTCTGAAAAAGGGGTCATGTGTTTTCGGAGGGTCATTCTCGCGTTTATAATCTACGAGGAAGAGATCATCGCCTAGTATCTCTCCAGTCGTGTCACGCGGCCGTCTTTTTTTCCTCTCCTCTCTCTCTCTCTCTCTCTCTCTCTCTCGCCGTATGGCTTCGGGAATATTCTCTCGGTTGGAAAGTTTATATTCCGGTGATGTCTCAGACCATGGATCCGCGGACGTATGTCGTCCTCGTCGGCTGCGCGTCTTTCCCTTTTCGCTCTCTCGCGATGTATCATCATTTCCCGAAATAGCGGGGAAAATAAGGCGCGTGGGTGGCTGCTGCTCTCTTTCCGCGCGCGCGCGATCGCTTCTCTCCACGAAAATGGAAAGAGCGAGAGAAAGAGAGAGATAGCAAGAATAAGTATATTGTACACTTGCCCACACCACAGAGTGAAATAGAGAGAGAGAGAGAGAGAGAGAGAGAAGAAAAAATTTGGCGAATTGTGGACGTGCGAGAGAGCCTAACATCATCGTTATTCTTTTCGTGCGCGCGCACGGCTCGTATCGAATGTTCGCGTAGTTGTGCCACCCGTCGTCTCTGTGTAGTATATATACCTGTGTGCGTTGGAGTGTATAGTAGGAAGCGGCAGTTGATCCGAACGCGGTAATATTACTTATACGCGTATACCTAATATACTTGCTACTGAGTGTTCTGGACCGCTAAACTCTTGTTCTTCGTTTCTTCTTCGTTGACGTAGATTTGTTTTTAATTGACGATTTTCGGAGCACGCGTTTTTTATAACAAAAAATTTTTTCAAGTTGCATCGGACTGATAGTAAAATAATAACTCGGTGATAGCAAGTGTGACAAACTCCGAAAAGAAGCTTCTAATTATTCTTTAAAATTATCGCTATCCTCGCATCTCAATGTAATCTCACACGTCGTACAATTGATTTGAAACCGCTGAAGCAAGAGCGCCGTCGCAATTTCGCGTATATGGAAGGGGAGCATATCGTGCATCTTCGATCCGAGGTCGTGAAATCAAATACCGTGAGTTCCGTACATCCTTTCTCTGAAACCTTCAAAAGTACTTCCGTATATACACACACACACATACGCGTACGTATCTCTTGTAATTCTTTGATTTGCTCAAGTTCGTATGACAATGTATATAAGGTGCGAGACATCGGACAGGTTTTCTGTGATCTGCCTCAGCTGCAGCGCGCAGATTGCAATGATTAATGGCGCGGACAGTTAGGCACGTCTACGTCATCGGGACATTTGCGCTCGTATACAATATCAGGCACGCCGCTCGTACTTCCGGCTTGGCGTCGAGTGACAAAAGAATCGACGTGAAACTTGGCGAAATTACTTATATACAATGTGACCCTTTTGCGGATTTTTTTATATGGGCAACGGTAAACAAAGCGGGAAACGTTCTTGATGTTTGTGTTTTGCTTGATATTCATATATACCTCGAGTTTGTTTTGCCGTCGAGTATATAAGTAATCGATGTCGGGCTCTCTCGTTACGTTATTGAAAACGTCTATAAAGCGCTTCTTGCATATATGTATATAATGATTACGTATTCTTGAATCAATTGACATTGTTTACTAACCAAATCTCGCGCTTCTTGTCTGTTGCAGCAGTCTAAAATATGGGAAAAGACTATTACAAAATCCTTGGCATAGCCAAGGGTGCCAGTGACGACGAGATAAAAAAGGCCTACCGCAAGCTGGCCCTCAAATACCACCCGGACAAGAACCGAGCGGCCGGAGCCGAGGAGAAGTTCAAGGAGATCGCCGAGGCCTACGAGGTTCTGTCGGACACGAAGAAACGCGAAGTCTATGATAAGTTCGGTGAGGAGGGTCTCAAGGGTGGAGCCGGTGGTGGCGGCGGCGGTGGTAGCAGTGGCGTTGGCGGCACCACCTACACCTTCCACGGGGATCCACGAGCCACCTTCGCCCAGTTCTTCGGCACAGCATCGCCGTTCCAAACGTTCTTCGAGTTCGGAGGTCCGGCTGGCGGTGGCGGTGGTAACCGCATGTTCTTCCACGACGACGACATGGAGACCGACGATCCGTTTGGTCTTGGCCAGGGTATGAGACAGGGAGGCGGCGGCGGTCCCGGCGGTGCTTTCCGCTCGCACTCGTTCAACTTCGCAGGGCCCACAGGTCGAGTGGCCGGTAAGGAGCGAGCCCAGGATCCGGCTATCGAGCACGACCTCTACGTCAGCCTCGAGGACATTCTGAGGGGCTGCACCAAAAAGATGAAGATCTCGAGGAGGGTCGTGCAGCCTGATGGCTCGACCAAGAAGGAGGATAAGGTGCTCACCATCAACGTCAAGCCTGGTTGGAAAGCTGGCACGAAGATCACCTTCCAGAAGGAGGGCGACCAGGGCCGAGGAAAGGTGCCCGCCGACATTGTCTTTATCATCAGGGACAAACCGCATCCTCAGTTCAAGAGAGAAGGCAGTGACATCAGGTATACGTGCAAGCTCAGTCTGAAGCAGGCACTATGCGGTACGGTGATCGAGGTTCCAACCCTCGTAGGCGAGAAGATCACGCTGAATCTGACGAGGGAGATCGTCAAGCCCACCACAGTGAAGAGGATTCAAGGCCACGGTTTGCCATTCCCCAAGGAGCCGTCGAGAAAGGGAGACCTGCTCGTGTCCTTTGACATCAAGTTCCCGGAGTCGCTGACGCAAAGCGCCAAGGACATTCTCTACGACACGCTGCCGAATTGAGCGGTCGACGACTACGAAGCCACAGGAGCGCACGAGCATTATTAATAATAAACAATAAGCAAGAAGCAGGCAAACGACGAAGACGAAACCGACAATACTCGTCGCCCGCACACGTACAACATACAAGGGTCATGTGAATTTCCTCGTTATACGTAGCAAATCGTTTTAATTGCCACAAAGCTGCAGCGATCGTGTAGTTGTTGTCGTCGTCGTCGCCGCTCGACAAGACTTTGATTAAAGACTCGTGTTTACATCCTAGCGTGTAAAGAATCATTTTTCTTATAGTATAGCTAGTTGTAATATTTTTTGTTGCCAAGGCGCTGTACGCGCGCCTCGTGCGGACACTTACTTTTCGTATATATTATTATTATTATAACGATTGAATTCTCACGTGAGCGTCTGCCGATTCTGTACTGTTATCGAGTGATTATGATGATGAATTGCATCCCAGGTAGTTTCTTGTTATTTTTCTTCATCGCCCTTTGTACAGAAAATCCTAAGACCTCCGGTATGTTGTGTTATTATTACGGCAGAGGCGCCAAAATTTAGGAGAGTGACTGACGTATATATTTTAGAGTGCTAAGTTAGGCGAACTCATTCTGACTTTGTAAATGGAACGAGTATGAGTGAGTGTGTTTTATGCGTGCACATATCTGAGTATCCGGTGTGAAGATTATTGTCAACGAATGAGTGCAGATGTGCTCTGCGAGCACTATGGGCGTGCAAAGAATGAGTGAAATGCTGTGCGTTTGATTTTTTTTTGCGTCGCATTCATTATCCTACTACGTTGTATATCACATGACAATACAGTGGGAAAAGGTCACGGATTCTCCGGACGCCTTCACTTAAGTCAGCTAGTCATTAAATTCTTTTCTATATAAAAATAACATTTTCTTTTAATTCGAAATTTGCCTTTTAAACGCGTATTGACTGACTAGAGAAATCTAAAAATCAAGATTCTGTATCAAAATACTCTTGTTGTAAACGCACTTTTAACAGTGTCCAGAGAGTCAGTGACCCTTTTTTTCACGGGATCGTCGGTGTAGTAAAAAAAAAACCGATAAAAAGCTGATTACTACAGCACTATCGTTTAAGAGGCAAGCCATTTGTAAACAATTGCCAAGGCACGTTTCTCCTTTTGCGCATGATGGAACTCTGTAAAAGAAAAAAAGTTCAATTAGAACACCAGAGTCGTTTATTAATTTGTAATACACATAAGCTATTAAGAATGAACGAAAAAAGACGCATTAAATTATTTGACATTCTATACACAAAAATAACGCTGTTTTCATTTATCGTCAAATTCCCAATCGCACCAATCTTCATTCTTCTCCGCTCTCTTTTCCTCCTCTTGGTCGATAATCGTGTCTTTTTCTCTCCTCTATTCCCCGATATACACTGCGGCGAGGGACGGGACACTCAAGACACTCCTAAAATAGTCAGCCGAACGGGTGACGTCACCGGCCTACCTCGAGTATAGCTTTATATATATATGTATGTATTTCGCGTGTTCTCTCGCAAGCAGCTGCCGCTCTGTCCGTCTTCTTCTTGTCCTAAAAACCTACACGATTTTTTTCCCAAACTTTAAATAATCCGCGAAAATTTCTGAGAAGAATCTCCCTCTCTCTCCTGGCACAGCTGAGCTTATTTTTGATTTTGCGCGCATATATATCTATAGGGGATCGAAGAAAGTTGCGGTGAGTTATGCGTTTAAATATGTAACTTTGAGAACTGGAGGTATTATACAGCTAAAGTTTGATCGATTCTGAACCGAAGAATTTTTAATATGCAGTTTATTAGAAAGAATCCGCTTGAATTTTCATCATTTAAGTGAAAATTTTTTATACGAATCTTATAAGTATCGAAAAGTGGCACGTGCCTATTCGATTATTCATTTTATAACGGTATCATCTAAAATTGAGATGTGACTAATAATGTTTTTTTTTTCGTGTCGATTCTGAAGATAATTTTTTTTTCTTAATTTCGACGAGATCTCTCGCTGTTTCTCTTATTCATCATTATTGTATACAGCCGCAAGAAGAAGCAACAATAGTCGTAATAAACTTTATCACCCACACTATTACGTATACTTATGACAATGCAGAAAATCGACTCGTTATTTCGATAAAAAATTTAAAGTATAGTTTGGCATGAATATTTTGCAATTAAAATTTAGCAAAAATATACGACGGCAGTCCATAGATTTCGAACCGATATAAATAAGCTCCACAAAGAAGCACGAAAGACTAATACGTGGAAGTATCTCATGAATAATCTCAAAATGAATCGTCTGATGCACGAAGGCAAAAGTATAAAATACTGCAGTCGTCCTATCGTAACTTATATCAAGCAAAAATAAGAAATCTAGATTGTTAACCAGTATAGCAATCACAACACTATTATTATAAATGTAAATTGAAAAACACATGTCCCTGCTTACAATTTCATAATCTTTAGATAAAACATGTTTCAATGCGTGTATACCAGTAGATAAAGATGCTTTATTTGAAACGATAAGATCACCGCTCGATAAGGTTTCATCTTTTGTCGTACCCTGAAAACATTTTTACTAAAAAAATGTATGTTCCGTTAAAGTAAATAAAATTTAGCTTTTTACTTTTCATGAGATATTGAGTGTATTAAAGTTGGATTTCAGCAGTTTTATTAGAATGTACACAGTCTAGTTTTATTGTGGTATTAGTGTATAAATTACAATTTTATACTTTTCACGTGATAATCTCTTGTATAGTTATTATAATATCAGATAAAAGCAGTTTATTCTTTTCTAATTAAGAAAAATATATATTTATGAACAAACAAGATATGCATTAATGGTATGCCAGGTACGCAGACACTACTTCAATTTGTTGATACTTTATAAAATGAGTGAATGTAGTATACGAATGCAAAATCTTCTCCGCAGCCTTGTTTAAAGTTCAAGTGTTTTGCCAATCCAGTTTTACATCTAAAGAACTTATAATACATTCTAGCGAATTCAACAGTCACTGCATTGACAATTGTATGCATCTTATAGTACCCTGAGAAGATTTTTACTGAAACTTAAACTGCATATTATTTATTAAAAAAAAAAAACTTACGTTAAAAAAAAATCAAAATAAAAACAACAATGCCAAACGTCTCACACATCATCGGTTAAAGGCCAGCCGAGCTATTCGCGCTCGTCGATCGATGCGAGTTATATATCGTTCGACGCGATCTGCTTCGGGTTTATGGATCCATGACGTGTGCGCGGTCATCTCGTCTCTCCCCGCGAGAGCTGATTCACTTTTTAATACGTTTATCGAAAGCGAACTGTCGCGCGATGAGTCGAGCCGCTTTAAAAAAGACGACCATTCAGACGATTGTTGTCCCACCTGCAAAATAGTCATCCCGTTCGAAATTCCAATTGCTCCCTTTAAAGCAAAAAAAAACAATGCATCACATGAACCTGGCGAGAAACTCGTCAGGCAGTTCGATGTAGTCCTTCTCGTCGAGCCAAGCATCATCTTCGTTGTCGTCGTCATCATCACGTGGCTCAAAGTTCCTGAGCAATGGTTTTCCATTCAAATCGAGACTCAAGTACCGGACGACCTCCGGTCGAAGTTTCGGTCCGGCGTTCATCGGCCCCAGTAAATCCTCCTCCTCTTTCTCATCGATTGTTAAGCCCTTTCCGAATCTGTAAACAGGAGAGAGCGTAGGTTGAAAAGCGGATGCATTACAGGACAGGTATATAAGTATATGCTTTCACGTTTGGAGTGATAATATCGTTCGCTGAATCGCATATGTGAGTCACCGCACCGCCAGAGACAGAGAGAAAGATACAAAGAATTTAATGTGTGTCTTTCGATTGATGGAATAACGCGCTCGCTTTGTTGCGACGAGCTTTTTGCCATCAAGGATAAACTGCTTTTTGGTGAGTGTGTATGTACTGCACCACGCGGATTTACAATGCAAATGGAAAATTAATCTCGCGGACAGTCGGCATAAGTGACGTGTGTATATATATGCGCGATTTCGTTTATTACTCTTGCCTTGAATATCGAATGGCTCTCTCTCTCTCTCTCGTTCCTTATATTATATACAAAGGATCATTTTTGTTTCGATGCAGCGCTTTGTTTCCTCGTATGCACACACTCGCAATAAATCATTTGAAAGAAAGCAAAAAGTGACATCACCTGAAATTCTCAGGAAGACAGTGGTGTCTCCTGCAGAAGTACTCCGTTCCCTCGTCGTCCTTGTGGCACCAGGTCCCATCGGGAAAATACGGATCCATACCTAAATCATTGAGTTCCAGCCTCGGAGTATAATACGATGCGATGTCGCTCCTTTTACAAAATACAGCGCAAGCCATCCAGGGTCTAAGTTCCTCGTGCTCAGCTTGTAAACCACCCGCAGGTCCGTCGATCTCCTCGAGCTTCTCGGCGAACTTGAGACAGCGTTGACCCGCAAACTCCAGGACACTGAGTCGTTTGCGCGAACCTCGATCGCAGATGTGCGCGTCCTTGCAGAGAACCACGTCGACGCTTGGTCCAGGACAGCTGGACTCGCCCAGGCAGGTACGACGACGCTCCTGGTGTCCTAATGAGCCGCGGATGCAACCGCTCTCGCAGATACCTTCCCGCCAGTCACTCCAACCGGATGGTCCTGGTGATGGGGTTGTCAGTTGTGGAAGGACTTCCCTGGATTTTATGATTTGATTATATTGTTGTGTTGGAAGGAACGAGTATGATTCACGCTGGAGAAGAATCGGAGTTTAACGGTATATCACGCGATCGTTGACCGAATCGTATTATTCGAGGATTACACTGCGTCATCACGTACACACACAGGATACGTGTGTTTCCAGAACCTTCGAAAAATTAGTTCTAAAAAATTGCATGATTCTTCTATATCAGTTATTGTAATATTTTATATTTTGCGCGCTTCGTGGTAATCGCGTTGATAGTGGGTCGCTTGCACGCCTGTTTCTACGTGTGTCGTCGCGGTGCGATATCGTTATCTATTTTTTCCATATACATTTTATGCACCCTGATGAGCGCAATAAGCGAGGAGAATTTCATGTTACGACTCTTTTGAAATTACGACTACTGTTACACAACTCGTCGGTGAGTTATGGGTATAGCTCTGAAATTATCGTATAATTAAGGATAATTGTCAACGCTTTAAAAGTGCACCTCTTTTGTTATTATGCAACGTGTTTTCGCTCTACAAATAACTCGACATGATAATACAAATATTATTACCACTTATCCTCGACAGGCAAACAATCGCCAGCCCTGCACTCTTTGCCCTTCTCGCAACTGGTTCCATCGAGGGCAGGTCCAGCAAAGTAGAATCCCTCCCTGTTTGGTGTCCTGCATCTCAAGGCCTTACAGCAGTCCTTCAAACTGTCCACCTTAGCTTCCCGATCTCTAAGCAGCAGTTCGCACTGGCGTTTAGCTGTCCAGTGTCTACCGGGTAGCTCGGAAAATCGACGGCTGTGGTCCAGGTGTCGGTGTGGTCCCAGACGGTAGTCCAGCTTTGGTCGGTCCAACAGACAACGTTTACTGGAGGCCAGACCATTAACCACCTCGCGACTGCAGGACGACCAGTGGGTCTCGCCCTGGACACCACGACTCGGAGACATAATGTAGCCGTCCTTCGGACAAGTGTTTCCCGTCGAGTCGTGGTGCATACCCAGGCTGCGCGTATTTTATCAAATGAATTTAAGATAGTATATTTATATAATAGAGATAAAAACACATAATATATACTTGTGAGCTATTTCGTGAGCAGCTATGTAGACCGAAGTAAAGCCTGCCGAGGGATAGGGTTTCCCGAAGCGGTTGGTCACCCCGAACTCGGCGATAACGCAGGCGTACTCGTCCCAGCAAACACCCCCAACAGGTGCCAAACCCATGGTTATGGGATTTTTCTTACCGTCCTCCATAGCGTAAAAGTCCATACCCGAGATATACAAAGCCATGTCCCAGTGTCCTGGATCATCGTCGCCAGCTGGATTCAACTTCTTCGCGTAGGCACAAAACGCGTCCAGGAGTTCGCCACGTTCTCCATCCAGGTGAGCTAGATCCTTGGGCTGACGCTCCATGAGCTCGAGTCGAACTAGAGCCAAGTCGATCCGTTGACCTAGACTAGGATGGTAGTAAAGAGCCTGAACGTTGTTTATGTAGGCTAAAAGCATGTCCAGGAGCTTGTCATCGTCGCGGGACAGGTGCGGATGGAAGATACGGTGTGCCGTTGCGTCGAAGAAGACAGCTGTGTAGAATTTGTTTTTTTTTTTTTTTTATTTTCTAATTGACGAGTTCATTCTTTGCTTGAATTTCATTTACCTAATTCAATGGTGAGGGGCGAGACGGATTTCTTGTCGCTGGACGGCACGGAACTCTTTCGACGACGAGACGATGCTTTGAATCTATCGGAGTTAAAGACTTGATGCTCGTGGTGTTGGGAAGAGATGCGTCGTCTTTTTATCACGTGAGGCTCGCCGTAGGACGATGATCTTATCTGGATGCGATGTTTCCGGAAAAGGTCCGAGTCTTCGTTTCTCAGTGGTGTTATTTCGAGACTGTCGTTCTCGAGAAAGACGAAACCGTGCTTCAAACGAAAGAAGTATTGAGCGATAATTTGAGAAAATATAATTATAGTATTTTTTAGCTGAAACACTAACCACTGTTCCTGTATCGCACAAACTAACGGCTGCACTGCTAAATAAACTGTCGTGAATGTAATGACACGAGGAACGATTTTCCAAGTAACTTTTTCTCTTGAGAACATCGTCCGAGCCGCGTTTCCAAACTTCAAAGTTCGGCGTTAGCAAATTTTCATTTTTCTCCAACAATAAATCTACCTGTTCGCCGAAAGCTCGAAAACTCAGTGGAACCTATACGAAAACAGAGAATGGTGACGAGTTGAGTGAAACGAATTTCTTTATAGATTGATTTGCGCTTGTTGACAGTATATACCGTGGCGTTACCACTGCTCCATTGCATCGGCAAAAGGACAACTTCCAATTCCTCGTCGTTACTTCGTATACGTTTTACAAACTGAAAAACTAACAGAGCGACCAGCAGAGCAACGCAATTCATGGTGATGGTAAAACTGCACAAGCCGACTGCAGTTCACGGCCAACGTGCATCATTCCTTTATAGCTGCTCTTATCGTGGCTTTGCGAAATTTAATCGCCATAGGAACATACCGAGGTACAACAATGTAAAGTGCATCGCGATGCTGGTGCCACTATTATTAAGTCATTGACCTTGTCAAGCAACACAGGTTTTTGAAATACAAAGAAATAAAAAAGAACTCAACACAAACAAAACGAATGGAGACTAAAATAAATTAGCTTAAAGATTTTTTATCATTTTACTGATGATAATATTACTTCTGGTACACAAGAAATTCGATAGAAAACTGAGATCTTCGCCGTTCTTCCGTGTGTACAAACGATGGAAAACGCTTTAGTCATCTTATGCACAACTATTGCACTTCTATACAATTTCATAGCGTATAATATAATATCTGAACTTTTTTTACTCGGTATGTACAGAACACGCGTGATTGTGTGATGATTGTGACATGGAGATGGGAGAAAAAAATTAAAGAGATGTTGCTTGTTACAAAAATCTTAGTATTAAAATATTCCAATAAAAACAATAAATAATAATGGTCAATAATACAACTAATAGAAGGTTCGGCAGTGTATGTAACAGCTATACTTTGCAGGTGCCTGCATCGTTTACGATATCTACGTGTTCTTTTTTTCGACGTATGTATAAGGGTACTTCGATATAAATAATCCGATTGTTTCTATACAACGTATGGTTTGATTAACTTTTTACACTATGAACGCACTTAAAAGTGACAAGACGTTTCTTGCGTCTACGGGAATGCCATGATTAGTTTAATTAACTTTTGTTTTCGCAACTTTACATTTATAAAAAACGCGCTACTCTCAAACATGCTGTGAGTACACGCGGCTTCTTTACTGTTAATTTTTTTCTCAAGTTCTTTTAATTATGTTTTAACTCTTATCGATTACAATGCACCAGTTGAAAAATGTTCAACGCTCGCAAAGATCGCTCGCTCTTTGGATATACATTTTGTCAGTTCCTTTTACACGTTTGTCTTTTTATTCTGTTATATTCGAAAAGATTGTTACAATTGTATTATCTGCTGTTGTCGCCATTACAAAACAAGCAGCGGTGAACACTTTGGTTAAGAGACTTTCCATCTGCCGGATGGAAGATGCTGTCGCTTACAAAATTCTAAAATTCTAATTTTACAACGAACACACAAGAGGCTCCGACAGTAACTAGATATTGACTGCCGTTTTTCATTTTAACTTCATTTGTTTTATTCTCGATCCGCTAGACTACCATGAGACGCGCCTCGACGGAGCTATCGTTTTTATCTGTAATTATTTGTTAACCTTTAGTCGCTTAAGTAAAAAGACTACAAGATTCAGTGAAAAAGATGTTTCGAGGTTTGCTTCACGCGTGTTGAACCTTAATTTCAATGGTATTCAAGAGTTGACATTTCAAGAGTGCGCAACCTTATACTTTATTTTAAAAAAATCCAGTCTCCCTAGTCCAAGTATAAATCTTTTTTAAATTACGTTATAGAATTTGTTAATTTCATCCATCTCTTTATCTGTTACGCACTTTTGCTGTGTGACTCTTAATCTTCTTGTATACGACGGTGGGATATACATTGGCTTATAACATCAGACAAGCATTCGCGAATTATCGAATCAATCATCCATCCCGTAATCCATATCTATACCATTATAAACGTCAAAATTGAAAAATTCTCCTAATATCATATACGAACTATATGCGACTCGCCTTTAAAGTGACAATTGTACCTAGGGACAATAATCGAACCTGAGCGACACAATATAACTTTTCTATACCGTCAATAATACAGCGATATTTCCATTTTACGCTAAACAAAAACAACATTTCTTCCTTTATACAATAACTAAACAAAAAAAATAAAAATAAGAAGAAACCGGACATGGCCGACTTGTATTATTTTGAAGAGACGCTTTTTGATTATTCACGCTGTTACACAAAGCTTTACGAACCGAATCCGAAGTATCAGTTTTAAGTAACTTAAAAAAAAAACTGTGTATGCAGGCCTTAAAAAATATGTAGTCATCATCGAAAAAGCCCAAATGGCTCCATATTTTTGTTCTTTCCATAGAGGAAAATAGTACTATACAATAAAGTACAGCAATAAAAGTTTGTCAAAAAATCAATAACATTCATGCAACGTAAAAGATGTATATCATATATCATCGTCATGCAAAATATTCAAAAATCAACAATACGAGAGTATGCGTCTCGCGTAAAAACGTACGAATAACGCAATTAAAACCGCTTTCTTCACCAGGGACGCCAAGATTCAAGCTTCCAAGAAAAACAGTTGTAACCAAAAAAACTCATCTCATGAGCTTATCAAAAAGCGTCTCTCAGATATCAAAGTTCTGACCTCTATCCGCAAAAAAAAAAAAAAAAATGTAAAAAATAGGAAAAAAAATGGTCGACGAGCGAGTCATAGTTACTTTAGTCCACGACTAAACTGCGCTATTTGTACAAAAAGGGAGCATCCACGCGCGTCCCACATATATCATCCCTTTCTCGAAGAAGAGCCCCCGTATCTATCAACGCCTAGTTATAAAAGAACGCTCGATCGTCGCGTTACGATTGTTCGTCGTTAGCGGGCGGCCATTGGTGATGATGGTGGTGTCCAGACTGATGATTCCAGTCCCAGTCCTTGCCTTTGGGTCGGAACTTGGAGCCGGCCGCGGCAGCAGCTGCAGCTGCGGCGGCGCCTGGATGAGGGGCTGGCCAGTCTCGGTGAAAGAACTTCTTCTTGAAGTGGTGCCTCTCGGGGTCAGCCTGACGTTGATACTTAAGCGGCACCGACGACGACGAGCCAGATGCTTGATGGCCGTGGGCGCCATTCGTGCTAGCCGGCCGGGGACTGCCCGGAGACGGTGTACGTGGAGGTCCCAGAGCCTCGTCCGGTGACGGGACGATTGGAGGTGGTCCAAGGACTGCGCTGTCCGAGCCAAGGCCGCTGTCTGGACTCGTGTTGACGCCTTCAGTAGAGCGACGGCGTTTGTCCAGTTCCGTCGAGGCGAACGCCACAAGGCGATCGAAGCCCGAGCTTATGCGGTCCTGCCAATCCGTCTCTGCGTCTGCAAGTTTTGTAAATTGAAGGGGATGTGGGGTTAGATTATGCGTGATGGATTCTCTAATCTGTTCGAGTTGCTGGTGAGAAAGTCCGATTGAAAACTGGAGGATTTTTTGTGAGATTTTAAAGTACTTACTTATAGCATTTCTGTCAGACACAGCAGGTTAGCAGTTTGTTAAGACATATTTTTTAAATCCTATTTAAGCATTTGCGTATATATAACGTTATTGTATTACAACATGTATGATTTTTTTGTTAAACAAATATTGGTGTGTACCAATGTAAGTATATTCAAAAATTTTAAACGTTTTCAATGGAATTTTCTTACCAATTTTAGTGATGTATGTTGACGATTAATGAGAGCTCAAGTATGTTTAAACGATATTCTCACAAAAATAAGCCATTGTGGAAGATATATTAGAAACGTATGCGGGTGTATGCAGCTTGAGAAGGAGTGAAGTGGTAAAAGACTTGATAAAAAATTTGTTTTCATGTATACTTTAAAGGCTGTAAGAGATAACAAAGCAAACAAAAGAGAGCTCCGAATACACAAACGAATAAAATTTATACGTTTGGTTACACATATAAAGTTCGTTCCTACATATAAAGCAAAAGACAAACAATTTACGTATACGCACACTTTTTCGTCTTCATCTTCTTTCCCTGCATTATGCAAAAGCTACATTGTTTCACTCTGCATGCAAACATGCAACATGTCACACGTAGATTTTCAATAGCAGCCCAAAATTTTGGCTTATTTTCATGAAAGTATCGAGGATAACGTACGATTTTCGACACGATATTTAAAGAAAGAGAGAGAAAAAAACATAAGTTTAGATAGAATGGACACTTTTAAAATTTGGAAAACAGTATAGATTGCTTATTCATGCCACGGATATCATAATGTTCTACAAAATAAAACAGTCTAACTACGTGAAAGTGAAGATGAGAAAGTAAAACAACAACAACAACGACAAGAATAAGCGATAACTGCATGATATCAAAATGACAAAAGATGTCCACGTCCGGTCCAGATGTCGTTCGTCTTGCGGCACACAGTTCCTTT
Organism: Cecidostiba fungosa; assembly: GCA_900474305.1. NCBI lineage: Eukaryota > Metazoa > Arthropoda > Insecta > Hymenoptera > Pteromalidae > Cecidostiba > Cecidostiba fungosa. The sequence continues at coordinate 88,384 of UCOJ01000012.1, forward strand.
TTGAGCAATCTAAGCATACGTAAATCCGCGCTTCCTCTCTGATGCCTTGTCTTTCGATATATAGGTACGTCTGAGCTGAAAAGCCACTGCGACTAGGCGTTGTTATTTGTCTTCCATAAAACGAACGAATCCGTGAATGAGCGTTATTGTAATTAATAATAAATGATATGGGGGTGAGTCTCGAGTAACTGATTGCGCTCTTTTTGTTTTTAATAGTAAAAAAAAAAGAGAAATTTGAAAAACAAACCCGTGGCGGGTCAAACTCACCGACGACTAAGAAATCGACCCGAGGGCAGCCAAACACTTTTGTCTGTATATTCTCCGTCTGTTCTGTGCCCGTTCTCAATCTCTCTTTCTACATAAAACAAGCTGCACGGGGGAGTTGCGATCGAGATTGAGTATTGTGACAGACAGAGCTAACCAACATACAGCTACAGTGCATCTAACAAATACACTAAACAATAACAAAAAATAAAAAATATAAATAAAGATTTAGAGTCCAGCTCCATTAAGATCAAACAAAAGAAATACGGTTTAAAATAAAAGATGAAAAAAAAGAAAAATAAACCACAGAAAAAAACGATATGAGATAGTATAAAGTTTCGCATTGAGTGCATAACGTAACTCAAGATGCAGAGGCTGTTAAGTATAAAGCGAAAATAATTAAAATAATTATGAAGACAAGAAGCATGAGTTCAGCGCCTTAAAATCTAAAAGAATATTATCACTTGTAAAAAGTTATTACTTAGCAAGTCAGTTACTTATAGGGCAGAGCAAAGATTGAGCTGTGAATTGAGTTGCTTTATTCTGAACGATTTGAAGTCCTGTTTAGATATAATAAACTATCTATCAAATTCAACATTTTCCCTTTAACTTGTATGAAATCAATATTTTTTCATATTTTTTTACAAATAATAAGTTTGATATGTTCATCATGCTTAAAAATCATGCAATATATTGCCAACATAAATGCTCATATTTCACACTTTTATTTCAAATAAAAATGAAGAAATGGATATATATTTCTTTCAGCACAAAGCTCTTCGAATTCTCATAGCGCATACACACGCATACCACCATTTGTAATAAAAAAGTGTTAGCGTTGTTATAAACCATTTTTTACTTTATAATTTTATATTCCTCATAAGCCTCGACTCGAGTCGAAGTAGGTATCTGTGTTTTTGCGTTTGTAATATTTGTACCTGAGCGCATGTATATATATATATATGTCTGTGCTTGTACACGTGTTCATGTCTAATATGTACAAGTCTGTGTACTTACCATCGTCGCCGTGACGTTGCCGCGGATTCGTTATATGCGGCTCGTCGACGAGTGGCGTCGATGTATTCGAGTGGGGCTCGATGAGCGGACTTAGGGGAGTACCACTCGTGCTTACGGTCGAGACGATTGCCTCCGTTTTCACAGACATTGCAGGCTGACTCTGAGGTGTCACGGCGTTCGCGCTGTTACCACTCGAGTGACTACCATTCGAATAGCGAGGATAGGGTTGATACCTACTGTTGAGTAAAATAATGTATTAGCGTGTTATAAAGAATACAATTAAAGAACAAGAGACTTGTAAATTACTGTAATACCTTCTACTGCTCGTGGAAGAATGCTCCGTTTTGCTTCCGCTATTGCTACTTTGGTTGTTAAGCATTCTGGCATGTAGAGTAGCAGCTAGACCTTCCAACGGTGGGTCGCCGTTGGTCGGTGCAAGCTGCGAAGATTGCACTGCTGATGTGGTTGTATGGGATTGGCTAATGGATGTCGAGGGATTGTCAGCAAAGTATGACTCGTGATAAGGCTTGATGTCTGCTCGTGGCAATTGAACTGGAGTGTACCTAATATAAAATACAAATGCTCAGTATTCGGATATCTCTGTGTCGGTCGTGCATTTTTCATTCGTTAAGTCTACGATCATCCCCACACTTACCTCTGCGATTGGCTCTGCTGCGGAGGATACAACACGGACGACCGCGAAGATTGATTTGCGGGCGTAGGTGTTGTCGATGCTGAAGGTGTAGGCGCATAGCTTGCCACGTGCGCCAGCGTTGCTAAGCCCGTCTCGCCCTCGGCGCTGGCAGGTCGGCTAATAGGCGAGTAAGCGTTGTCGGGTCTGCCAATCACGCTCATGTCCACCGCTGCATTGATGATGGTCTGGTTTGAGATCTCCAGGGTCCGCTCAATTTCGCCACTCACGAGGTCACCTATCGTCCGCGTGCCCAGAAGACCACCGTTGCCACTGCCACCAGCTCCCGGGCCATTTCCACTGGTACTGGGTGGATGCATCCTCGTACTGCTCTCAGCTCGGCTCGACTGCTGCTGTTGCTGCTGCAGTTGCTGGTGGGGATGGTGGTGTTGAGAATGGTGGACCTTGTTTTCAGCAACGACGGAGTTGGAAGGTCCAGGTTGTTGCTGTTGCTGCTGCTGCTGCTCAGAGGAACCGGGTTGATGCGGCGTTGTTAAACGTTCCTGAGAGAGATGTCGACGCAGAGCCATCTTAGCGGGCGATACCTTTGAAGCAAATGTGAGCTTTGACTTTTTTTTAGAAATTCCCAAAGTAACGGCTAAGAGCTTTCATGCGACATACAAGGTTTGTGTATGCATACGCGTGAGGCGATTTACTTTTAATTCAGTGAAAATTCGCTTGCTTCTTGTCCATTACTTTGAAAATAAAATCAACTTATTATGGCAGTCCGAAGTTTTTTTTCTCGGCAAAGAAATAAAAATCATAGATAAGCAAACGCAGTTGAGATTTCTTAATTCACTTGCTTGTCACATTCACATGCTGATTCTATTTTTAAGCATATTAATGACTGCATTTTACAAATTAAAATACATTCATAGAATAAAGTGAAAAAGAAGAAAACCACAAAATTGAAAACAAAGAAATTAAAGAGTAATATTTTAACAATCTTTCATTCGGACTGCCCCTTAAGTTGACATCAAAGCGATCAACATTCTCTAAAGGATTATTATAAAGCTACTTACCTGTGTGTAATCTGGCGCATTGACGCTTTGAGGTAAAGCATGACGCTTTCTATCAGGTTCTCCGGGCAAACCACCTTGCATCTGCATTTGCTGCTGCAGCTGTTGCTGTTGTTGCTGTTGTTGTTGCAGTTTACATCTATTTTGCTGATCTTCGTTCAGATAGCTAGTGATGATGCTTTTCAATCTTTCTTCGAAGTTGGGAACCCGGGGAGGTTCCTGCGCGCCTCGATTTGCGGAATCGCGGGCCGCAGGTTGTGCTGGTACTGCTGCAGGCGTAGCACCAAAGCTAAGAGTAGCCTGAGGCAGCCTAGTTCTCGTGGCACCAGCCGCTAATGTTGGCACGCTCGTTCTGCTCGGTAAACGACCGGCTTCTATCTGCCGCCCGGTCTCCAAAATTTTCTGGGCAAGCAGCTCAGGGTTCTTTTCCTGAATTTTTCCAACGTCCGGGACATCCGGCCATTCCTGCGACCGGGAGCGACTTTCTCTGCTCTTGCGGGAGCCACTACTCTTACTTACATGAGATGGATGTAACGGATGCTGCTGCTGTTGTTGTTGATGCTGCTGCTGCTGGATTTGCTGTTGCTGTTGATGTTGCAAGTGTTTACTTTCTCTGTGTTGCTGCTGGTTTGTCGACTGTTTCTCAATATTCGACCTCTCTATTACGTTTAGCTCCTGTTCTAATTTGTTCACCTGTAACGTTATGAAAGGCTTAGTTTACAACTAGTCAAGGCAATGAAAAAGGTGAAAAGAAATCGAAATCATACCTGCGAATGCAATCGTTTACGATGCGCAAGCGTGGATGATATCTCTTTCAGGATGTACTCCTTGGATAGCGGCTGTGACGGTGGAGGTCCGGTACTCGTTCCTGGTTGACTGAACTTTTCTTGCAGCTCTTGGTATCGTAATGTTGCTAATCTATTTTGTTCAGTCTCTATCGTTGTCACATGAGCCTGCAATTTGCTCGCCTTGGCCTGCAGTTGCTTATGCCGAAGAACGATCTCCTTGGCCTTGGCAAGAAGATCGCCGGGTGACGTTGCGTTAATGCCTAACTCGGTCATCCTTGCCTTTAACAGAGCGACGCTGTCATCGATCAAGACCTTGATTTGCTTCTCCAATTGGGCAGCCCTCGACTGTAGCTTGGAGTTTCTATCTTTTTCCTTTGCTATGTCTGCATTTACAGAAGCTCTGAATGTCGGACTTTTCATCGAATCCAACATCGCCATAAATTGATCCCTAAAAATGAAGCGTTTCGTTTATTGTGCGAATTGGTTTCAACTGCATACCCGTGATAAACATAATTTAATGAACTATAGAAACTTACCTATATAAATCTAAAAGTATCTGCAAAGCGTAAGGTGTATCAGCTGGCGCCGCTGGAATGCTCAACTCCTCGTGTACCAGCGCGCTATTATTCTGGAGTGTGAGCGACAGGGACGTCAGCTGTTGATCCACAGTGCCTGGTGCCGGTGGTGGCTTCTTGCCGATTGCTTGAGGAGAGGTGCTGAGCAGTGTCTGACTATGTAGCAAGTCCAAGCCCGTGATATTAATGGCTTTCTTGGGCTTCGTCTTCTTTATGCCTCGACCACGCTGCCTGCCTCTGGTCGATGGTCGTGCCGTGGTACCACCAGTAGCTGCTTTCCTGTTCAGTTTCCGGCGCATCTTCGGCTGCCGCCGCGTCTTCACCGAGTGTTCCTCATCGCCGTCCGACTCGCTGTTTGTATTCTGTTGATCCGAGTTGTTTGGACTGTTGTCCAGTTGGCGAGAAAGATCCCTCTTCGCGCGCTCGCCTCGCTCTTCGCCTCGTCTCGAAACCCTACTGTTATTGCTGGCAGTGTTGTTTATCACAGAATCTGAATTGTCATCCAGAGCGCCCTGCTTGTTGTTCTTCAATCGATTGAAGTACCGCTCGAGCTTTGTCCGGTCAATGACGTGCAAATAGTAAGATACCGGCTTGCCGGTCCACGAGACTGAACCCTTTAGTGGTGACATCTCCGAGACGTGCATTATCGTGCCAATATCTAGATAAATAGACGTTCAATGTTAGTTATTTACAAAATAATTGATAGAACAATTAAACTATATGTAAAAAGATATTTACCACTAAGATTTCTATCTGTTATCCTAAAATTCAAGGGACAGAAAGACTTTGACGACACAATACGTGCACCATCTCTTAAATCAGCAAAACGTTCCTTTAACTGATGATCGACTGTAGGCCCGAATGCAAAATTATTGACGAATACTATGGTGGCTCCTGTAATACTTTCTCTATGTTCATCAGCGAGAAAATCGCCTTTGATTAAACGGTATTCTCCGCAACGTTTTCCATACCAATTAAGCCACTTCCGAAAATTAACTTCCATACTCTGCAACAGACATAAAAGTTAGGAGTGTCAATAATGTGCTTTATATTTATTTGTTTATTTTTCATTTTATTTTTTATTTTTATTACCTCTGCATATTTCGAAGGGACATCAGCTCTTTCAACTCCGATGCAGATTTTGCAGAAAGTAGCAGCAGCCATTTGAAGAACTACCTGACCAACTCCAGAACCTAAGTCTACGAATACATCGTCTTCTGTCACGTCAACTTGATCGATCATTTGACAAACTAATTCATAACTGGTTTCTCCATAAACTTCAGGTGAAAAAGGTTCATATTGATTTAATTTGTCAGGTTCAACAACAGCTTGATTGTACGTCTGCTGCAGTATGTGTCGAAGCAAACCTCTGCTTGGCCTCTTGTTTAATCTCTGAGATGGTAAACTCGTACCCTTCTCCTACATTAGTTAAAGGTCACATCAGTGAAATTGATTACATATAGGCTTTAATAAAATTAAGCACTGAAATAATAATACTCACCAATTGTACTAAACTATCGATAGCCCTATTAAACCTATCACATAGATTCTTCATGCTTTCATAATCACGTGTGTCATAATTGCAGAGAATGTTGTTCTCCAGAGGCAGTTTAAGGTCAGGTAGGTCTTCGCAAACCCACCTCATTGTTTCCACTACATCTATAGCCCCATCGTGCCGATCCTTGAAAACATAAGATATAAACATTTATTTCTAGTGAACAATTAAGTTGAGTTAAATAAGTGTCAATTATGTTAAAACATCCAAGATACATGATTCTAATGAACATCTAATTGTATAAGTACTCTAAGTACTGCGATGTATATTTAATATGCTTTTGAATTCATCAGCTGATTCATACATGCTCTATTTAGACAGGTTTGTTCCCTATCCAGGGTCTCCCAATATCATATTCAAGTATCCGAATAAATATTGACGATTGTCGTCAACTTTTTCCCACGCGTCATAATTTCCCTATACGATAAATCTCCTCGAATTACGATGAAATAAAAAGACACGAACATTCTGAAAAATCCTGCTCCAAAACAAAAATTCCGGAGCAGACCGCAAGCAATATAAAACAAAAACCAAAAAAGACAAAACTTCATTGCGTTTTCTTGCCGCGACCACCAACCAGCGCTCGGAGCAGCGCGTGCAGTGGTGCTTCAAAGAGCGCGAAGCGAAGAGAAGAGCGAGCGCGAGAGTCTACCTAGCAGCAACGAGAAAAAAAAGAAACGAGGTTACTACAAGCCGCGGCGAAGAGCAGAAGCGCGCAGCCACGAGTGCACGGCTCGCGCGCGCTCTATACCTATGTATATATACAGACACATACATACATACACCCTCAGCTGTCTTAAGCACCGCGGCCATCATCAGTATATATAGTGTATCTATAGGTATACAAGGTATACATACACACATGCATATAACCGACACGACTAGACTCGCGGTAACGCCGTGGCCTTCGACTGGAGAACCGAGCTATATGTGTGCGCTGACTGGACGTGTAGGTACCTATATGTAATCCGCCGCGATAACCGTTTCGTTCGATTCTGTATGTGCATATACCTATATATAGCTATACGCAGATAATATATATAAGTGGCTGGCCTTTTTCTATGCGCTGGTACCGACCGAGCGACCGACTATGCGCTTCCCTTTAAAGGGACAGCCGATGCATGGCGCACTCTGTACTTATATTAGGACTGTATTATAGCATGCAGCACTCGGTTGTGTTTTTTTTTTCAACCAAGCTGATAAAAATGACAAATCCGATATTCCGATTTCAGTTCGTCGGACTCTCGGTATGGCTTGGCTATAATTATGTAATTTATCCACTGGATCGCGACTCCCTCCCCCACTCTTGGCTCAGATTCCACGCGTGTTTACAAACTGCATGCTGCAGCCGAACTTTGAGATGACTAAAATTCACGACGTTCCGCGTGTCTCTGGATAAAGAGGTTCCAATGCAACGATGAAGATATTTTTCATAAAAAAAGTCAACCTAACCTACTAACACACGGTATTAGTTGAGGCGCGCGAACAGTGTTTACCAAAACAATCCCTCGCCCCCGCAATATATCAGGTTCAGGCCACCCCAACGAGTGGCAGGTATATAATGTGTGCGTGTATATATTACAATATTACATAGGGTATACTCACGTTTCCAGAGCCGGAGGTGAGCGGCCACTGGTAGACGATGGGGTCGGCCCCCGCCGGGGAGTGGAGTCTTAGCTCCATGGCGGCGCGGTGCGGCAGCAGGTCTGGTGGTGCGCCCGAGGCGCAGCTCGATCCGCCTCGCCACTTCGCCGACGAAGACGCTCGTCTCGGCTGCTGTTCCAGTGCTGCGGTCGCACTGCTCTTCACGCAGTCGACCACGACGACGGTTACGACTCTCGAGCCCGTGACGTAATCGGCCACTAGACTGCGCTCTAGGTATATACCCACCACTACTCCTCGCTGCACGCGGTCAGCCGAGGATACGCACACACAAACACACACGCACTCTCACAGATACACAACTTTGTGTGTAGGCAGACTGGATAGCTGGATAGCGATGACGACGAAGAGGCGGCACTCTAGGATAATAGAGGCTTAGCGGGGCCCTCGGGCCCGCGCCTTCTTCTCGGAGGCACTTTCGCGCGCATCAAGAGCGGGCCTCTTCCCTCTCGTTCTCTCTCTTTCTCTATTCTATATCTAGATATTATTCGTGTGGAGCGGTCGGTCGCGTGAGAGCGGCTATACCTATGTATATCTGTATCTACGTCGTGGTCGTAGTGCTGTCTCCCTCGCGGTAGCAGCAGCAGAGCTCTACCGCCGCGCAGCCGAACGAGCGAGCGCGAACGAGCGAGCGAGACGGAGATAGCCGAGAGATAAATAGATATGGACGACCTCTTCTCCGCGCTATGTACTACACTGGCATGCAGTGCTTCTCCTCGCCTCTAGCCTCCTATCTCTCTCTCTCTCTCTCTCACGTGCTGTGCTCTCACTTCCGTACGAAAAACTGCATCTTATTCTCGATCGCTCGAATTTGCACTTTGCGCGAACGGTAGCACTAGCACGCACACACACAGGCCAGTAGCAAGCAGCACTCCTTTCCACTGCGCGGGGACGCTCGGCTCTTCTTCCTTCTTCTATGCTCGCTCTCTCTGATGTTGCGACCCGACGACGACGCGCTAGCTCGCGCGCGCGCCTTTTACTGCGGACAACGCGCTGCTTCTGCTATACACTGTGCGACGATGGTGTTGTGTGTACACACGGCTAGGTACGAGAGTCGTTGTACCACGACGACGTCGACGACGACGCGCTGCGCTGACGGCTCGCCTCGTCTCTCTCGCTCGCGGCGGCAGCAGCACCATACAGCACGTCCGAGAGAAAAACACACGGGCGGAAGGCGCGCGCGCGCGCACCACGACTGCTGCTGCTGCCTATACACTCGCTATCTCTCTCTCTCACTCTGTTTGTCTGTGTGTGTGTAAGGAGGGGGGGTGACGACATCAAAACATGGCGTCACGCTGGATCTTCCGAACTCGTGCCTTCTCTCTCTTACCACAGTAACAGTCCATAGTGCTATCTCTCTCGCACTGGGCTGCTCTTGCGTATAGGCTCGTGTTGGTGGCCGTGTCGTCGTAGGCGCTCGCTTGTGTGGGTTTATTGTAGGCCTGCTGCTGCTGCTGCTGGATAGAGTGCGTGCGTACCTGCGCTCATGGCGACGTTGCCAGATCTAACGCTAGTATTAGGGCTTTCGATATATTTCCCCTGTCTCTCTCGCACTCGTTGTTCGAACGTACAGTGAATATAAGTATATCGTCTGCGAGATACGGCGCGAGTACAGGACACACGTGTGTTTTTCGCACGCTGCGTGCGAGCGCCGTAAGCGGGCTTTCTGCTGTTTGTTTTGTTTTTGAAGGGCTTTAATGACGAACGGAATGAATTTCGGAGCACTGATTCATAAAGTGCCAATGGTTTTCATAACGATACTGACTTTGGTCGAGGTCGTGACTCATTTATACCTATATTGACTGTCTGTGCATTTTCGGAGCAGACACCTGTAGTAAAATAATTTCGGGTTTATAAGCTTAGTAATTCGCAGTTTATATATCTGCAGTTCGACAGTCTCGACGCCATAAAATAATCATTACGTCAATAAATAACTGGAGATTATCAAATTGTCATGCAAATAACAAGGAGAAAACAGTAGCAAGTTTATTACTAATAATCAATAACAAAAGCATGTCATTCCAATCAAAACAATGAATCCTTGAAACAATCTTGTCCTTATTTTGCATAATAATTTAATGCGCCAGACGCATGGTGCGCATTTCTCTGCATATTACTGCGCTCAGCCTCATTAACATTTTTAACCCCTCTATACATTATATTCAGGCATTTGCGTATCAAGTGCGTATAGGCGTAGAATACCTGCAGCTGCACCCCGCACCCCTCAAGGACAGCTGATCCCAAGGTATTAACACAGTACCTTATATATGTGCATGTATGTGTGCGCATGGTGTCAATTTAAAACTTTACGCCAGAGTATTTAAATACCTGTTTAAGTTATTTGCAGTAGCTAACAGCTTTTTTAAAGAGTACACTTCCAAGATTAATTTATTGTTACGTAATTGGGAAAATATTTAATTAAATATTTAGCAGATTCAGCACAATATGCTAGAGATATAAAACAAATCCTCCCGTTCATAAGTCCGCGCTAAAAGCGCGCTTCGATCTCTCGCTACTGCGTGGGAGTATCGAAGCGCCTCTATACTACAGAGAAAAATTTTCGTCGACGATCTTGGCAACTACGCGCCGAGTCCTTCCCCTGCGTGTCTACCTCCTCTCTCCTCCCAACCGCGCACTTACGTACACTCACCTCTCCTGCACATACCAATATCTATACATACCCTGCATGTAACCGCAATAGTGTATAGTATAGTGTATGCACACACAGATATAGCCGCCCGCTCACGAATACCTATATAACTTCCCACACCGGCGCGCATGCGCCGCTCGAACCGTTGAACTTTGGGATATGGCTCTGCCGGCGGCCGATGCAGCGAGAAAAAAAAAATCAAAGGCAACGTCACTGGCCGCACAAGTGCATCGCCTGCGCACACGCACAGCTGCGCATCTGTGTGTATACGTGATCGCTTGCACGCGGCCGCGAGGAGAGACGCGTCTCTCACTCTTATATGTAGGTATGCGTGTGCATGCATTTTAAAATGAAACGAAGAAAAATAAAAGAAATGCCAGATAAAAGAGCGCTGCTGCAATATAACCGACCGAACCACGTGCATTCGCGCCTCTGCAGCGCATACTTATAATGCGACTTGCTGTATAGGTATGTGTGTGGTGTCGTTGATTTTCGGAACTGGTTTGCATCGTCAGTGTTGCTTTTTTTAGCGATTGACAGCTTTTGTTGTACTCGTATGTAAAAATAGATGTTTATGACTTTACTCTCGCGAGAAAAGGAGCTTACACTGTTGGATGTTTAAAAATACCGGTTTCGGAATTATTGTTCGAGTTCGCAATTCTCTCTTTTGCCGTTTATGCGATTGTTGCGATTGCAGTAGCGGACGAGCGCGCAAAGACGATCGTCGTCACGTGTCATAAGTAAATCTCTTTTTACGATCTGTACAATGTATGACTAGATAATTATTAGTAATGACGAATAGCCGTTAGAAAGATTAAAATGTAGGATAATAAAAGAACCTTGAAAATTCATGATATGAGTTTTTTTATTTCGTAGCAGCCTGCAGTAGTAATATAAAGTCCCGCTTAGCCGCGTTACAAGATCAGCTTTGAAATAAGGTCTAAGCCAAGCGCTCGTCGCATCTCGAATCACAATAAAATACGGTTGGTTTCTCCCTCCTGCAAAACAAACGGGACATAAGTCTCGTACCGCTTGTCACGTAGGCACACGTGAGACGCTCTCTGTGTCCGCCTGCAGCACTCATCAGCGTACCTATCTTTCTTTTCATCGGAAAATACAACAGTGGCCGTGTTCCAAATGTTCAAAAACGTCCACCTGTTTGTTTAACGCTAGAATATACAAATTCGAGCCATCATCAGAGCCTTTTTTCAAAGATCATCAAATATAAGTTGGTCCAAGAGGCTCTAGCAGACATCTTTTCACCCTCGGCCGGTGAGAGAGAAATTTATTGTCGAAGAATGCGCTGACGGTTGTGACACCTCATGGAAGCCACGAGAAGCTATAAGACTTACATGTGTATTATAACCGTACAGATGGGCTCTCGCCGCTAGAACATCATCAGTCGTCTCGACGGTCCGGCACAGATTCGACGACGTCAACGGCTTGATCATTTCGTGCGCTCGGTATAGTTGCACGGCGTCGTCGAGGACGATTCGTTTGTACATTGTAAATAAATTGTTTGATACTACAGCGAGGAGATACATACTAGGATTAGTAGTTAGATACTTATTTATATACACGGAAAACACAATATGACGGAGGAATTTAAGCTGGATCATCGGGCGAAAAAACGCATCAAGGAGGTGAAGAGGAAGGCGAGACCTGGTGAGTGTGAAGCGCCCAGACATAACCTAATACGTACCCATGCGTACGGCAACATCCGGATGATGCTGCTGATATAGCCTTCCCGTCGTTATATACTTAACCTCGACATTTTTCACGACGATGATGTACTTATTCACGAAGGCGTTATCGCAACCTCGAGATACGACGCCGCCCGATTGCTTTTTTACACTCTCGGCTTCTTACCTATCAGGTAGTTCCCGATAGGCTGATTCGTCGTTGTTTTTTGCTTAACGGGATCTAATTTTTGTGGTCGTCGTTTTTTTTTGTCTGGTTTTTGCTTGGAAGTATACGGTTTCCTCGATATCGGACGAACTTTCGAGACGCTCAAGTTCAAAGGAAGCGTGTTGTTTACGTAATCGAAACAATACCTGCTAATTTTTTTTTTTTTTAGTCACGTAGGCATATTTTTTCTTTTTTTTTTTGCGAACGCGATGCATTGTGTACTATGTTATTTGAAAGAGGGAGAAGGACAAGGATCAGTCTCGTGTAATACAAACTTTTATTTACTTAGCGAGTAACCAAAGAAGATTTGGTGGGGCAGGAGATCAGTTATGTCTGAAAAATACGTTTTGGATTTGTAGAAGCTATTCAAATTTAATCTCTTAGTCAGACCTAATCTCCAAGGAGTAATCAACGCATCGGTATAATATTAGCTCTTCGTATCTAATTTTTTGATAGCTATCTTGTTCTGTTATCGTTCGCTGTATAATTTGTACGATATTATAACAGTAAATAATTTGTTTACAGAACTTGCTGACAAAGCAGCTTGGTCTCTACACAACTACAGCAAAAAGTTTCAACCATTTTGGAACTTTAAAGACAATGTTGATAGAATCGTTGAGTCTGAAGTTCCGCCTGAAGAATTTATTAGCAAATATGAAAAACCTTATATACCTGTGATAATAAAAGGTGTTCAAAATGACTGGAAGGCCCAGTACAAATGGACAATAGAGGTAAATATATTTTATTTTATTTACAGGCTTAATGATATTAATACAAGGTACACAATATAATGACTATGTTCACAGAGATTGGCAAAAAAGTATCGGAACCAAAAATTCAAATGTGGAGAAGATAATGAAGGATACAGTGTCAAAATGAAAATGAAATACTACATTCGCTACATGCAAAATAACGAGGATGATTCTCCATTGTATATCTTTGACAGTTCCTTCGGTGAACATCCTCGAAGAAAAAAGTTGTTGGAGGATTATACAATTCCAAAGTACTTCCGTGATGACCTCTTCCAGCATGCAGGCGAGCATAGGAGACCTCCATATCGTTGGTTTGTTATGGGACCCGAAAGATCTGGTAATTTCATAACACTAAAATATTTAGTTAATTTGCCTCAGTTAACTTTCAAACGAGTTTACACGATTGTCTGAGATAAATTATCACATTTTTCATTAAGTTTCACAAAGTCTACAAAACTAAAAATGGTAATTTAAAATTAGGTACAGGGATTCACATAGATCCTTTGGGTACTAGTGCCTGGAATGCTCTTATCTCTGGACACAAAAGGTGGTGTCTATTTCCTACACATACTCCAAGAGAGCTTTTAAAAGTGACTGGTGCCGAAGGTGGCAAACAGAGAGATGAAGCTATTACTTGGTTCTCTGTTATTTATCCTAGAACAAAACTGCCAACATGGCCACAAGACTGCTTACCTATTGAAATTTTACAAAATCCTGGAGAAACCGTATTTGTGCCTGGTGGCTGGTGGCACGTTGTTCTTAATCTCGACGATACTATTGCAGTCACGCAAAACTTCAGTTCACGAACAAACTTCCCCGTAGTATGGCACAAGACGGTAATAGAAATGTCTAATATTAATTGAAATATCGGAGATTAAATTATAAGAGTTGGTGAAATATGGAATTGGCACTTATAGGTTCGAGGGCGGCCAAAACTTTCTCGTAAATGGCTAAAAGTACTGAGAGAAAAGGAGCCTGAATTAGCAGCTCTGGCAGAGACCATCGACGTCAAAGAGGACACTGGCGTGGCAAGCGATTCTTCGAGTGATTCCTCTAGTAGTTCGTCGAGCAGCAGTAGCAGCAGCCAGTCGGAAGATAGCGAAGACGACAGTGGTCAAGAATCGCTTAGCGCGCATAAGAAGAAAAAGAGGTAAAAATAATAATTTTTTAATTAAAAATAGAGAAGTTTACAAAATTAAAAAAGTACAACTTAGAGTTAATGAATAACAACTTAGTTTTATTCAATTTAGTTTTTTTATTTCACTGTGTTAACTTATAATTTATATAAAGTTAATCGGGGTTTCTTTTTTTTAACACTTTCAGAAGAAAACTGAACAATGGTCAACCCTGACGAAGTGACATTTTTGGGACCTACAGAGACCTCAGACTGTACAGTATTAATCAACAATTATTGTTTGTACTAAGATTAAATATTACAACTATGACCACCTTTACGTTCATAATAAAATAAATGCTAGATAATGCCAAATTTGTTCAGTTATTTAAATACATTCTAAATATATTTCATTTAGGCGCCTTTGGAATAGTGCACCGCAATTCTAGCACAGGCAATTTCGGTGGATTAAAAAAAGCGTATCAAAAACAAACTCTCTTATTATGTTCATGACTCACTGGTAACATTATAACACTTTAAAAGTCTATAAAATATCACGTGAAAGGATCGCAGCTACTTTTACACCACAATAGAATCTCATTTAAAATTTCATTTAAAATCCTACTTAAAATTAAATCAGCATAGCCTAGTTACACGCGGTATAAAAAGTTCATTATAATATTTTAAAGTACTCAAAGCGAACAGTACTTTGTTAACAAATGTGGGAATATAGCTTTCGGCCACGAATCTTACATAACGCATCCTATTTTAATTTTGTTCTCGTCAACTTTTGTTCGTTAGTTCTAATTAAACACTCTTCGCTAGATCCCTACCGCAGATTGGTAAAAACGAGGTAAATAAATAAGCGACAAATATCACTAAATAAATAAAATACTTTGTGTGCTAGCATTTTAGCGAGTTGCTCCTTTGGAAAGTCCTGTTGTCTCTCTTGTTGTAGTTCCACAGCCTCACTGTGCCATCACTTCATGGAGAGCAGATGGCAGCCATGCAACGCACGAAATAAATGAATAATAATACGAAAGCAAAATAATATAACAAAAAAATCAAAGTACATTTGAGCTTGTATATATAAAGATTAAGAGCTTTGAAAATTGTATTAGTCATGCAAAAACTTTTGTTAGAAGAGAGAGATTCTTACAAAGAATTTTGTTAGCCAATCGCAGCTAAAAATACGCGAAGTAATGAAAGAGATGACGATGATTTCTAAGAACTAAGAAGCATGTGCATAATATAATACATGTACTCGCTAGAATAGTATTAGCAGAAAACTAATGGAAAAGAACTAATGAAACTCATTGTTACAGACAGGTGATGATGATGATAATGATGATGATGATGAAATAGATTATTGAAGTCGTGAATTCGTGTTACACACTTATAACAAAAATATTTTTTAGTTATGCAAAAAGTACATCCCTGAACAGTTTATTTTTTAAATCTAATTAAGCCTAGATACACTTTTCAATCAAAAGAACTATTTTTCTAAAGAAATGTAGTTATCATTTTATTTGTACTTTTTCGCTCGCAAAAATCTAGCCGAAACAGGGTTAAATTGCTGTCCCAATTTATTAATACACTTTATTTTTAAAGTACGTATTGCTAGCGGAAAAATCGATCCTTATTTTTTTTGGGCACTGAAGGAAGATTCAGAAAGATTGACTAGAGCAAACTGGACAGCAGTAGATCACCCAAATACCTTAGACTACTTAGTAAAATAGATAAACACTGAACACAGACAACCAAACAGAAACCAACCAAGAGATAGAGATCAAGCGGATCAAGTTATAAAGAAACTGTGGACGTGGACATGGTCAAAGAAGAATCAGGTATGCGCCACAGCTTCACTTCCCCAGAGCTGCAACCAACGATCCAAGCTTTTATTATAAAAGTCCTATTAATCGACTTTAAGGGGATGTGAAACTTACCGAAAGTCTATTTTACCGAGTCTAAATCATCTAGTCACTATAACTATGTTACAATTTTCAAAATTGACTCTTATTAAAATTAAATTAAAATGTAGTGTAAAAAAATTGTTGGCATTGTGTTTTGTGTTGAATGAATAATTTCCAACGTAAAATAAACGGTTAATTTCCACATCAATTCGGTAAAGTAGCCACCTCTTTCCCATCCCCTTGAGAGAGAAAGTGTAAAGTGTGTGTTAAAACGTTCGGCCAAACCCGAAACCTGAATTATAAAAAAAGAGAAAAAAAAAGAAAAAGAGTCCCAAGTACCTCTGTTCGGGTGCAGCCTGGTGCAAAAAGTAAACTACTTGAAAAATAAAAAATCCGGCCGGTGAAGGATACTCACTTGCTCGCGGTGAAGATGTGTTGCTGATTGGTGACAGTCGCGTTGATGGCAGAGGTGTGGGCGCGCACCTCACCAAGGAGCGAGCACTCGCCCACGTGGTCGCCAAAATTCGGAACAGTCCACGCCCTGAGGATGCCGCCACGGCAACCCGATATCATTACAGACCCGCTGTTAATAAGGCACAATCCAAGGATCCAATCTTTGTGGGCGTTGTTCAGAGACTGGACCAGTTCCATTCTGCTCAAGTCCCAGCGTTTGATGCACATATCTCTCGAGCCTGTTGGGAAAATAAATTCTTGCTTAGAATCAATTGTGTACACACACATGGACGTAGTATTTTTAGGAGACGAATAATCCTACCAGAAAACAGTGTGTTGCCATAAGTAGCCAAGCACTGAACACCGTCGTAGTGAGGCGGGGTCAGACTCAGCGACTGCCCGGACATGTTTGGCTCGACGAGTGAGATAAGGTGATCCTTGCTCCCGGTGATGACCCTGCCATCGTCCGAAACACTGAGGCACATGACGGCGGCCGCGTGAGGCGTGCTAAGTTTGCCCACGTAGGCCAGCTTTCTCAGGTCCCAGATGCGCACCTTGTCGCTCGAGGCCGTGTAGAGTTCGCGGTCGTCCAAACCCAAAGCCAAGTCATTGATCGTCGTCTCGCCGACGGGCATTTGAAGCGTCCGCGAAGGCGTCGAAAGATTTAACGGGCCACTCTGAGCCTGACCCGACGAAAACAGCGTCTTTATGCAGCTGTTACCTGCTCGCAGATCCCAGACCTTGACGTAGGCGGCGGAAACGCTGAAAAGCAACCGGTGCGCCGACGAGTACTTGACCACGACCACGTTGTTCGGGTGGCCGCTCAGGGTCATGCTCTCGATGCCCGTTCCCAAATCCCAAACTTTCACGGTTCGATCTGAAAAGATATAGAAGTAGCAGTTGTATAGAGTTGTAGCTTTCGTTTTATTGCAGGAAGTTGAGAGATTATTTATGGATGTAATACTTGCCTTTGGAGCCACTGAAGAGTAAATCATTGGTTGCGCAAATCGAAAGGACGGCTTTACTGTGACCTTCGGCTACGTGAGTGCAGTGCAATATCGCCCTGGGAACAGTCTGAAAAGATAATATTTATGAGTATTGGCGCGCGCATAATTTAACGCCCGGGAGAAGGCGACACGCCGAACTACCATGAATCATTTTCATGCTGTCGTGGTTCTCTGTTTTTTGCAATATTTTCAGTTATCGCATACAGGAAGCATGTCAATGAAACATGTTTTAAAGCGCGAAAACAACTTGAGCTCGGACAAATATTCTTACATCATCACAAGTATATACAATATAATTAAAAAATAAGTGGACTCACTTTTCCTTGGTAGTTGGAAATAACTCCTTTGGTCGGTTGATGCTCGACGTGAAGCGTTTGTCTGCTCGCGGTCAACCTCGAGAAGACGTTCTCTTCTCTACTGTTGAACCTTCTGTAGGTAGTGGGTGAGCCCGGCGGTGACGATATGTCCATGTGGGCTACCTGCTCCCTGGTTAGGCCGTCAGTTTGTTAGTTTAGCAAAAAGTTAGTTCAGCCGAACGTATGTCGATATATAGTTTTGTTTTTATACTTTCAGTCCATAAAAGACCCATGCTTTAAAAAATTATCACTGGACTACGCATGCATAGTTTATTTTTTTTCTACTTTTAATGTGCGATGAGATGATTATTAACGATAGGAATTCCGCACGTGGACGGAAATTGAAAATGAAAGATTAGAAAAGAATGTGCGACAGATAGCTGATGTTATGAGTACATTTTTGGTTACTGATATTGTTTTTTTTTTTTTTAATTTCATTGCGCCGTTTTATTTGAAAATTTAGTATATTCGTTACTTTTATGCCACAACATTAACTGTTTATTATGCGCTAAACACACAGGATTTTGGTATTATAAATCGATACGTACGTAAAACGCATAATTTATGTTATATTTATTTGATACCTTTGAAGCTGTACATATATGTATAACTCTTGTTATATACAATTTTATAATACATTTACTTCGTTTTAATCCTACAAATCAGTTCTCGGTCATTTTTGATAAACGACTTAGATACGCAAGAATATGTACACACCTCTATTTTTTTTTTTTGCTTGATATCAATGTATCGATATATTTTTATGAAATATATATAATAAGCCTATGGCGTAAAATTATTATGGCAACAATTAATAAATGAATAACTTATAATCGTTAATATTATTATATGATAGATTAAAAGCCATATCTTTTAAAGACTTTTGGTTCCTAAAGTCCATGTAAACATTTAAAAAACAGACTTACATATCCTTTAAATAAAAATTAAGTCAAATGCTCCTTGAACATAAAAGATTAAAGTAAAGTTTTCCATTAATAGTTAATAATGCAATTCATCTGAGCTGGTATTTTGAAAAAATATAAAAACAGGTGTGCAAAATAGACCGCATGTGCGTTGAATTTTGACAATTTTAGCTCCTAGCTGCCCATTTCTCACTTGTAAACCAATTCGATTCAAAAGGCACATATATTTCATCATCGTCAATCATGTCATCTTGCGTTTCGCACATTATACAAAAATACATCATGATCATCGTCTACCACTAGAAAAGAGGGATAGAAGAATATCAACGAGAGTGATAATAGAGTAGTGCACTGTGCAGAATGTCAAGACATAGGTATAACAGGATAATAAAAGTGAAAGCCAGCTGGAGCATTGTCACTCACATGGAACCGCCACCTGCGTGTAGAGCTCTGCGCAGGGGCCGAGGAGACGTGCTGTCGCGACGGCTTAGAGTCGGCGAGCCGATCAACCCACTTCCATACTGATTCCTCGCTAGTACCAACCCCCTAAGAGCATGCACAAGTTTACCTTTTCAGTATACCGTTATCATCCTTAATAGCATCAAAGATTACTACTTGTTATCGACTGTTCCGCGCGACCAAACTCTGTCAAATCAATGTCAGAATCTCTGGAAAAAAACACGGTGGCAAACATTGTTCAAATCGTGTGAAAATGCACAATCTGCAACTTTGCAGCTCATCACGCTTGACGGAAACTGAAGGATGCGATGAAGCAAATGAAATTGAAAATTTGAAGCCTCGTAAACAGATTTGAACATAGATTTGCAAAGCTTAGTCGAGCCAGCCTGAATAGAAAAACGATCAAAAGAATAACAAACTTTAAACTCCCTGGTGCGCTGGGAACCCTCGTCAGCGGGTGATTGTGATTTTGATGCTGGTTCTGATTTTGATCCTCGTTCTTTTGATTCTCCGTATTTGTCGAGATCCCGTACAGCAGTTCCTGCGGCTGAGTAGTTCGTCGACGAACCTTAATACTTCGGGACTTGTCGTCTCCTCCTATGCTCTGCGTAAGACTTTCGCTACTGCAGAAAACGCATTAGAAACATTGATTCGTTTAGTAATCAAAGAGTAAATGGAATCCAGTTTTGATCACTCACTTGTCAGGTGACGAACTGCGGGAACTCGGCGGGCTGTAGGCCACGGTATTGGTGTTATTGGTGTTGTTGCTGTTGGTGAGCGAGAGCAGGTCGCGATCACGCAGTACATGCTCAAGCAGCTGATGCTGGACGTCGCTCTCCTGCGCGACCTGATTTAGCCGTGTCTCCATGTCGCGCGCCTCGACCTGCTTCTGCGCGGCAATGTAGCTCTGCTCGATGGTGAAGGCCAGCATTCGTTGCATTAGGTATTGAGCCTCATCGACCGTCCTTATGGTGCTAAGGAGGGCCTCGACGCCGGGGTCTTCGTCCACCTCGCCGTCCCCGTCGCCCATTTCCACCATTGCTCTTTGGCACTCCGATATACTGTCCTAGATTGGGAAACGCAAGACAATGATGCAGGCGTTTGGTCACAATTAAAAACACAGACCCTGTAAAAATTGCAAAAAAGTGGTGCTTACTTGTAAGTAACTAATTTTGCTCGTGACGTTGTCGATCTCCTCGTCGAGATCCGCCGTGTCCTCCTTAGTGGACGCGACGACGAGCCTATGTTTCTTCAGTCTCTCTAGTTCCCTGCCGAGTTCCTCTCTTTCCTGCAGCAGCCTCTCCATCTCCCTCTCGGTCTCGGCAGCAGCCTGCTTGGCCAGTGCCTGCTTCGTGATGGTCCTCTCGAAAGTTTGCCAGCGGCTTTTCAGAGCCTTAGGATTGAGAACCTTTGTCGGTGCTGTTCTGCCCGCGGCCTTTTGACTCAGTCCCCGGTCCCTCTTCCTCAGTGCCGTGACCTCCTCTTGCTTTCTCCTGAGCACGACTTCCTTCATGCGCTTGTCCGCCTCGAGAGTCCTGATCATGTTGGCGTTGCGCCGGCTTTCCTTGCGTAGTTGAGCAATTTCTCGGTTGCGCTTGAGCTCGTTCTCCTTGTGGCGTTGAGCCTCCTCGCGCATCTTGTTCAGCAACTTGACTTTGGCGCGCTTCATCTCGGCCAGTTCGTTGCGCAGACCTCGCAGACGGTTCTCGTTCTGCGTCTGGCTTTTTAGAAGTCTTGCATGTTCTTTCTTGGCGGACTGCAGCATCTTGACTTCCTTTTGCATGGCCGAGAGTTTCTTCTCGTACTCGTCGCGTAATTTTTTTACCTTCTCCGTAGGTGCAGAGGGTTGGTTCTGCAGGGAGGAGAGAACCTTGTCTCGCTCGTCCTGTGTGTCGCGAATGCGAAGTTGAAGTTGGGCGAGTTTGTCCTCGTAGTGCTGCTTCATGGTTTGCAGTCGTCTCTGTGAGAGCTCGAGTTCCTGGATCAGTCGTTGCTTGACATCAATATTGGACGTGAGATTTTCGAGCTCGCGACCCATTGCTTCTTCCTCCTCGTCCTCTTCTATAAATACAATAATTATCTCGTCAGTCATGCTCGTTAATTTCCAAGTAGATAAATAATAATTATTACCTTTGCGGTCAGAATCGTCGTCCGACTCATCTTCGCTCATGGACTCCTGCCCGTTTTCCGTGTCGTCCATATCGCCGTCATCTCCGTCCCTACTGCTCATGTTTGAATTTTGCGCTTGTTGATTTTTAAGCATGGCTAGGTGAGCTTTTTCCTTCTGCAGCTCTTTTTTGGCATCCATTAGTATAGAAGAAGAGTCATTGTGTATGACGTGCGACATGTCGCCGTAAGGATTGCTCGCTGCGCTCATCTGGAGAAAAACAATGACAATGAATAAGTCACGTTATGACCAAGCGCAGAAAATTAACGTTTATAAAAAGAGAGTATGTCACTGTTTATATTTATAGTGAAACGAAATTGATTTTGAGTGATAAAGTATATATCATTCCATCGTACAATAACTAGCTACTATCTATAAATCTAGGTAATAAACGTATGCAATTAGGTTGAATATGTGATGTGATTGTGAATAAATTGTGATTTTGAAAAGAATGAGATGCCAGTAAATATTTACGTACTACTTGGCTGTGTAAACGTCGAATAAACAGATAAAAGTATAATATTTATGTACAGTAGGTATAAAATCATATTTAGGACCCATCTATGATACGCAGTCATCTACAAGAACATACTTTGCATTACAATATCTACGACTGCTTTGCGTATACTCGTATAACTCATACCTGCAGACTATCGTCTAGATGACTGTCTATTCCAAACGATTGCTATAGATAATAACACAATTTTTTTTCAATCAAAACCCCCTTTTACTAACTCAGATTTTCAAAATCTTATATCATAAATGCTGTTCCACTCACATGCATCTGACGTTTTTTGAGCTGCTGATAGAGTGCCTCGGCTTCAAGCAGTCGTGCCCTGAGTTCTTCGATTTCTTGGAGGTAGCCCTGCACCAGTCCGGTGACGTCTCCCCCAGCAGCAGCTGCTCCCGAGGACATCCACTGGCCAGCAGCCTTCTCGGCTAGTAGCAACGAATTCTTTGCGGTGAGGACATCGACCGTTTCAGAGAGAGCCTTGACTCGAGTTCGTAGACTCTGCAGCTCGCTGTTCAGCATCTGGTTCTCGTGCCAAGCGTCGTTCATGCCGTCCTCGCCAACCACGCGTTTGCCTGAAAAAGTTAAAATGAATTAGTATTGTGATTAAAATTGTTTAATGCACGCTATTCGGAAGATCTAGCTTTTCGAAATTGCCGCCATAATATCACGACCTACGCCATCTAGCGTCGCTCTGCTATAATTCATTTTTGAATGTCGGCTGTCAACAGAAAATGTTTAGAATTTCGCGAATCGTTGTAGAACAACAAAGTCCCTTCTCAGTAATATACAGTTTGACAAAGGAGGCGAGAGGCTGACGAACTCGCTACGCGAGTCGCTTTAGTCGCCAACCATCGCGTGATAGGTACACATAATATAAGTGTAAATACAAAAGCCAACGATAAGCCTATTATAGAGGATAAAAATCTTACAACAGCATAACACATCAGCTATAATTACCAACCGCCAAAAAGGTTAGTACGAACTATAAGGTTATACCGTACCAAGCAAAATACTAGGTTATCTAAAGAAGCACAATAACTTTGCAGCACAATGTCTCAGTACACTCAATCCATCAAGCCGTCGATCACATCGAGTCAGACGGGCAGTCAAATGGACACGTCGGACAGCAAGGCAAACACGTTGGTCGAGGGCACCTTCGAACAAACGATCCGCCCGGGTGTGGCGCACGTGCGCGTCCGCGAGTGCAGCTACACTTGGATCATCACGAATATGTCTTTTAACCTGCGCGCCTACCAGCAGGAAGAGTACATCTGGTCGTCGAAGTTCCAGGCGGGTAACAGCGACGAGTATGTTTTCCGTTTGCTGCTCTACCCGGACGGCTGCGATGAGGAGCACCAGGGCAATCTCTGCGTCGAGATCCAGAACTACGGCGACACGAACATCGAGGACGGACAGATCTACGGCGAGCTCGCGATGCTGCACATCGCCAGTGGTGAAGAACGTTTCGTGAAAAATGAAATCTTCTATCCGCAGAAGGGCAAAGTGAGACTCGTCTTCCACAATTTTATAAAGAAGATGGTTATGACGGACCTGAGCAACGGTCTGCTCGTCGACGATCAGGTGGTTCTAAAGTGCAGGTTGTACTTCGACAGCAAAATTGTCGAGCGTTTCATCCCGGACTCGGAAGTCAGGAAAGAGAACGTCAAGCCGGACTGTCGGTTGAAAGAATTTGACGAGTTTGAACAGATGCTTGAAAACGGGGTCTTCAGTGACGCTAGGCTTCGCGTGGACGGCGTCGAGTTGCGCGTGCACCGCGCCGTTCTGGCAACGCGCAGCCGAGTCTTCGCGGAAATGATGTCGCAGGCAGCGGCGGCTGAGAATAAAGAGGATGACTTTGTGCTCGTCGATGTGCAAGATGTAACAGTTGATGTGCTGCGCGAACTGCTGCGATTTGTTTACGCCGGCAAGGTCAACAATATAGACACAGTGGCGAAGGACCTACTGGTGGCCGCGATCAAGTTCGAACTGGAGGGTTTGAAGATAACGTGTGAGGAGACGCTCGTCAGGGGATTGAGCATCGAGAACGTTGGGGAAATGTTGGCGTTCTCGGATAAACACAAGTCCGAGATCCTTGCAAAGAGCGCCATGGAATTTTTTACGGCGAACGCCAAGCGCGTCGTGGGAACTGACAACTTTAAGAGCGCGATGCAGTCTTGTCCCTTTTGGATAACGGCAATGGTAAATACTTTGGTGGCAAAACTTGATTAGGAAACTTTGCTTTTCTTTATTGTAATAGTTTGTTTTTGTCTCTGTATAACTAAACCTAAACGCCGAACGTGAGGTACATTTTCATGAAGTTGTGTATGCAAAAATTTGTCACTTATGTTTATGTCTCGTGTCAATATTTATAGAATTCATGTAGTTTGTAACGTACATACATGGAAAGTCGATATAAGCAAAAGTTTTTTTCATATCTTTATTTTGTACTAGTAAAATAATAATATAAGTATGAATCAATAAAATATTGTGCAAGTTACTAAAGTTTGAACAATCTTAATTTCCCATTATAATATAGAAATATAACTATTTATTTTCCAATGAATTCCGAAAAAAGTTCAAATTATCTTAACAAATAATTTTTGTTTAGACTCACCCTGCCGATACTCGAGCAACTCCATCTGTAACTGCTGTATCTCTCTTCGTAGCGAGGCGATGGTCCTCGAGCTCTTATCCTGGTTGATCGTGACCTTGTTCTTGATGTTCCTCGCCCGGTTCGCATACTTGAGCGTGCTGAGGGTCTCCATGAAATCTCGATCGCTCGGTGAGACACAAGCGATCATGCAGGTCTGGCTGTTACCACCAAGCGAATCCTGCAGCAACCTCGTAAGCTTCGAGTCCCGGTAGGGCACGTGCAAGGCCTTCTTCGTCTTGTCGCCCAGCGCCGAGATAACGTTACCCAATGCCAGCTATATACGATTCAGAGCCAAAAAAAGCCGGGCGTTAAAATGCGTCATACGAGCGCGAAAATGTAATTCATAAAGGAAGCGCCGTGCGTACGCGGTATGAGTATATACCGTTGCGAGAACAATAATGTAATTTATGTATATATCCGAAGGTTCAAATTTATGATTCGGGGCTCATTTCGTTTTTTTTTCTTTTGGGTATACGGCTCGAGCGAAGCATACCAAAGCATTTCCTCTATGAATTTTTCATCGCAGTGGTTTGAGCCTTTAAATGCAAATTGTATATCGGTGATGATTCTTATCTCGTTGCTTATGATTTTCTAATTGGGATAGCGCGTGACGCGCACTTATAAATTTTGAAATAGCTTTGCACACAGTTAACAATAAAATGACCAACAGAGTTTGAATATTTTGAATTTCTTTGCAGATAACTAACCAGACCGCAGTTAATGGAGATGCCCTCCTTGGCCCTGTCCCCAGTGGCGCCAGTTCTCTTGAGCCTCTCGGAACCGGCCAGATCGACGAAATGAAATTTGGCCGTGAGTGTTTCAAACTCGTTAGCGGTCTCCATAGCGCTGGACGTATCCACATCGGCGTCAGGATCCTCGACTTTGATGCATCGTTGCTGCTTGACGTAGAGCGTGAAGATGGCATGCGACCGCGACGACTGGGTGTTCATCTGAGTGGAGCCAGTGGTACGTGAAAGCGCACCGAGACGAAGGTACTCGAGAGCCTCCTGGGGACTGGTGACAACGCGAGACTCAACACCGGCCAGGTGGATGTTACCTGCCGTGTCCTCGTGGATTCGGGCACCGCCTCTCGGCCCACCGGGCTCTAGCAAGTCTTTTAGATCTTCGTTGTAGAGTTCCAGGAACTGGGCGGTCACCTATACGGAAATGAAAATGAGTGAGTACTTTACTTTGATAATGCGTTGATTGATAGTTATACGTAAACATCGTTGTATTAATTTTCTTAGATATTTATTAGCTTTTCATTCATAATGATAGGTTCATTAGCATTAGCCTTCGCAGCGAGAATTGATAAAAGTCAATGAAAAACATGTTGTCTGGGACAGTTAAGAAATTACAATTATCCGACAAAAAAATTGTTGCTTCCAGACGAATGGATCTAACGATAATTTTTTATGCATCTCTCGATACTTTTCTCGATAGAAACGCATTGCGTAGGTCTGCAAGACGGCCGACTGTTTACATAAATTTGAATAACAGCCCGATTATTAACAATGCCGATAATGCAAACTAGCTTTTATTATATATGTAAATTTCCTCGAACTCCATCGCCACTTCTCGTTACAGAACGAGAACGCTGTAATTTTTAGATAACGAGACAATCCCCTGGCACAAAAGCTTTTTTTCTTTGAAAAAAAAAACAAGGCCTCGGAATCACGATATCACAGAGCCGAGACGTGTAATTTCCCGGTTTTTTTTTCCTCCTGCGCGCGGATGCTCGCATCATTGCAGCGCTCGAGGCATGTGTATACGCGTATACGTATAGAACCTTGGACCATGACGTCGAGAGCATTCCCACGAGTAGTCGGTCTCGCTAAATCGTAGACGCGTATCGCGTATCGTCCGCGCCTCCAACTGTCCATCTCTCGAGCGATTCGGTTACTCGCGCTCTAGTTTCCCTTTGGCTGAACGTTGCACTCCATTTCAAACGACTGATAATTACGGAGGCGTAAAGACGTAATTTTAGAGGCCTGATATTGAGATTCGACTTTCTCGAGAGTAGTAGTGTGCATATCGATAATAATATATACTTAAATTTGTCGAACGAGAGGTGTGCTGCGCATGATAATGAACCGCAGAGGCAATAAATATAAAGAGGTCTGCTTTGAAAAGCAGATATTTCCATGACATTCCGTCGAGTCGACTATAAAGAGTTTTCGATAATTTATCTCGCTGCGTGGGCATGATTTTCTTTCGCGATTTTATTTCTAATTCATGCGGTTTTCACATTGCTGAATCGCGCATACCGGCGAGAGAGAAAAAAAAGCTATACAGACAGGATGGATATACCTGTGTGTTGGAACTCGTTAAACCAGTCGGAATTTAAATTCGAGTATAATATAAGAGCGAGTTTACATTTACTTCAGCAAATTGACTCATTATTCAAATGTAATACAGTCATTACGACTATGCTTCCGATGAATACAATATAAAACTTCACTTTTCATCTTTTCTCATGTATAGATTTGTGCATATTCTTCCAATCATCATCTTAATATCTATAAATGACTACATAATAGATTGAATGAATGAATAAATGAATACAACCAACCTTAAACTCCGGAGGCATCTGGGCTCGTTCCCTAGCCCTGGCCTGTTTCTCAGCAATTCCATCAAACAAATGCTTGATAGCCCTTGGTATGATGCCGACGACCTCCTCATCGATCTCCACATCGAATCCCGTGCCCATGGTATAAGTCTTGCCTGAGCCGGTCTGACCATAGGCCAATACCGTCGCGTTGTAGCCATCGAGAGCACCTTCGACCAGCCTCGCGACACATGTCTCGTAAATCGAGCTTTGATCCGAGCTCGTGTCGAAGACGTAGTCGTAGGTGAAAGCTTTGTCCGGTCCAAGGAAGACCTGGGGCTCACCTGGAGGCACTTGCGTGCAGATGCGACACATGTCGATCACTTCGCGCGCTACTTGCGGACGGATCCTGTTTTTTTTTTCAGATAAAAATGTATTATTTAGTTTCTTAATTCTTTTGTGTATATAATGACTGCGAGATCGTTTATTGCGTCTAAAGAGAGAGAAAGCTGTAGGCGGGAAACCTTGACCAGCATTAGATTTCCAGGTTTTAGATACACAGACCTACGGCGTATTATATATAGGTATACGCTATGTCTATCAGCTGACTCTGGAGTGATTTATGCACTCGAGACAATGAAGTGACATTTAAGCCAGTTTTACGCTTTTGGTTACTGCACACACGCGCCGATAAAACAACGGAGTTGCATAATTTATACGGAGGATTTCTTCACGATCGTTATTATTATGTTACGGGTTATGTTTTACTATATAATGCGTGCTGTAATTGAAATATCTGTTTCGAGAAAAATGCAGACGTATCTTATCGCGCGAGTCTGTACTCGATATAGCACATCATCAACAAAGTAGGTTGACTTTCAATTTCAAAGTCGAACCTATAGTGTGACAAGGCAATGCAATAATTAATAACGGCAACTTAACTTATAACCAAAGTATTTTCTAATAATTTTCATCACGCCGCAGTATGCGTGAAAAATACTCCCTGACGTCCTAATTGACAAGCCAATAACACATTAGCATATATTGCGTAATGTTGCTTAAAAGAAAAAGCTTATACCGCATACTCTCATCACACACCCACACGTAAACCTCTAAAAAACGAGTCAACATCGACGAATTCCTCGCGCATAATATAATCATTGCGCATAAATCCAGCAATAAAGAGGCCCACATATATATGTATTATATATACATGTGCAGTCGTCGAGAGCTAAAAACAGTAGCCTGTCCTCCGACCGGTTCACCGATCCCTCTCGTATATACATATGCACATGTATATGTAACATGTAACAACTCTCACATTACGATATACAGGCTGCACAAAACACGATCTGGCTGACCGCACGCATAATCGCAATAATTAGCGCGTGCAGCGTTTCCTGGCCGCAGTAGCGTGCGGAATCATGAATGGCGAGTTTTATATCAATGAACGCGCGCGAGGAAAAGAATATAAATATATATACGCGGAGACAGAGAGAGAACCGGCTGCTGAGGTGTGTGTGTGTGTATATAACGTGGGAGTGTCGTGCTTATGTGGGTTGCTGTCGAGAGGTAGAGCGCGACGACGAGGCTATATACATTATACTCCGCCAGACTTGAGAATCTGTGTGATGTGACGAGCTGCGCAAAGTAAAAAGAAGACACATGACGTTTTTTGCAAAAATTCAGCGGTGAGTCAAAAAAGCTTGTGATGTTTGCGCATATTATGAGAGAGAAATGTTGAGACGGACGGCTGATTGATTCGTTGCCGAGGTCGATCTTGTATAAACTCGAGGCTGCTGTTATAATGGTTCGCCGATTGATTGTTCGTCGACGAGTTTATTATTTTATCTCAGTGGGAGACGGCTCGTCGTTGGGGCGATTAAGAAAACGATTTATCGAGCCGAGAGAGTCCGTTATCGAGCGGTCCCAGCGGGTCGATAATAATAATTGTAGACTTCTATAAAGCTTCGTTATTGTTTGCGTGGCTAGTTCGTTATAAGGAAGTACTCGTTTTGAACTACAAAATGTTTCAAATATTAACTCGTGTATATATAGGTACCCACAGCTTAATTAAAGCGGTATAAAGAGTACGTTCTCATGAATTTTAAGGGCCTCGTGTGCCGTTCGTTTCGTATATGTAAAAATCGTAATTAGATCATGGAAAGTAGCTCGTTTCCGCGGCGAACTTTGTAGTGTATAATATGCTTTTTTCGGGTATATTAAGCCGAGTTAACCGGCAGAAATGCAATCAGAAGCTTGTAAGCGTACACACCGGAGAGCGTATATTTATGTAAAAGGAAATGCCATTGAGAAATATTGTTCCGATATTACAAGCGGGTAACGCAAAAATTGCATGGTAGACTGATTTAATGTATAAAGATAAGGCGCTAATTTGAGCAATATAACTGAATCGCTAAATATCAATATTTCCTGTTGACTCATTTGCATAATCCAGCGTACGTGTATTATATTATATATTGTATTTTATGAAACGTTCGCAGCGCGTTTTAATGATTTCACAAGAATGATAAATAATTAATGCAACTACTGGATAACAGTAGTGCAAGATTTTTTTACAGCAGATCGATATTATGCTGTTGCGAGTATTATGTGTATATCAGTCGTCAGCGGTGCTAATCGAGAGAAAATTTCCGAGAAGGCGAAAGGCAATTAGCAGCGCTTTCTTAAGGAACACTCAATTTAGCGCTTTATAGTTTCACGAACGGACAGTAAGACCTATTAAACACACAGCAAGTTGGTAAAAGCTGAAGATCGATATACTCCTGCTAAATTATGAAGAAATTTCCAGTGTCGACACTCCATTTTTAGACTCGTCCAAAAACAATATCCGATTTCCAAGAAAACTGCGAATTTCACTATATATAAATAAATATCCTCTCCTCCTCGAAATTTTCGCAGCCTCACGCAGCTTTCAAAAGAAAAGAATAAAGGCTTCGCATCTGGCCTTTTGAAACAAAAACTAACGGCGTACTTAGAGAGCTGAAAAGAAAAAGGGGCCCCGTCGTCTCGAGAATTCGAAAGGACAAGTGCGAGAGCAGCACCAGTCCATTCATCGAGACACGACCCACGCGTATTATATATACATTTACCTGCGCGCACCACAGGTTTAAAAGCAGACATTACGTGCGGCAAATGCAAATATAAATGCGCCTTTAAGACAAAACGAGGAGGACGGATGCGCGCATACGTATATATAAGCAGCGTCTGTGAGGACCTTCGGAAGAGCATTAGAACGACGTGTTTGACGCGACGCTGCTGTTTTATAATAATACGATATGTAGCGAATTAATACCGATTATCCGCTGGATGAGATCGATACGGATTTGAGTGTTGAGAGAACTACGACTCTACTGGGAGTGTTAATGTTTTGACAGGTTCCTTTTTTTTCTGCGCGCGAGAGAGTGTCGTTTTGATTTAGACATCGTCGGCGTATTCTTTTACCATATCATTATACACAGGATTACAGGCTAATCAAGATATGCCGATTTTAATTTACGACTCGCGTACACGCACACGTTTAAAATCCAAGTTCAAGTTCAGCTTTTACGACGCGTAATAAATCTCTCTCATCCTGCGGCAGCAGCGCATTTTTAATCGCATTACAACGGCCGTACTATAATCCTTCATAAAAGGATCTGCTTCCGGCGTAGAGACAATAAGAGATAAATCCTCGAGGGTTTACGCACACAATTTTCTGCTTGTATCTTAGCACAAATTTTTTTCTTTTTAACGAGCGAGCCTATACATATAACTATACTGCAGTGGATTATATGATCGATCTCTTTGCGCACCAGAAGATAATCTCTCGAGAGAGAAAGACCGAGATTTACATGCGCGACCTTCGCCGAAATTTCGTACATTATTGATCGAGCTCCCCCCCTTACGTCCTTTTTTTCAAATTCTCTCGTATATACACACTTGAAAAAAAAAATTAGACAACTCATCGTCACGCTCTCTCGTGTGTCAGCAGCGAGTAGTTTCAGGGATAGGAGAGAAACCTATCGCGTTCATGACCTAGACAGAGAGAAAGAGAGCCCGTGGGGTCGTAAAACTTTCTAAACCTCGACGGGTCCTTCAGCCAATTATGTACGGCACACAAAAATCGGCCGTCGTATGTCTTCATAAATCCCGTAAACTCCTCTCCGTCCTTAAACTTATGCATAACGCGATTTCTCACAGGATTTTTAAAGAGACCTGCGTAACCGCGATAACAACAGTATGTGTGCATCATCGAACTTGTCAGCGGCGTCTCGTTAATTGAAAAATCCTCAAACTCAATTTACAAGACAAGACTCTATTCCCCTCAAAATCCATTATTCATCTTCAGATAAGATCTACGCTATATATATAGCGGCTAGTGCGCTAATTAAAGGGCCAAGTCAAGTCAGCAGAGTCGTCGGTAAGAGAAAAAAAAAGCCGCTGGCAATCAATAACTTTCACGTTATATTGCGAAACTCGCATCAGCGCAGCGAACCGCTGCACGCATTCCTTGCGAGCGCGCTGCCATATCCGCTGCTTGCAGCGATTAATGTTGTATTAAAGGAGAGAGAGAGAGAAACGAGCAAGTGCTCGAGGAACTCGATGTATACAATGCGAGGACTCCTCCCACGCACGGATATATAATATGCACGAGAAAGCTATATATGCAGCGCGCTTGATGTGGTGTGTTGTTTTCGTTACTACTGGAGATTCGCTCCATCTCTCTTATTGTTGTTACGTTACAACGCGCTTATCGATGTGTATATATACAGTCGCTCTCTTATCTCGGTACAATAGAAGAAAAGAACGTTCGAACGATGAATGGAGTGTGTCTATTCTGTATACACCTCGAGTTGAAAGTATAAACCGATGATGACTATAAAATTTCATGCCTCTTGAATGGGAACTCTCTTTCTCTGCAAAGAAGAGCTGCGTGAATCACTGCAGCATCCGCAGCTCCGAAAGGGTATATACATCTCGAGAGCGCGTGTGTAACCTTGAAAAAAAAAGAAGAAGAAGAAGAAGAAACGAAAAGTCCGAAACCAATTGAGCTCGTTACTACACAGAGCGAAAGAGGCTTTTGCTCTACAGCTCTGAAACTCTCTTTAGACGCGGTGATATCTAAAATAGCATTATATATTATATATACCGCGAGTGTATAAGAGAGTACACTACTAATACTCACCGCACTGCGACGCGCACGCTGGAATCGTCGGCCATCTCTCTATCCTTCTTTATAATAGCTGCACACACACAAGCACACACTCACACACACTATACTTGAGTAGCAGTAGTAGGTACTTTTTTTCTTTTCAATGAAAAACAAAGTAACGAGTGCCGCCGCTGCATCTATATATAAGTACTTTTAACACAGCTTTTCTGCTCTTAGTCAGGGAGGAGCATCGAAAGCTTGGTTAAACGTCGTCTTCGCATCTCGTCAATCGCTGATACAGCTCCGCAGAGCATATTTTTCAACCGACCCGACCTGACGACGATGTTAAACTCGCTACTCGCGCGTGTGCAGCTGCTCGATCCGCGCACTCGACGACTGATGTGCTTTTGCTTCTATACACTACGGCACTGCTGTGTGATGGTGGTAATAGCAGTCGGCGGCTCCCCCTCCCGCGACCGTTGCGTTGTTGAGCTACGGAGAGCCCCGTATATGGCAGACATCTTTCGGGCCTTTTTTCTCTCTCTATCTCTGTCTCACTCACTCGCTCTGTTGTGCAGCCGCGAGACTGCCGCTGTGTGTGTATAGTATACTTATATAGGTAGTCTAGGCTGGGGAGAGGGAGAGACGAGCAGTAGACAGCAGAGCTGCGAGATGGATGATTGTACTAGTCGCGACATCTCGCGTGCGCGAGAGACCGGAGCTTTTCTTTTCTACACTGCAGGCCTCTGCTATATGCATATGGCTCTTGCATTGTATGCGCGACGTTACGGATCGATACTTTTTGGAGCTCTGCCAAGGCGGTCGTAAAAATTTGACGCCTTTTTTTCGACGGTGCTGTGAATGAAAGTAATGCTGACTGGTTTTATAATTTAACGAAGAAGAAAAAATGTATATATATGTAAATTAATAATACAATGTTTTAATTTGCCTTAAAGATGTAATTAACAAATTTATTTACTAGTCACAAATCGCGAATTTTGTAAGAAATAGTGTTCCGTGGATAAATCTTACAACATTATAATGAAAATACAATGCTCGGGATGGAAATTGTTTTTTTTTTCTTCTTTACAAATACAAATGCATCATGTTAAAGTTGATCAGATCCATGGTTTGCCGCAGTTTCTCGTCCTGCTGCATGTTGTCAAACCATCTTGACACATGCACGTATTCTGCTTTCTCCTGGGGAGTCAGTCTTTGCTGCAATGGCAAAATTAAAAAAAGAGACCATGAGCAATTGCTTTTCAATCGTGGGATAAAATTTTCAATCTTACCATTATTCCATGTACAGCGTAATAAAGAGTAGCATCTGCAATAGTCTTCTTAGTTCCGGAAACATAGGTACTCATTTTTAATACAGTATTCAGTTCCTGGGGAAAATTCATATCTTTCAGTACATTCAAAGGTTGATCAAAGGAAAAGCACAGTATTTGAATATACACTGGGCCAGTGTGCATACCTTCAAGACTCGTTTTTCGTTGATTGAGTTATCTGCATAATTAACGCAAAGAACTGCATACTCTAGCCATTGTCGTGTGAGAGCTTGTGTAACTGCATCATCACCCAGAATAGCAGGATATTTAGAATTTTTCACGAGAGCTTGAACAATTGTACTAAATCCTTCGGTGCTTTGATTGTTTACCAAGCCGGAAGTAGCTACAGTCTGAAAAAATAAAATGAACAATCTTACAATACAAGTATTGTTAATTTTGTAATATTTATAATACACCGCGATTTTCATTACAGTTATATTTTTGGTTACATTTGCAAACCCCTTTATCAATAGACACAAAATAAAATGCATTAATACAACGTTAATGTAAAAGTGTTCCTAATTAATTTATTAAATAAACTTTCACACGGTAGCTATAGTAAACAAACGTTGTTAAACGCAAAGTTTCCTCTAGGCAATTTCGTACAATGAAACCTTGCCAGGCGTAGAGCTGGCTTCCGAGGCCGAGCGCGTTATATCCGCAACATAATTAAAGTCGAAGCAAAGCCCTTCAGCGAATTTCCCGTCTCTCGCAGGGCAGCACCGGAATGCTTTCCTCGCAGATTTGCGGCTAATACTTACGTTGTTTTCCGAGACGTAAAGCTTTCCCGGCGAGACGTCCAAATACTGTGATATTCTTTGTACACACTCTATGCTACAAAGTACCATGTTGACGCAGCGGGGAAAAATTAACCAAGTCTACGGGAAACGCAAAATTTTAACGTAGCAAAAAATGTAGGAGTCACCCGCACTGCACACACACTGGACGCGCATACGAGATCTGCACTTTTTGCTGCTTCGTCTCTCCACACCCCTACTGCTGCTGCACGCTTTGGGAGGTTAGACAAGCGAGTGTTTGCGTCGGTGCGTAAACAACGTGTCAAGATTGGTTAGTCCGAGGCGCCATCTTTACGTAGTGGCCAATCGGAGCTGAGGAAGCGTCGTGAGTTGGAAACAGCTGTGCGCCTTGTGTTTACATTTTCGCCGGTTATCACGCATATGATGGCAGCTCCGTTTTTTTGCATTATCCGCAGGTTAGAAGTCGTGCTATACGAAATGTAAAGTCTGTATTTTTTCAGAAGCTTCTGGTTGTTTGTTGTTGATCAATGAAAAAGTTGTCGATATGTCTTCCGCGAAAATCTTTCACACCTGTAAGAGATTTATTCATTTTGGAGCACGACTTCGTCATGAAGTCAAATGGATTAAGCCCAGTGGATTCGAAACTAATGTTGTTGTGTATAATCCAATAACAAAAAGCAAAACGCCACTGATTTTAAGAAACAATAATGTCGCTACGTGGTACATGTGCGGCCCTACTGTCTACGACTCTGCCCACATCGGACATGCTTGGTATTTTAATTGGCTTGCAATATTCAGTACAGTAATTGCAAAACTTTGATGACACACTTGTTATACATTATTCTTTCAGTACATACGTAAAGTTCGACATCATCAGGAGAATACTGTCTGAATTTTTTGATATCAATGTAGTACTGGTGATGGGATTAACGGACATCGATGACAAAATTATTAAACGAGCGAATGAATCTGGCCAAAGTTGGCAAAGTCTAACTCAGAGGTATGAAAAGGAATTCATATCTGATATGGATTCATTAAATGTCTTGAGGCCTTTTGCAACTTGTAAAGTTACTAATTACATACCACAAATTGTTGACTTTGTTGAAAAAATTGTGAATAAAAATGGAGCCTACATAGGGAAAGATGGTAATTATTTTGTGAACTTAGAAAAGAAAAAAATTTATCTGTAAATATACCTGTTTTCAAATGTTCCAGGTTCTGTATATTTTGATACTTCGAATTATAACAATTATGGAAAGCTGGATGCTCCACAAGCAGAAGAACCACATCCTGACAAAAGGTCATCTTTAGATTTTGCTTTGTGGAAAGCTTCGAAAGAAAATGAGCCATATTGGGAAAGTCCTTGGGGCAGAGGTAGACCAGGTTGGCACATAGAATGTAGTGCAATTGCTAGGTAAAATTAAGATACTGAGTTTAATACAAAATATTTAAAATACTTGAATTTTACCTTTTTTACTATTAGCACAGTGTTAGGAAGCAACATTGACATACACAGTGGAGGAATAGATTTAGCATTTCCACATCATGAAAATGAAGAAGCTCAGTCTTGCTGTTACCATGAAACAAATCAATGGATTAATTATTGGATACATACAGGACATTTACATCTAGAAGGAGATGCAAAAATGTCAAAGAGTTTACAAAATACAATAAGCATTCCCAGCTTATTAAAAACTCAGACAGCTAACCAATTTAGAATGTTGTGCCTTCTAAGTGACTACAGGAAAAGTAATTTATTTTAAAATATTCATTTTTATATTTTTTAAAATATTAAAAGTAAAATAATGTGTACATTGTTTTCAGATATCATATTTTCAAATGCATTTGTACAAAATGCTGTTACTACTTTAAAGAAGATTGAATTTTTCATAAGTGACTGCAACGAATATATTTGTGGAAAACTTGATAGTGGAAATGTAAATAGTGCCGAATTGTTGAAAGTGAGTGGCTTGCATAAAATATACTTAAATTATGATCCAAATATTAATTAATGATCATCTTATTTACAGTGTTTAGAGGATACCAGACAAGAAGTGAATAGTGCATTTGCGGATGATTTTGATACAGCAAAAGCTATACATGCGATTTTGGAATTAATTTCATTGGGTAACAAAATGATACAAGGAAAACAGGTTAATCTCACAAATATTTATTTAAGTCAATATTGTTTTCAATAACTTAATTGCTTTTATACTTTTAGTCAACAACAGGTGCAAGAGAGGCAGGAAGCATAGCTGCAGTATCCAACTATGTACAGTCAGTCATTTCAAAATTAGGCATGTCTCAGTCAATGGGATCTAAACAAAGCAACGACATATCTGATGTACTAGATATTACTGTTGCATTTAGAAATGAAATCAGGACTATTGCTTTAGCTAAAAGTGAGAAAGATATTGAATCATTAAAGGCTTGTGATAATCTAAGAAAAAACTTGTCTGATTTTGGAGTAGACATAAGGGTAAGCCTATACGATTTATTTCGTTGTTTAATATCACTTTAAATTAAAATTAACAAACAATGTGTTTACAGGATAGACAAGGAAAATCTTCTTGGACCTTGAGAGAACGTTAAAGTTGGTTTTTGTAATTTATGTAAATAAAGTTTATTATCTATTGTAAAAAACAAAAAGTTGATCTAATTTACATTTTCTTCAGCGACCTTTAATTTTTTAGAACTTTCATCTGCACTGTCTGCACCCAGACTCTTTCTTTTCTTTTCGAGTTTCCTTTCTGTCAACGTTTTGCGTAAACCTTTCATTTTTCTTGTCTGTATGGTATTTAGTTTTTGAGCACCCATATGTATTCTACCATGCGTTGTTCCTAAACTGTCTGCAGTAATATTCTTCTTCTTCTTAACCTTTAGAAAAATTATTTAAGTATTAGAACCTTTTCTATGTTTAAATTAAAGTATTCTTATAAAAAAGATATATTACCTTTAGTTCCTTTGGTTTCTTGCAAGCTTGTTTGAACAGATCGTCAGTAGCAAGTTTGGTCCTTCTTACCCTCAAGTCCATACGTGGTCCAATTTCTACCAATTCAATCCTTGGTATTCTGGTACCTGATTTTTTCAACATTACTCTGAAAAAGTAAATATTTTCAATTTGTATATCTTTAAAATGAATGAAATGTTGCAAGAGGATACATACTTGTAACTTCTGAACAGTATGCTGTTTTCGTGAGCTGTGAAACTTAAAACATGTTCCAAACCCTGTAGTCTTATTTGTTCAACTTTTTCCCTTTGAAACATATCAACTAATAAATTCCTAGTTCTTACATATTCATGATTATTTTCAAACAATTCTCCTTGAAAGACTAGCATAGGTTTTATCCCACTAGGAATCTTTTCAACTCTAAATTTTGATAATGCTGTGTAATTTTCAACTCCAAATTCGACCATATCCATTAACGTGTGTTCAAACAGTCTGCCCATTATGAGATTATTAGGCCTTTTTTTGCTATTTGAAATCATCATAAACAGAGATGCATTCAATTTTCTGCCAAAATTTTCAATCGGTGTTGCATCTTCAAAAGGATGTACCTCATTTCGTTTGTGTAATAATTTTCCTTCTGGCCTTTTCAAAAGGTACTGTAAAGATAAAATGGTAAAAATATACATGAATAATTGTGTATCTATTGTATTATGTTAGCAGTATGTTTTGTTTTTACCAAATCTCTCATGCATTGCTGCAAAGCTGGTGTTGTTTTGAGTCCTTTTATAAACAGTGTCTGCTTTGTGTCTTCGATTATTTTAGGCTCTCTACTTAAAATAGCCTTTTTCCCTTTGTGTGTTTTGGGTTTTCTGGAATATTGAAAATAATTCGATTAAATTTTGGTATATTTTTGACAAAAAACAAGGTTAGGAAAGACACTAGTTTTAATACTCACATAACTCTCTCGATCACAGGCATTTTGCCTTGATTATTATTTACTTAGATCAAGAAATTGAATATAGTTCTTATAAAAATTCAATTAGCAATTTTCATTGTTTTTAGTAAACTCAATACCGTTTTGACAAACGACAAACTATCGATGCAAAACACACGTGGATTGACGCGTGAAGGTGTGAACTCGTATTTTCCAAGTATGTTGGCTGCCATGACTGGTGGTGATCGCCCAACGCCCATTGGTCAGTTGCACGATTGGCAGCAGTGAATAACTACCGCGCGCTGTGCGCATTCAGTATATAACTGCGTAAAGTATAACGTTCATTTTTAAGGTTATATTTTTGTATTTGCTTATGTGTAAACAAACGCCTAGAATTAAAAATGAGCTGTATAAAGTTCGTACGTATACATTTTTTATTGTCGATATGCATAGTATATAAATTTATCCAAATGCAATATTAACAAACAGAGTATTTTCATTCGCATTTTATAATTTTTTAGCCTAGCACCAGTAATGATCTGACAAAGACATCTAACAAAGAAGACATTAATGGTTACTTGTCAGTGAATTCTCAATTAATTGATACAGCAAATAATGTGTTCGGTGAGGGTAATTGGAGTCATTCTATTACAAATCAAACTGTTGGTAAGCATTGTATTGTTATTGTTAATAATCAAAATTCAAATCATTAAACTTCTTTTGTTTACCTGAAATGCTTGAATTTTTCAGATTTTGTGGACTTCGTCACAGGTAAATATCATGTAGGATGTGCCACTACAGTTAAAGTGCAGTTGAAAAATGGTGTTTTCCATGAAGGCTTGGGGTATAGTTCTCTTGAAGGATCATCAAAAGGATCAACTCTTCAGAAAGTTAGACTAGTAAGTTATATTTTGAAAAGGACAAAACAAATAATACATTTTTAGAATGCAATTAATGATTTTTGTAATTAATTATAGGATTCATTTAATACAGCCCTAAAACAAGTATTTTTGTATTTTGGAAGTGAATCAGCGAAGAAACTGAAAAGCAATATTCCAATTCGTACTATTAGTCCTGTGCCAACAGAAGAAGTCCTATCAAAGGCAATAATTCAAAAAGAACGAAGTATATCACCAGTTGCACCATCTATAGTTATAAAGAGTAAGTGAAATCAAGAAAAATCTTTAATTACATTAAAATTACAATAAAATAATACTGATACATTTTATTTTTACAGATACGGAGGTATTTGAAGAAGCTATTTCTATGTCCCAAACAGATGCATTAATGGGTATCGTTGATCTTGATCAGTTATTCGATAAATCTCCCAAATCAAATGGCACAAACAATTTTGGAAAAGATTTTGCAAAGACAAGTGTGTTTAAACCAACAGCCTACTCAGGTATATGTTTCTAAGAAATGACTTCCAATAATTTATCTTTTTACTTGACTGATAATTTTTAAAATTTCCCTTTAGGTACTCTGACGGAAAAAGACAAGAATTCCAACATTGTTAATAGTAAAAAAGTTGATGGCGTCAAAGCAAGTATTCCTATAAGTATGAAAAAAACATCCAATTTACAAATTATACTATTCATGTAAATACTAGTAATATTGAATCATATATACCTCTTCAATAGGCAACAACACTCAACATGCAGACAAGGTGGCTCCCAGTTTGAAGAAAGAAAACAGAGAAATACCAAAGCCTGTTGTGCTTACGGGTACAGTATGCATTTGAATTGATTGAAAAAAAGAATAAAATGCGTTGTATAGCTGGATAAAAATAATGAAATATATTCACATGTTTGTAACAGCTATGACAGAGGAAGAAATGAGATTGGAAAGAAAACGCAAGCAGCGGGAAATGCAAGAGGAATTTAAGAGGAAACAGGAATCCAAGAAAATGCACGTGGACACTGGAAGTAAGCCGCCACCGAATCCGAGATATTAATATTTATTTATTTATATAGTATAATATTGTATTATAAATTGGAAACGCTCGCGAATGAGAAGTTTCTCGGTAGAGATATAGAAAGTTTTATTGAATACGTTAAGTTTTAATTTAAAGGATCAGCTGTCTAGATGTAATAATTTTTATGAAAGAGAAGAAAAAGTGTATTTGGCGTCGTTTCTGCGAAAGCAGTGCAACGAATAACAGAAAATAATAACTATAGCTGTCAAGCAATAAACAGCATCAACAAAACAGGTAGCAAATTACTCTGCGTGTGCATGTGCCATCTTGAGTGACAAAAAAGCCGAGCTCCCGCAACGATAGTTATATAGAACAACAGGGCGACAATAAAAAATAAAAGTATGAAAGGTAACAAGCGTGCAGCCGGTGAAATTAAAGGATGTGTGTGTGTGTACGTGTGCCCCGACGCACATGTACGTGCAAACACACGTTGCCCGGTGCTAAACGCCCTCTTCATTTGTTTAAAAGTCGCTAACGAGCGCGTGTTTTGAAAATTCAAGTGGCTTGATAACGGCCCCTAAACACCTTGCCCTCGCGGTCGCGCATATATAATAAAAAAACGCGTGTGTGACACCGCGGTACGGCTGCTCTACTGACGTCACTGGAGAAAAGTCATTCTCCCTCTCTTTCTGTCGCTGCTATATACTCCTTTTTCACAGCAGTAGCGCGCGTCGCACATACATATATATGCGCTATATACTGCAACGCTCACTCGGGGGGCGGCTGGCTCCGCGCGTTTGTAGGTTGAATAAACGAAAAATGGAAAAGGGGGAAAAAGCTACACACACGCGCTCTCTCGCGTCGCCTACGTCATTTCGCCGCGGTTTTTTCTCTCTCTCTCTCTCTCTCTCGGCCGTTTTTGCGGCCGCGTTTGTTTCGCGAGTACTGCTGCAGCAGCGACCGGGTCACGCTTTCCACCCCCTACTCTTTTTTTCTTTTTTATATTAATTGTGTCCCCGCGCGCGCGCGCACGCGTTAATGGTCATTGAACGACGGCTTTT
The DNA here is from genome assembly GCA_900474305.1 of Cecidostiba fungosa. Lineage (NCBI taxonomy): Eukaryota > Metazoa > Arthropoda > Insecta > Hymenoptera > Pteromalidae > Cecidostiba > Cecidostiba fungosa. The sequence continues at coordinate 129,476 of UCOJ01000012.1, forward strand.
TTCCTCGCCTCAATATCGCCCCTGCGGTCGCTGGATATTTTATACTCGCGCTTATGGGAAAATGATGGACGAGTGCTGTTACGGCACTTTTATGATTCTTCGAGGCTTTTTCGCCGCCGCTGCTGCCGTCCTTCTTTTTTTTGCTCTACTGGCGGCGATCGGAGCCTGAGAGGCTGGTATATACGCGTGCGCTTTCTTTGAAGATTGTTTTTACCAGGGATTTTATTAGAAAAAGCTCTTGCGCTGCGCTATATACTGCTTTGTTTTCCTTAACGAACAAAAATTTTACACGAGGATTAGAACGTTATCGCAGTGAGTTTTGGGAAAGGAAGGAATTTTAAACGCAGCAAAGCGCTTTTTGTGCCCGGGAGCGCGCTTGTTATCGCGAGTATAACATACGGCCGCGAATATACACGCATTATATATTCGTCGTTATGATTTACGATGTTTAACGCCGCGGGAAAGTGTCTAGTCGGGCAATTTTATTATATATATATATACAAGCCAACTTTTATTCTCGTCGCGTTTTATATACACGGCGTTTCAAACTTTCGCGCTCTCGCGAAATTATTTTATATATCGGACATTTTTTTTTGCGCACCGTAATCAAAAAACCTTTAATTAAAAACTCTGGCGGTAAAAAGCGTTATTACCTACTCTTTTTTCTTCGTGCAGTCCAGGTTTGACGAGACTATATGTATATATATACAAACATCATAGTCGCCACGCGAGCGCGACGGCAGTTTTTTTTTTTTTTTTAGACTCGAGTAATTTGCGCAGTACATGCCACTCGAAGCCGGTATTTAGAAATATGCTACTATTGCGCGGAGCGTGTAAAAATAACTGGCTCTCAATTATTATTTTTCAACTTGTTATATCGCGTAGTTGCGCTGATATTTATATCGAACATATAGCGAACTTGTAGTGAAAAAAAAACTGTACAACTGCCATCAGAAAGAGAGAGAGGGAAGTTTTTTAATTTGACTTTTTCTCTCGCTCTCTTACCTTCACGCGCTGGAAAATCTTTGGCCGAGCGAAGAAAGTTCTCTGAGAGTAGGTTGTAAATTCTACGGCATTAATACCATCTCCATCCACGTAAACATTTTCATCAAATTAACGCTGCGCACGCGCGCGTGCGCTCGAATCTTTTGTAATTTAATAAGGAAACTTGCACAGCGCGCTCTTTGAGGATTATTTTCGACGATGCTCTTTTCCGCGAATCAAAGCGTTCTTGTGAATAATCGCTCTAGTCGTCGTGGAGTAAATTTTATCTTATATATAGTATACTGAAATCTGAATAAACTTTTATGCACTAGATTTACAAGTTATATATGTATATAAGAGTCAAGCGATAAAAATCTCTCAGAAATTTTCGTAGCTATTCCTCTCGATGCAATTACCTTCGGCCGCCTCTTTCGCTTGGGAAATGAAAAACACTGCTTTCCGGTGCGCGAAATTCGAAATGCCGCCAAACGCAGGCTGCAGAAGTGGAAAATCGCGCGACGCGGCTTTGCTCTCTCGGCATAGATCGCGCGATCCGAGAAAGTCCGCGGGCGATTGCCGAGGAAGAGGGAGAGTAGTGAGAGAGAAGGGAATACGGTTAGAAAAAGGATAGCTCGCGGGCCTCGGCCTCTTTCCGGCTTCGATGCGCCGCCACCGCCGAGTAAGTTTATCTCGCGGGCTTTCCCAGCGTGTATATATAGATATATACATGTATACCGAGGCAAAGGCAGCTCAACTTTGCTCTAGAGGTAGACTGTACTACTGCGGCGCAGGGAGAGAGGAAGAGCTGCACTGCTGGAGATTCTCCCTCTCTCTTCGGAACGAATTATTTTTCTCTCCTCGTCTGCAGCGCGCGCTCTCTCTCTCGATCTTTCTCTCTGATAACCCCTTCCCCTTTTACAGGTGCACATATATATATCTATAGCTTGTATGTACTCTACAGCCGTCGATCCTCTTGGCTTGAGAGCAGCTGTAATACACATAGATATAGTATGATAATGCGCTGCTGCTGCTTGTCTGTCTAGTGTACTACTTCATCCGCCGATGTTTGCCATTGTATTATACGAGTTATATTCGCTACGCACCGGCGCGGGCTGACCGTTCTCGGCAATTTCTACTGATATTATTATATCGAGAGCGTAATTACGTCCTATCCTATAATGTATACTTTATATATATCGGCGTAAAGGAAGATTTACTCGTCTCATTCGGAGAGTTGTTGTTCAGAAAAAGTTTATCCAGCTAAATCAATCCGATCGCATAAATTTTATAACAACTCGCCCGATGATCACGCTTTATATATTTCGCAAATTTTCGATAACTCGATTGCCCGTATATTTTGCAAAAAGAGAGAAATAGAGATTAATAACAGACTATCGAAATTTCGATGCGCCGGGTATAAAACAATCAGCGTATATATGACGAGAGAGAGAGAGCCGTGTGCGCGCGTATATAAAACGCGATTGACGTAGACGCGCTACTGGCCCTTCGGAAATCAATCGCCACACGCCGTCGGCGAATTCGACCGCGCCCTGATGTGTATGTGCAACGACATATATATATCTGTATATATAGCCTTGGAAAATGAAAATAATAAAATATATTACGCAATTTTATAGCGCTCCGGCGTAAATGTACGGCTATCCATATCGTATCTCCGGACCATTCATTTCTCTCTCTCTCTCACTCGCGGTGTTTCTGCTCGATAGAGAGATATTCCGGAGCGTCGAAAAATTTTATTAATGGCCCAATTTATTTATCGGACTTCTTTGTCGGGGGAAAAAGTTCGATCTCTCTCTCTCTCTCTCGCGAGCGCGCGGGTGGCTGCTTTTGTTGTAGCGCGGACTGGATGGCTGAATGGCTGAGGTACGTCTCTGTGTGTGTGTAAGGAGTCGTGAGGGGATATTATATATATGCTTGTTTATTTCTTTTGGAAAAATTATATGTCCAAGCAGGGTTCTTGTCTACACTTTGTATTTTATCGAATGTTTTCAAAAAACATTACTGAATAATGTACTTCCGAGGTTTCCTACTCTATTGTTTTCCAAATCTATAGTTACTATATAATTACTTTTAATTAAACTCTCAGTCATTTGACATAATTAAATTTTTATTACCTCCTTTCGCATATATAGCAGCTCTATATAAAGATAATCGTCTCTATGTACGAAAATTCCTAAAAAAACAATACAACGCTATATACTCGTCAACGCTCGTATTAACGCGTATATAGAATCGAAATGCCAATAGGCGGATATTTGTTTTTCCACGAGTATTAGAGTCTGACGAACATTTTCCATATATGCATATACGGCAAAAGAATATACATATATATCTCTCTCCGGCATTGCTGTATTCGAATCACCTACTTTTCCGGCGCCAATGTATTTATGGGGTTGTAGGCTGCGCGAAAATATGGATTTCGTCGGGGGAAAAAAAATTTTCCACGCTTCGCGGATTATAGGCTTGCGGCCTGGGATAATGTATATCTCGCTTTCGCGAAGAATCGATATATACGTTTTCGAGTGTGCGGAGCTGTTTCTTCCCTTCCGTTTCTGATATTATATCATGCTATAACGAAGTTTAACGCTCGTGTGCGATGACTTTATCGCTTACATATAATATGTACTTATATACTTTTGCATCAGATTATAATGTGTTGACCACGGGATTTTTCAACTCGAGTTTCGTTTTCTAATAACGTACTTATATTACAAAAGAAGCTTCTCGGGCCCCGTAAAATGAATCTTCTCTCAGTCCCTCTCATATTAAAGCAGTAGTATGGCCGCGTTATGGTCAGACATTCCATATTCCCGCGGAATAAGTATACAGCCCGTGCACAGGCGTAACATATTTTCATATTAAAACGCTCAATCTACTCAAAAACCTTGCATTACTTTCGCGATGAAAAGGTTAATTCAGTTTTAAAAAAAAGTACAACTTTGACGAAATGGCGTTCGCTATACTGGCATAGAAAAAAAAAAAATCAGTCGACTGCAGTCGTGACCAAAACATCCTTGCGCGCGTGTCGTCGACTGTGCGAGTGAGAGAGCGAAAATTACCGGGCGGGCACGTAGTGGGGGCTTTTCATTTTGCGCTCGAGAGCAGGAGAGAGAGAGAGAGAGAGCCCGCGGCAGAGAGCGCGAGCTTATAGCCACACCCTTCCAGCCTCTGCGCGCCTCCACCCACGCGGTCCGCAGCTCCTCTCGCGAAATCGTGCATGTGTATACGTCGTTTCAATTAACTCGGATCGACGCCTCTACACACGCGTGTAATACATACACACACACATACCTCGAAAAATTAATCGCTCAAGACGATAGAGAGAGAAAGAGGCTATAGCTCGCATTGGTCGGCCTTAGCCTTGTCCTCCACACACACGTATACACACAACTGTGTGTGTGTGGAGGGAAATCTAGCTCGTCGCCACTCTCTCTCTCTCTCTCTCTCCACATAATAAATAACGACGTCGCAGAAACAGGAGTTCCTCGGGAACCGTCGCGCGCAGCAGCCCCGCCGGTGTGGCAGAGCACGGCAGCAGCAGCAGCAGCTCGTCGAAGCCGATCCATAAATTCTCCCAGGTTCGCGAGAGAGAGAGAGAGAGAGGGAGAAAGCGAATACTGCTGCTGCTGCCACGCAAGCGGCAATCATTATTATGTCACGACTACGACGATGCCGAGCGTGTAAAAGGGCGAGGATCGATCTGCCCTTATGTCGTGTATTTTCTCACTCTCTCTCTCTCCTGTTTTTTAGAATGCTACTTCTCCGTATTTAGTCCTTTTACGTCGTAGCTTTACAGCATGCACAGATAGAAATCGACGTGTCGTAAATGAAAAACGAGTGCAGGAGAGATACGCGAGATGCATGTGATTAGGTATATGTATATGTAACTTTTTGGGGATCGGCACGTGCGCGTGTATGTATAGAAGACGAAAGAAGACATTAAATCACTCCTCAATCAAGGCGACGTTCCTCGGTCTGCTTTTTTTTTAGCGAGGCCTTTCCCTGGGGTGCGAAGGAATTCGACGAGCTATACGGGAGGTGATCTCTCTCTCTCTCTCACGGATATACCAAGCTTCGAAGCTATATTTTTTTGTTACTCGTCGAGTGATGGGCTTTTTTTTACGCCAACGATTTGATGGCTTTTCAAATTCGATTTTTCGACCTTAATACGCTTATTATACCCGGGAATACGCCGGTTTAATGCTCCCCCACTCGTATACGAGCGCAATTCGTTTTCTACCTTTAATATCAAAATATACGCGGCTGAATTTCCAGTTGGAAAATTTTTCAAATTATTTCTCATAAATACGGCTGTAAAAATGAAAAGAGAGGAAATAATAATTCTTTAAAGCCGATCGTCGAAATTCCAAAAGAGAGAGAGAGAGAGAGGGAAAAAAACGTCAAAGCCCTCAAAGGCGCAGTGAAATTATCAACTCGAGTCGTGTGCGTCGTCTCTTCCCTCGAGCTACTTTAGCCTGACTGAGCATGGAAACGACGTCGTATATAGTATATAGCGAGAGTAGGGTCGGGTGGAGCGCATCAGCAGCCTCCCTTGCGATCTTGGGAATTCCGGCGACGCGAGAGCGTATAAACTTAACGGCGGCGCCCTTCGAGAGAGACGACGAAAGGAGAGAGAAAAAAAAACACGCCGTTGAAATATTGGCTCCGATTTGCCCGAAATGTGCCGCAGATGTAAAAGTTGACGAGACTCGTCCTCTGGCTCCCCCTTTTTTTTCAACGCGGTGCGCGCGTTAATTTATCGCTGTGGCTATGATACACGCATACGATATATATTGCGTGTACTTTGTTTCGAGGGTGTAGTGTGTGATCGCTTTTAATACAAATGAGTTGGAAATTTGTTTCTCTGAAGCATCAGGCAGCTTTGCAATTTCGAAATATCGCCTTTTAATTCAAGCATCAAGTAACTAGACGTATAGATTTTTCGTTATATATAAATTGAAAGGAATTTTTTTTTTTTTTTTTTTGACGTTTGCGAAAATCCTGCAAAGCTCGATCCGAAGCGCATCGCGAGCAATTAATTTCTCTCGTCTCATCCTCTCGAGAATATAGCGCCGCGCAACATTATCTGATATTTCTTTCCCCCGCGTAATTGGATAAAGAGATCTTGGCCATTAGCGCAAGGTTTCACGCTCGAATCTTTGCCGGGAATCCTCTTATTGTTACTTTGGCGAATTTTTTAGAATCCCGCTCGTATATATATAATTCTTGCAGCCGGTGATAAAATACTTTGGGCAAAAGCCGCGCGTGACGTGGTATAAAAAATTTGTAAGATAATGCGCGCGCGCGCGCGACGAGAGTCTCTTTTCTAAAACAGGAGGGAGAGAGAGAGTAGTAAGCAACATATATAACAATGGCTTCTCTGGGATGTGGGAAACATTTCCGTGAAATTAAGGGAGAATTCGTGAAACGTTATACTGCTATGCTGGAAGCGAGAGCGCATTGAAGGATGGGGGGATGAATATTATTTTTATCTTATATTATAGAGGAAAAGCGAGTTATGATTGTATATACGTGGGAACGATTATAATGGAAGTTTTTTCTCGGAAGCGAAATTTACCCAATCGTTTACTGGGAAGTGAATATCGGCTGAAAACATCGTTCATCACACCCTGCTAATAATATTTAACGGAAGTTGCTTGATGAAAATAACGAAGGAAATATTATAGAGAGGTCTAACGAAATAACACACTGCGCTTTGATGTATATATAATATATTTACGCTGAGAAAACGAAAATATAAACCGCGCGCAATTATACATTGTTTCAGTACGATATGTCAAAAGTTTAAATGCTTTTGCTGTATATATACCCATATAGTTGTTGCATTATTTATACACGGGTAAATATGCGGATCAAAAGTATATGTATAGAGGTGACGTTTGTAAATTCATCAGAGGCGGCCGCGGAGGCCGGTACAATAATCAGTGACGGCTTGTGGCGCGATATCAATTAGTATACACACACACACATACATAGGGTATATGTAGTTATGTACACATTACTCAGCTCTATTGTAGTTAATCACTTCAACTACGTTCGGCAAGGTTCGGCACTAAAACACAAGTAGATGATGTACTTGGGATACATCGGTATATATATATAACACGCGGATAATTATCTAGTCCAAAGATATAATCAAGTCTTCTCACATACCTTTGATCTCGACCAGCCGCCGCTATATTCTCATTAGACAAAAGTCAATTTACGCATCGATGCTTCGATATAACTATATAGTGTGTATAATTTGATTGATAAGAAAAGAAAAATCTATATTGCGCAAATTGCCTAATGAAAATTAATATAAGACTTTGCATAAGTAAGCTTTCCACAGCGATTGCGACAGCGATGAGTTAGGGAGTACACACATAAGAGAGAGAGAGAGGCTCGCGTGTGCGGCAGTAAACAATTTTTTCGCGATATATCAAACGCTGATGATCTTAACAGCCTTTTTCCGTTCCAACGCTATGATAAGAAACACCAGTTGAACATTTTGTAATTGTACGGTATTAGCGTGATTTACGAGCCTCAGTCACGAACCGAAATCACAAAAGCGCATTCGCCGCCGCAGCCGTTCTCTCTCTGTGTATGTATATATACTATACTATACAACTCAATATTATCTGCTCGCGCGCGCTCTTTTTTTTTTTTATCGGAGCGACCGCATAAATCTTCCGTCGTAGTTCGTACAACACAGAGAGTTCGAACGAGTAATCGTCATTACACTGCACACACAGGAGAGGTTAAAAAGTATTCTATAGAGACACTGCATCGGTATATATATACATATAGTAGTCAGTGTCGATCCCGCGAGTGAACACGCAAACTTTGTTGATAAAACAATCGGGTTCTGTGCGCCGTGCTTGTATATATAACTCTCTCGCGTATAAAAATAAGCCATCGCTTGTTACAAGCGCTCTGCGTATATACCGCCTACTCGACAATACATTGTATGTATACAGCGGAGTTGCCGAAATCCAGCTGTAAACGTTGCACCGATAAAAGCTCCTCCCCCCGCGCGCAGTTATCGGAGAGAATAATATAAGAGTATTAGGTCAGTAACGCAGCGTAAATTAGCCGAGAATCACGTCGACGCTATCAAGTATATATATACATATATAGCTAGAGGAATAAGAAAGATATAGAAGCTGTGCGGAATAAGCGCCATATCTTTTATTATACTCGTATTCGCCGGCTTTCGAGGTGCACTATACTTTCTGCGCGCGTATATAGTCCCGGCCGCCTTACTCAGCTTTCCCTTCTGCAGTATACGCGTATAGTGCAGAGCTACTTCCGAAAGCAAATCTTATCCCCGCGTGCTGGCGTCGTACATACGTGTGTGTGTGTGTGTGCGCGCACGTACGTGCATTTAAAATTCGCCAATATGAGGCTTGGCTCGCGATGCTGCAGCAGCAGCCTCCCTCTCTCGAAGCTTGCAAGCTCGGTCTGTGAATATATATATATACGCGTTCGCTCTCTCTCTCTCTCTCTCACTCCCGAAAGCCTCGCAATTTTTACCACATTTCATCTCGGCGCGCATGCATGGAACAGCCTACAGAAGTAAGTAACAAAGTAAATAGAGTGAGAGGGAGAGAGAGAGAGAGAGAGGGAGACGAAGCAGGCTGGCACATCATCTCCTCGCTCTAGGTTGCGGAGCAGAGCTCGTCGGTATATACAGAGTAAAAGAGCGAGGGAGAGAGAGCGAAGGGCGCGGCGGTGTGTGTACAGGACGGCTGCTGCTGCTGCTGAGAGAGGGAGATGATTCTCTCTCTCTCTCTCTCTTGCTCCTCTGTGATGCTGGGCAATGACGTCACGTTGCTAAAGCGACGCGGCGCGGCAACGCCAAGCGACCCACGCAGACGCTGCTGCTGCCGCTGCCGCTGCTGCTGGTGTGTCTGGGGCCGCGGGATCAATAGCGCAGCGCGCGCCGACCAGGTACTCTCTCTCTCGCTCGCTCGCTCCGGCTGGTATAGAGCGAGGCCCACTGCCACCCTTTTCCCCCCGCTCTCTGTCTTTCTCGCCCTCGTCATCGTCGTCATCCTCCCTCTCTCCAAAAGCTCGCTTTCTCTCTCTCGCTCGCTGCGCCGCGCCGATTCCCCCCCTTCTCTCTCTCTCACTCTCCGGACCCGAGCCGCCGCGGCGGCTGCTGCTCGGAGCTTCTCGTCAGTCCAGGAGACGTCGCTCCCGCGGCAGGACGCGCGCTCGCAGGACGCATCCACTCTCTTGTCGTCGCTGCAGTAGAGCAGCAGTTCGACCGAGGCAGACAGATAGAGAGACGACAGACGCTATATATCTATACACACTCACACACATACACACTCAGTTGTCGGAGAAAGAGGGAGAGGGTTGCGCGCGCGCTGCCGCGTTCGCGTCGCCGATATCTCGCCGTGATGTATCTGAGCAGCAGCAGCAGCAGCAGCAGCAGCAGGAGCAGCAGCGGCTCGAGGAGGCTCGGCGACGAGGACTCGGACGACGCCGCCGCCGTCGCCGCCGTCCTCGACGAGCAGTGGCATCAGCACTACTGATTTTACCCTGCAAAGCATCCGAGGGAGAATCTTCCCTCGCTCACTGCATCCGGAGAAGATATCTCGATATATAGATATATATATATCCACACATATAACATAGTGAGCAGCAGCCCGTGAGGAGGCTGCGCCACACCGGGCAGCGAGACGTCGTCGGCGACGTGTGACTATAAAGCGACTAGGACGACGGGGAGCAGGAGAGAAGAAGAGGAAGGAGGAGGAGGAGGTGCAGCCGTCGGCGCAGCGACTCGCAGCATCAGCAGCCAAAGTAGCCGCAGCAGCTACAGCGGCCGCCATGCCAGATTCCGAGCGCCCCTGGCCCGCCGCCGCCGCCATCGCCTAGGACTTGACCAAACTCCAGGTGAGATACTATACTCATTTCGTATGCTTCCTTCGTTATACATACTATATACTTTTTCGGGGGTGGGGATCGATATGTTTTTTTTTTTTTTTTTTTTTGCGCGGCGAAATGAATTTCTGTACGCGATATATTGTTTGCCGCGCGCATATCGCGATGACAAACGCCCGGCTGATTGCGCGACCTGTAACACACACTGCAGGAGTTTTTTTCATCAAGTTCTCGCGCACAGCTTATTGTTATTTCGGACAAAAGCGTGCGCGTAATCGAATTGCTGCCTCGAAAACTTTTTTTTTCACCCCGAGATATGATACACGGATGTGAAGGGAAGAATCACAGCCCACGAGTGGGAGGTTTATTGAATTTTTTTTTGATTCGGCCTCTCTCGAATTTTTCTGCTATTTTTTCAACGTATACCCAGCTTTTTCTATATACATCGACTCGATGCGAGAGCTTGTTGTTCGAAAAAGTCGTATATTAAAATCCCAGTACGGCCGACCAAACTCGTCTCTTTCCACTTGCACGACTCACTCACTCACTCTTTCGGCTTTCTTCCTCTCCAAAACACTGTATAATACTAGACGTCACAAACGTATACGACACACGACTTTCGCGACGACGAAAAAGAAAGAAAACAGAGACGCGACCGCAAAAGCCGGCGAAAAAGCTTGCAGAGCTCGCTGCTTTTCCGCTGGCTCGGCGCGATTCCATTGCTGCTGCTGCTGCTGCTACGGCGGCAGAAAAAAATCAGGAGAGCTCTCCCCCTCGTGATAGCTATACTATGAGCGCCGTGTAACACTGACATATTTTTCGCCGGTTGTGAGGGAGGGAGACGCTATCGTTTTGACGACGCTAATTTACACGACTGTGGTATTATCCGTGTGTATGTACAGTCCGATAAGGATCAGTACATATTACAGTGTATCTCGTAAAAGTGGCGAGCGAAAGTGCGAAAATCAGCGGAAAAGGGTGATCAAGAGAGACTCTCTGATACTGTGAGGCTATAAAGCGCAAGAGTCGATCGTAGGTGTGTGTGTGTGTATATATATCTGTGCAGATACGGGCTAGAGTCGAAGGGTGAGGCTTCGGTGGGAAAACAAACGGCGAATGGGAGAAGCTCTTCGCAACGGGATTACATGTATATATGTATGTCGCGCTAGAAAATTTACAAAATCCCGGGACTCGTCGAGTGTGTTTGATGTCGTCGAGTGCTCCGAATATTGCGGGACATTTGTGTGTGTGTGTGTGTGTGTGCGAAATATATACGCGAGCTTTTATCGCGCGTCGTCGCGGTAACTCGTACAAGATATACAGAGAATTTTCATCTCGACTTTTAATTCGCCGCCGCATCTCTATATACTCCCAGAGACTTTTTTGTTTCTATAATAAACGAAGCCGGGCTGTATACGCGTATACCGCGAATATATATAACTGTCTATATTCTAATGTGCAACTTACGGCATTTGCCACAGATATTCATGGAAATATTTCCATGAATCGCTTATAGCACGGTGTTATGCTAAGCTCCTCGTTGTTTATTTTTCCACGCCGCGCTTCTCTCTTTCTCGTGCGATTATCTCCCGTTTTCCACAGTAACATCCAAGCTGCTTCTCTCTCTCTCTCTCTCTCTCTCTCTCTCTCTCTCGCTCTCGCATAATATCTCGTGTATTAAACGTGCGAAAAGCTAAAAACTTACGTGTGTATACAGTTAGTGCGCGAGATTTCATTTTACAACTCTCGGAATAACGAGAATCAGATTATAGCTCGACTCTCATATATTTTCATATTCTTACGACTGGGCGTATTAATAAAAAAGTTATTACATCTCGTTAATTCAAATGAGATTTTCAAATTATCCGCGCGCTGCAAGATGTATGAAAATTTTCTTAACCCAGTATAAAGTTTGCGCCTAAGTCTCTTGCTGCGCCAACTTTTTTGCATGCTATTAAACGAAATTTTATTATAAACTAAAGTTTCGAGAGAGAGAGAGATGCGACGTGCGACGAGAGAGATGGTGGCTTGCATTTTTCATGAGTCTAACAGTTTCTCCGTAGCGCGCATTATACGTGCGTGTGCTCAGCTTCAATTATACGCGTACAACAATTTCAGCCGGTATAATTAGAGATCTCGCGGGGGCGTCATCTTATCGTAAAAACTGAGCTCGCATATATATATACGCAGTGTAATTTTCTCTAATGATGGTAAAAAGAAAGAAAAATAAAGATACACGTCACACACGTTTTTTTTTTCGGTGCAATCGTCGTAAGGGACCATATTGCTACTCCTACAGAAGGACACTAGGGTATATATATATAGATGTATACGGTGGACGATTTTTCTCGCTCTTGATTTCCTCCTGGGGAGAGTCTCGGGAGGATATGAGGAGACGCCGGCGGCAAAGAGGTTCGATTGCCAGACGAGAAATTGGATGTGAATTACGAAGGAGGCCAAGATTTAGGAGCCGGCACGCGCGATCTTAAAATGCAGAGTACGTGCTACAGCGGAGAGGTGAGGCTTCGTCGGATGAGCCAGAATTTTCTTTTTTCTTTTTTTTTTTTTTTTTACTCTTTTGCTTCGTCGTTCTGCAGCCTCCAACGTTTTATTCGCTTTAGCCGTGGCACGAGTTCTTCGAGTTTCGAATTGCCTACTGCTGCTTCGATGTATTCGGACTTTTTTATTAGTTTAGCCTTTTCTTGTTTGCTCTCGCTCCGCGCGGGGTAAACATCAAAGTGTCGTGCGGATGTGGGCTGTTTTATTTTTAACTTTGACGATTTTTGATAAAAAAAAATATATATACAGTATACAACGTCAATCGATCGACAGAATTATTAAGCTCGGGCATACGTGATAGTAGAAAAGCTCAGAGTTTGGTGAGCCTAGGCTATTAGAATGAATGTTGTATCTTTACACAGCGCGGATATATTATAAATATAAAGTTTATACGAGAATGGTCGCCGGAAAGCCGCAAGTAATGAAATTATAAATAAGAGCTTATGAAATAATCAGAGGTTCGTCGCGACTATGTATGCATTTTTGTCAACTTCTCCGTCCAGACTCTCCCCTTCGCAGATATATATACACAGAGAAGGGGAGAGCACGCGTAGCAAATTCGAATTTAATATTCATGTTTTTTTTTATCCCACGCGCCTCCTATTTGAATATGATAATAAGGGAAAAAAGCCGGGAAAGGGAGAGAGAGAGAGCGAAATTTTAGGGGCCAATAACACTTATATAGCCATACATATACAGAAAAGTGTACAGCGGTATCTCCCTCTCTATAACTGAAAACAATTTAAAGCTTGGATTTATGGTACGAGCGGGACGACGTATCTGAAATATTTAGAGACTCTGGGAATTCCGGGGTCAGAGATGCGGGATTTGGATTTAAACACTCGGCGAAAGCATTATACTCTTACGTTCTCCGTCCCGAGGGTGATGGCATTATTTTTTCAGCATAGCACCGTTAAGCGTGAATACATGCATACAGATGAAGCCATATAAGTAGTTGTCGCTCTCCTGATATACTTGCGTCATCTTCTGACCGCTTCGGCATTTCGAATACGTTTTTCAACTATATAGTTGGAAGAAAAATAAAAAATAGAGAACATTTTTTTTCCTCGAGACATACTCTCACACATACACAACGAAATTTCCGCACAGCTTGGCATTTCTCATCTCGTACGCGCTTTGAATATGTATTCCGAAAGTGCGCTCGCACATTATTTATGCGCCAACACACGTATATATAAGGCAGTGCGCTAAAGCAGAGAGGTAGAATTCTGGCGTCCTTCGATAAACGCTGCAGCGCGCGCATCTCTCGGTCGGCTTATACGATATCTCTCTTCCCTCTGCGCATATATGCACTGTAATATGGTTAAATTTTCTCATGTCACACGGACTGGGTTCGAGCCGGGGCATAATAGCTTTTCAAGGTCAAGCGTGTATGTGTGTGTGTGAACGTTACCAATTTAGCGGTGTTATATTCTCGAACAACACCGCGAGAGCAGGAGAGGTTCCTGCACGTAAAGGTCCCCTAAGGAGCAGCAGCATCAGTATCTCACCCGAGCATTGCGAACATAAACTACGCATTCTACGCGCTCGAAGTATGTACTTAGCGTCTTTGTTTTGCCACGCGCCGGGTTCCTTGACTTGACTTGAGGGGAATCGCATTTCCCCAGGTTATCTGATGAGAGTGGGGGGTATCTTCTATCAACAGTGCTATGGGATGCGTCTACAATAACGCAGCCGGATGTGATTTCTGGTGAAGAACCTCAAATAACCCTAAAAATATATAATAATATTCATGGTAACTTGAGCTTTCCACAATAAATTCACGAAGCAAAAACATCCGAGTGCGTTTGTATGTATACACACCCAGTCGGTATGTCAGGTAAGGTTGTCTTATGTCGCGAAAACCAATGGCGTGCGTCGACACTCGGCGAGAGAGCGTCCCGCGGCGTCGTAGTAGCACGCTCAATTCTGTCCCGGCAAAGGAGCCGTTCGGATGTGCGACGACGAGTTCCTGGATTTCTTGATCTTTGTATTTTCTCCACGAGGATTTACCGAGGTTTTCTTCAATGGTTTATAAGGTTAGTCAGGTCCCTTCGGTAGGAAAGCCTTCGCGAGTGAGTCGTTCTACGATTCGGGACTTTTTCTTTGTGTATTCGATTTCTTTACGGCAATTATCTCGCGAGTGAACAACGCATATCCGATCCGGTAGTATTTGTGGGATAGGAGCATTCAGAAGTGCATGTTGCCAGATATTTTCAGTTAATTTTGTATTGGTGAATAGAGTTTAGTTGATTATATCATATCATTACATAAGATGCAAAATACAAAGCAAAAAGACAGGTTATAACACATACATATATACTCGCATGAATAGCAGAGAGGATGTGTCAATCGGATACGGCACATTACGAGAGCGGCTGACATTCTCTATATATACAACCATATACCACACCGACCTGTACGTGCGACGCGTGTTCTATACAACAACGCACACAGAGAGGATAGATTTTCGTGGGGTCATCCAATTGAAAAATGACGCCGACGAATTGAAAGCCCAGCGTTCAACGTCGCACGAGCGTTATTTTTCAGAGTGACTCGATCTCTATTATATACACAGCCAAGCGCGTTTATCTTTCCATCTGAGTAAAAGCAGCAGCAGCAGCACTAGTGTATAGTGAGATGATGCTGCGTATAGTATACGTCGAGAAGAAATCGATGGCAAAGTTTGTCGCTCCACGTGGAGCGAGAGAGAGAGAGAGCGTAACCACCGCAACGACGCACGAGAGTATGGGGTAGCCGAAATCGGGTTACTTTGTTTGTCCGGGAAAATCCCGGGCACTAGGGGGAATGAGAGAGAGAGAGAGAAAGCGCTAAGAAGCAAAGTCCCGGTGTGGGAATTGCCTATGTTATTGGGCGAAACGAGCCGGTGCGTGCGTGAGCCATGGCGGAACAATCAATCGTCTCGCAATTCTGGCTGTATTTCAGCGAGAGGCTCTATCTATATAGTGAGAGAGAGAGAGGCCGTTGTCCGTATATACTAAACAAGCGCGTGTGTCCCTCTCTATGTTATTTGGACGCTACAGCTGCCGGCTGTACAAATAAGTTTCGTCGCGGCTTGTTTAATCGGACTTTAACGTTGGAAACTTGACACACGACGCGACGAGTATATAGTGCAGCGAGAGTAGACTTGTTTTATGGGAGGGGCATGAGCGCACGAGAGATGTGTCAGGCAAATTTTCAACGGAAGATGCACTCGGAAGCTCGCTTAATTGGCTGCTTGATTCATCGTCCAAAACCCCTCTCGCTCTAGTCCATTTCCGCCATGTAGACGCGTATATTTTTTTTTTGTACCTAACTCGCTCTCTTTCTGCGAGATTTATTCGCGCCGTGTACTATAAACGAAAATGATTGCGCATTAAGTGAGCGAGGATCTGGTTTTACAGAATTTTTTTTTTCAGTCTCTACACACTATAGTATACACCTTCGAGCACTTGACTGAGCGCAGTGCGCTGCTGCTGCCCCTTATACTACCCATTGACCTATAATTCCCTGGAGGTCGACACGGTGACATACACTTTTTTCTCTCTCTCCGCGCGAGCAGCTTAATGTAACGGCTCTTCACTATGCTCGATGGATTCGTGAATATTCATCCCTGCTGAATAACATGCTTAACTTAATTTTCTGAAATCATCCTGTATAACACCGGGAGTAATCATACACACACACACACAGATGAGCCTCTACTAAATTGGCTCTCGCGCTGTGTATTATAAAAGAAAACAGATATATCGGACAAGTATTATATACAGAAACAAAAAAATTCAGCGAGAATCATTATCCCCCCGGCACACGTGTCTTGATAATTCGCAGAGCCGGCCTACAACTCCACATACACGAGAGAGAGTGAGAATCACGCTAGCGTGTACACTCGTCGTCGCCGGCTCTCGTCGGCTGGAAAAGACGAAATGTGGGTTGAGGATTCGCGAGTTCGCGCGCGCCAGCTACCTTTTGATGGATGAAATTGAAAATTGCGCGAGTCCCTCGTACTGAGAGAGAGAGAGAAAAAATGGGGGGAAAAAAGCAACGAGAAAAAAAAGAAGGCTAAGAGAGGAAAGGATTTTTTAATTTTTTTCCGGTCCTTTTTTTCGAGTATACGCGAGAGCAAGAGGAGGAGAGAGAGACTATATTCGCGCGCGTCGCCGGCAGTGACAGGCTAGAGCTGCGCAGCACTGTACGGACAGACGGATTTGATCTGCGCCCGCCGCGTAATTCGACGAGAGCTGACGGCAATAATCGAATTAGCCACGGAATAGATCGACGCGAGATCTAAATCGGCCCGGGCAGAACGCCCCGAGCGCTATATAACAGACACACCACTGCTCTGATGATGATGATGCCAGTGTGTAATACGTGCGTGTATGTGTTGTGTATATATAATACATGCACGTGTATATATACGCGCTGACGGGATCACGTCCGCTCTTGTGCTCTGGCAAATGACGCACGTGTGTAGGTATTTTTGATACTGACTATATATATATATACGGTGAATTTTGCAACTATGTATACTGATTTAAAATTCGGTATATATACATTTTTAAAAAAACAGTAATAACACGCACGTGTTTGAGAAATTGTTTACTCTCGGTACGTTTGATTGAATAATTTGTGTAAATTTTCACGTGCAAACGATTGAATATTCAAGACAATTTTTTACAGTGTATTTGTATAATATTAAGCCCGCGGATAGTCGTAAAATATTTCAACACGTTTTTAAACGGGAAATCGATAGCTCGTTTTATACTTTTTTTTTTTTAACTCGGGCTCTGGCCCTACTTGAAATGCTAATTACGCTTTAATAGGAATTATCCCGGCGATGATTTCATAATCGGCTATACTGCTAGCGGCCATCCGATAACGTATATATATATTTTAAAATTATACAGCAAGAAGGGACGTTTCCAATTCGCGCAGATGAAAATCGATCGGTACTTTCAAAATATGGCGCAACGCTGACACTGTCCTCGTTACTCTCTCTTCTGCTATAACCTTAGGCAAAGACAGAGAATATGTATATACATATATAGCGATGAGGCCACTCGAAGCGCCGGGCATTTCGCCCCATCAGCGCCGGTTCAGCAGGTATCGCGCAGCAGTGTAATTTGACTGTGCTCGTGCGCGCAAACAAGCGTCCTTTGTACCACTCTCGTCGCTACATAGTATAGAGAGAGAAAAAAAATCGAACCGAAACGAAGGAAAATCGTATTATGATCGCGGCAAAAACTATTGAAAAAAACTATACGACGCTACTGCTGGGGGGAGGGTTAAAAAAAGCGAAATTAAATTTGACTCAACTCGGGCGTAAAAAAATTCGCCTCTGCGGCTTCTCTCTCTCTGCCGTCGTGCCAATCACTGTGCCGATGGCAAAAAAAAAGAGAGAGAGAGAGGAAGCGAAGAAACAAGAGAAAAACGTATACACAGTGTCGGCCGCAGCAGCAGCCGCTGGTGTCTAAAACTTGGCTTGCGCTCCAAGTTTTTCAATAAGAATAAGGCAATATAGCGGCTTGTTCAGTAGTAGCATCAGCAGATGCCGACGGCTCTCTCTCTCTCTTTCTCTCTTGTCTATATATATAATATATAACGGCCCTGGGCACACGTTCGAGATTTCTCCGAGTTTCAATTTACAGGTGATATAGCCGCTGCTCGGATAAAGAGCCGAGAGAGAGAGAGAGAGAGAGCTTGTGTTCTACCGCACGAGCGCCAATAATGAATCTCTCGATGCTAGCTAGCTAGCTAGAGATTGCCTGTGCGCAGAGAGCACACTGTGTGGGATTGATCGGCGCCACCCGGAGAGCTAGCTGCCAGAAATCTATCTCGGTCAAACAGCGTTAAAACAAGAAGCTCTCTGCTATCCGGCAGATCCTTTATATATAGGTATAGTACCGGATGCTCTCGGTGGAGGAGGAGAAAAAAAAACAGAGGGTCGTTATTATCATTGCATGTATATACACGTGCAGAGCTGGGAAGGAAGTAGTCGCGCGTGTGTGTGTGTGGGAGTGGTCAGTGTAAAAAAGGGAATTATCGAGTTGTGTGTCGGCCGGAAGAATCTCTCGATACATTTTAATTAAGGTATTTTCGATATTATGGATTTCTCGTGTATAGACACGGTGATTATCGGACGTTCGATAAGTCGACGATTGATTAATAGAGAGAAAAAAAAATGAGAAGACGACGACACGTATGCGACGAGAACGTTTAACCCGGCGAAAATTCATTAGGGGTGTGGCTCTCTCTCTGGCAGTAGCAGCAGCAGCAGCTTTATAACCACGCTCTTGCGCGCGCGGTAAACTGCACAGCCATAATCCCGCTAGTTTTTTCAGCCGGCGGCGGCGACGGCGGTGGTGGGTTCGCTTCCACAAGGGCCATTCTCTCTCTCTCTCTCCTCTTCCTCTCTTTCTTCCCAGAGCGCTCTCCTCTCACTTTGTATCACTCCGTCTCTGTCGCTCGACGTCTTTGTCCGCGCAGTCGTTCGTTCGTTCCTCTCTCTCTCTCTCTATCGGCTTTCTCCACGAGAGACGCAGCCGCACACACGGTAGAGAGAGAGAGAGAGAGGTGGGAGGTCGTCGGGTGGGGTCGGCTCTGTATATAGCAGCTGCAGCAGCACACTTGGAGAGGGATCGGGGAGTGACGGGGGGTTGACAGGATGCATATAAGCTGCTGCTGCGCGCAGAGCGCTGGGAGGGGCGGAGGGGAAGGGGGAGCTTTGCAAGCTCTCATTATATAAACGTGATTACATCTGCTTTCAGGCTTTCGCAATGTGGCCTGGAGCACTACCGTTGATAGCGTTACTGGCACTTCTGCTACATCCAGCGAGGTGAGTTTATCGCTGTTGCGCACCACTATATATATATACTACTACCACTAGTACTACTGCTTGCTTGCATGATGCCTAGTCGATCTACCTCTATCTGTCTCTACTCTACGTACTCTCTATGTCTATGTGTATTCGATGTATATGTATATGCGTGTGTTTGCGTACGAGTGCGTGCAGTGCTTGTTGATACCCCCCCATCCTTCCCTCAGTCCATTCGGCTGAGAATTTCTATCGTCCTCGGTCCTCTACATACATCAGCGGATCTTGCAAAGATTTTGCGAAATGTATTTAATATCTACTTTCAGGAAAATTGACTTTTCAACATGGGAAAAATCGAGAATTTCAAAAATGATTTCCGAGCATTTTCAATTTGCCACTCGCTTTTCATGCGCGCGAATTGAATAGAAATTAAATTTTCAATTAACAGCATCACGAGCTATACATTTGAAGTCCTCCAAAAAGAAATGCACCTTTTTTCACCTCCTCGTAAACTCGACTATACGATCGCGTTGTACACGCACTCCATCGCAAGTTCCTCCCTCCCCCCACAATCCATCACGAAGACGAGTCAGCAACAGTATATATATAACCTAAGCGCACACGTCCATCCGTTACCGCTGCTACATTCATTTTCGGCTAAAACTTGGGCTGTTCCGAAAAATTTCATTTCGTTCCGGAGAGGATCAAAAGCCACGAGAGAGAGAGAGAGAGAGCGCGCGCACGCGATATAAAAGATTTCGAGCGAGTCCTTAATTGACATTTAATTGCTTCGTTTGCGGCCCGCACTTGTAGAATCGATGCGATGTATCTTCGCAAACTGTGTATACGTATATAAGCTATTCCATCAGTGAAAATTCAATTCCGTTCCGGGCGATATATATATACTTTTTACACGAGAGACTCTGTTTGTTTATCCCGTATATATCGAGCTCTCGCTCGCTTGATTATATATATGAATACGTGTATCGTGCGACAGCCAGAGGTTGTATTTTGTTTTTTCGTAACAAAAAGCTCGGTATTATTTGCATGTCCAAAAAAATGCAGCGCGTTCGCTCTCTCGTATATGTATACTTAATTAAACTGATGCAAAGTCGACGCGAATATACTCTGATTTTTCGACCAAGTATTAAATAACGCGTATTATCGCGTTTGAAATTCACGACGAGCATATTTACGTGCACGAGTATTAGCGTCATCTCGATTCTCTCTCGAATTATTCACGATAAATATATTTGCATATTTATGCGTATTATAGTCGATGAAATGTATAGCATCGCCATCCGGCTTTTGTATATACAACCGGGTCTAAAGCAAAAATTTCTTCTTTGACTCTCGGCGCAATTAGAGTAACTTTAACACGGAGACGCGCGACATTCCCAAGAACGCGTGAGCATGACGCGCTGAAAAAATTAATTAATTTCGGAGTATAACCTGTGTCCGAGAGGAATATTTCACATTCCACGAATAATTGCATTTTTTTTCACTTAACCACGTTAATATATAGACAAGCAATCGGGCAAATCAATTTACGTCAAAACAAAGCTCGAAAAGTTCGAGCACACACCAGCAAAAATACCCATCAAATAAAGCTCCCCGGTGAGATCCCAAAGGTCCGTTCAAAACAATGATTACGTAAAACGTTAGCCGTCCCTTAAAAGCCCTCCCATCTTCCTTGGCGCGCAATAATCATCATCCCGCTCTCGCTTTTCTCTCGCTCGTGTGCGCAGTGACCGTCGGTATATATATACGGCGCCGAGTCATAAATAACGGTTCTCAGTGCGGAAAATTACGCGCCGACGCGCGCACGTAACGTCCGAGAGAGAGAGAGAAAGAGAACTGGTGGCGGCCGTTCAGTTGCGAGCACACGCTACTATATATATAGGTATATATACCGGCCCGTCCCAGCACAAATTGCACGAATTTACAGCGCTGCAACTGGTACTAAAACGCCGCCGGGGAGAGAGAGAGAAGGCGAAGAAAAAAAAGGGCCGAAAGAAAGCCATTTGGCAAAGTGGATATCCGGAACGATATATTTTTCCGCGTTTAAGGACCGGTGTCTACTTCCTGAAAACGTATATATAGAGAGAGAGAGAGAGAGAGAGACTGTGTATACGTAAGGCTCGTGCGTACAGCCTCTCTCACGGACTTAACTTTTCCGATTACCGCGCGATGGGTCGATCGATCGGTACACGCTGATGCATATACGTAGCTTTTCGACGACGGAGTTGGACGGCAAACTCAATTTTCTTCACTTTCCGGTCGGCTCTCTATGTGTGTGTGCTATGCTTGAGCGTATATAGAGAGCCTCTGTAGACACGCGCTATATATTCGCGGATGCAAAAACATTCGCCGGACGAGTTTCGTATTAGGGACGAGAGAAACGCGCTATACCTATATAGTCTGCGGATATAGATGGAAAGCTTATTATGCGGCTGCAGCGGATTTACGAGTTCGCTGCATATATATCGAGTTCGATATAGGGCGAAGAAAAAAAAGGAAACGAGATATACCTCGAGAGAGAGACTGGCTGATTTTTCGATCGAACTTGACTTTCGCTCGTATACACGAGAGAAAGGTGCCGAGGAGTGTCTATAAAACAAAAATCGGTGAGAGAGAGAGAGAGATGGAGTTTTTGATTTCACGCGCAGGGTAAAAAAGCCGGAGAGCGTAAAAAAGTCCGGACTCTGTTTTAGAGCTTTTTGATGAATGCCTCGAGCAGCCCTGCATCAGCTTTCGCCGGTCCGAAAGAGGTTTATATTTGAGCATCGCCTGCCGCCCTCACTTTCGGGGGGATATGAAAAATTTTATTTTTCGACCGCCGATATATACCCCTTGATCTCCTTTTTTTTACCACGCGCGCATGTGTGTGTGTGTGTGTGTGTGTGTTGGTAATTTTCACGGCTCAATTTTTGGCTTTTCTAGAGTCTGTATTGACCGCACTGCGAGAGCCAATTATTAGTTTTTCGACTGCAACTTTTTTCAAAGCTGCTATATACAGAAAGAAACTCGTCACGGTGGAGCGTAAATTCATCAAACGCGACTCTCGCCGAGTATAACCACAACAACAACACCTCGCAGTATATAAGCAAACAAAAGAAGTCACCTTAATCCGCATTACAGATCTCTCGGTGTGTATTAACTAACGTTATTAATTATACCGGAGAGAAAGAAGCCACGATTCATCGGCCCTATATATACGAACAAACACAGCTAATTCCAGCAGTGATACCATTAGCAAGAAACATCCGGCCGCGCGAAAAACACGAGCTCGACGGTTATATATGTGTATATACGCCAGTCATACAAAGCCCTGCTCCTCGAAAAAGGCAATCCAACAAAAAGGCGCTGCAGAAGAATGAAAAACGAGCTTTCCTGCCTCCCCTGTACATGCGGCGGCAAGTCGAAAACTGGAGCGGTTATTAACGGTGAAGGGGGCGTACGCGTGCATGTGCTCCATCGTTTCGCACGAGTAGGCAGCTCTCTCTCTCTCTCTCTTGCTGCGGATTATACACTCGAGGCGTGACTCGCTACTGAAATTATCATCATCATCATCCAGTGCGCCTGTGTACCGACAGCTCTTTCTTAAAACTTTTCAAGCAGTGAATGCGATTCTATATAATAATCGCGTGTGTAATACTTCATTTTTTTCTTCTTTCTGTAGACGCTATACCGCACGTAGTTGGTGGCGTGTTAGCACAAGGCGTCCATCAATTTTTCACGAGCAAAAGCGCCGAATGATGCCAGACACCGATGACTCATTTTCGTCCGGTTTTTCAGATATCAATCTTCTTCTCCGGAGTATTATTATAGAGGGGAGGGAACGACTCTCGATTATGTCATGACTTTAGAACAGATGCTTTCCTCTCCAGCACGTCTCTTTTCCCTCTGTCTCGAGTATTGAAGGGGGCTTTGACGTAATTAAAATACTATACAGAGCTTGGAGGCTGGCTTTTCCCCTCCTGCTTTTTATCGAGTGCGTAATGTTCTTAGGCGTCCCTTTGACCGCATCGACTGTAGTACACACTGCGCATTCGTCGTTAATGAAAATGTATACACCAGATTACACTGGCTTCCAGGCATCTCCTTCGGAGTTACTTTGTGTCAACTTGAGTAATTGAAGCTTATTTTTCCAATCTCTCGAGCAATAAGTAGAAAAAGTTTGATACTGTCAGGCGCTCGTAAAGCTCCCATCATATGAGAAATCAAGTACAATGATCCCTCCTGAAAAAAGCGAGAGAGAATAACAATACATACACAGACAAATCGTGAGTAATAGTAGCCTACTTCTGTGCGGGCGCAAACCCTTTAAAAATCGATTCCTCAACCAGAGAGAGAGAGAGAGAGAGAGAGAGAGTCCAAACAAAGCTCCCGAGGAAGAAACATCGCGGTACTTTAGCAGCTCTCGCTTAGCAGGACGTGCAATCTCGCAGGATCGAGCGATTTCAGAGACTAAAGCCGCACGGCGTATAATGCACTAAAAGCTCCCCGACGGTTACACCCACACACACACACACACAGAGTATATCCCATCCATCTGGTGCAGTAGCAGCAGCAGTAGAAGCAGCGAAGACGTCGTCGCAGGTGAAATATTCAGAGCCGCCGTAGCCCGCGGCCGAAGGCTGATGAGAAACGCGCGGGCGCTGCCGTATCGTTTTCCTCCCCGAGCTCGGGGGCTTCTATTCAGTGAGTCTCTCTCGCGCGCGCGTTCTCGAGGCTCCCCTTTAAATACTTTTCATTATACTAACCGAAGCTAGTACTAGGCAGCAGAAGCAGCCTCTCGGTGCGGTGACGCTCGCCCTTTCGCCTAAATACTTTCGTGCGCGCACTCGGTCAACCCTTCACTTACTTTCTTTCTTCTCTCTACTGCGTCGTATATGAGACTCCCTCACACACACACACACACGTGTGCCACAGCTTTCACCCACATTCTCGCCTCCCCTTTCGCTTTGTCATTCCCTTACTCCATTTTCCTCCTACACTGCTGCTCGTCGTCGTCCCTTCTTCTTCTCTCCCTGTCCTTCCTGCCATTTATTTTCCCTGCTCGCTCCTTCTCGGCTCGCTCAATCATGCTGCTGCTGCTGCTGTCCCTCCCGCTGATCTCCGTCCTTCTCTCGCCTCGGCCCGATTTTTTGCCCCGTCCTCGTCCCGGCCTTTTTTATGTCATTCTCTTTTTTTCCTGAAGCCCTTGCGCTTGTGACGTCAAAAAATGTCGGATACAGCGAGGACTCGCCCGTATTAAATTCTATTTGAGCATCTAATGGGGGAATGGACGGCTCTCTCTCTCTTCTGTGCGAATAAGGAAGTTTTAGGAAGAAAATAATTTATATTCTCGGGTTAACGAGAAAGTCAGAATCTAAATAACTATATATATCATCAGCAGAGAACATCCAGCGAGGACGATCACGCCCACGTCACTTTCTGTTTCTCGCATTAAGCCATTCCATCCCGTTGTCACGATCAGCACGCTCGCTTAGTATGATGATCGCACATGCCGGTCACGTATTTTAATTCGAGTTCAATTAGGCAAGCCGTTGCGAGCGCTCTCGGGCCTTTAAATAGCAATCACTCGGCGCCACACTAAAAGAAGCACTCAGCGAGCGTATCAATTCCCCCTCGCTTATACTCGCTCTCTCTCTCTCTCTCTCACGCGAGGGAGTACAATATCGACTAATTAAAGTGGATGGGGACGAGGAGAGGAAGGGAAAACTTGCCTCTCGAAGAAGTCTCCCCAAACTCTTCTTCTTCTTCTTCCTGTACAGAGTTCGCTATATACAGAGCACACGGCTCGGCTGGTACGTACTTTCGCACGTTTGATGGGCCAAACATTTATCCTGTCAACACGCCACTCGCCTCCTTCCTTCCTTCCTTCCTACGTGTATCGAGTATAGATGGCGAAAGGCAGCTTCGAAGAAGGAGATTTCGTTTGTGTGTGTGTGCTTGCAGCTGCAGGATCTCTCTTTCTGTGTTGATGAACCAGCATCGAGTCTAAACTATATATATACACTGCCCGGCTTATCTTTCTCTGTAGACGCGTATACACTAGTAAATATTGGCGAGAGTAAACTAGCGCTGCTGACGCAACGATCCGAGACTGGTTTATGGCGCGCGACGCGCTTATATATGTGGTGAGAGTCGCGCTACGGTCAGACCGCTGCTGCTACTGCTGCTGTTGCTGAGTTTCACTCGAGAGCAACTTTCGAGCGCTGAATTAATTGGCGCAGTCGAGCAGTTTTCAGAGAGTCTAGTACAACTTCCTCCTCTCTCCCACTGGGTTTTCGCGGTGTCTTTCGCTCCGCGAGTGTCGCTGACCCGAGCGCGAGAGTTAGCTTATACGCCTCGAGGCTATACTTCTTTTTCTTAGCTCAGAGTATTATATATATATATATATAGCGGCAAGTGCACACTTATATATGTTATAGATAAGATGTTAAAATCGATAATCCGAGCTAATAAACGTGAATCGGACGACGTTAAAATCGAGTGAAATCCGTGAGATCGGCGGCCGGACTAGAGCAATAAATATTCCAAGCAGCCTCGTAAAAGTCGACGTAGCTCGTCTATATATACACATAGATATACAGTCGAAGATGCCTCGCGGGAGACCGATAGCATGTCTTTCGTTTTAGCCGGAATTACGAGGCTCGTACACGTCAATCCTGCGGACGAGCTCTCTCTCTCTCTCTTTACAGACATATATATGTATAGCTACGTTCGAGCTCTCGTGCTGGGCCGTGTACGTGTATATAGAGAGTATATACGTATACCCCCCGCGTCCGCGTTAACGACTACTCGAAAACTACTTGCGCCACTTGTGAAGCCCCGTTGCGGCTTCAATCTTTAACCCGTCCGTCAACTCTCCGCGAGCGCGCGCCCGGGGGGCCTTTGACGCGGGAATTTTGATAAACGACGAGGTACCTGTATATGTATATATACGCAAGCGCTGATTTTATTCTTGTGGCCGCTGCATAAATTCAAGTTTGCACGCGTTGCTTATTGAGAAATATGAAATTCGATTTAGAGTGAAAAGAAAAACGATTCAAATATCCATCTCGCAAGACGCGGTGTATTAAGCCATGATATATAGGTGTGTGTGTATATATATACATACCGCTCATAATACGTCCCAGATAATAATTATGCCCCGTGGGCACGAGAGCTAAATAACGTCAAAGCAAAAATTTCTCATTCAACCTCTCGGCAGCTTCGCTCCGCGCAAATATAAATTCGTTCGCCATCTCTCTCTCTCCTCCATTCATTCATCCCTCTCTCTCTCTCTCCTCGTCATCCTGGATTTGCTCGAGCGAAATTATTGGCTCTCGGGCGTGGAGATCGAAATTAAAGCGCGATTAAGCGAGTCCCGCTCGCGGGAAATCACACGACTCGCTTAATCAACGAACTCTCGCGCGAAATTATTTTCGCTGCGATTGAATTTCTTTCACCGTGCAGCTCGCACAAAGTATACGCAGATCTCTGTAATAAATCGGGACGATTTATGTATATACATTTTCGAGGGATTTTTCACTTTGAAAATTATCGAAGCCAAAATCTTGCCCGGGATGTTGATGATATACCTACAAAAGCAGCCGCGTAGTAGTAGTAGTAGTCGTCTATAGAGACGAGACACTCGCCGCGCGGAGAATCCCAGGCCAGACTCTTCACAGCGCCGTGTCTGAATAAAAGATAGCACGAGTCTGTGCAGCAGCAGCAGTGGAGAGGATAAAAAAGTCACAAAAGAAAATCCATAACAACCAAGCCAATTACGCGTATATATGTATATATACGTCGCGCTGCAGTAGGCTATATATTTCAGGCTCGAATTCCCTCCCCGTGCGCTGTATATAGATATATACACTCTCGCGCAAAGAAGAAATCTGTAAACGAGCTAGAGAGCGCATCTCTCTCACTCCTCATCTCTGGTCTCATTAACATCGCGACTGCGACCTCATTAGAGGCCGTACACGTATGTATAGGCGTCTATATGCGGACGGATCAAGCTTAATTGTTTGCCCATCGCATGCCTTATTATTAGCATACAATGTGAAAGCGACGATCGACTAGAGCGGCTGCTGCGGCGGCCTCCTTTCGCTTCGCGACTTTTTACCTTGAAACTGGATTTTCAATGCCAGTCCAGTACAGCCATGTAATGTGTGAGATGTAAGTCTTTCACATCTATCCTCAAATCCCCCTCGTGAAACGCGCAGCATCAGCGCGTCAAAAAGCCAGTAGTGCATCAGTGTTTTCACACACGACGTTGCTGCAAAGGGGATCAAGTCCTCGTGTTCAGCAGCGTCCATCCATCTGCAGAGCCTTTATCGAGAAGAGCCTCTCTTTAGAGCCGTGTAGCGCGCGCAAGCTCCTCTCTTGACCGGCGATAATGCGATCGGATCGGGTATACCAACTACGCCCACACACGCATGCGCGATATATATAGATCGTTCGGCATCAGCCGTGACTTTGCCATGGCGTGCACTCGCTCTCGGTAATTGGCTCGTTGTCGTCGACGTCGTCGTCGCCGCCGCTGCTGATGCTGCTATATACCTCTCTTTTGTACCAACACATGCGCGTATACACACGGTATACGTAGACGGCCGACGGGGGGGGAATCGATCAGCTCTAGAGAGAGAGAGAGAGAGAGGATTTCTACGCGCTCTCGGCTATTATTTACGGGCAATTTCGGGACGTGAGCGGCCGGATTAATCGAGTGTGTATAGTTTACGAATTCTTTGGTCAATCTCGTTTCATAATTGAAACGCCAGTTTTATTTTTCATCCTACCGGCAATTTTTCATCGTCGTATAAACCCCCTTGGCGCGGTGTGTTTGTGTGTATATCTGAATTCGTTTTGTCGAGGTGTCCATTCAGTTCGGAAACGCGCGTTTAATGTCTCGCGCAGCTGTACACTCGGTCTTCAATGCGACCCGCGTTTAATTGTTCGCCAGGCGCGTATACATATATATATAGAGAGAGAGAGAGAGACTCCCCTGCGTGGCGGAATACCATTAGTTTTATTTGTGTTAAAGCGCAAGAGAGGGAGAGGTGCCATTCATTGCCGGTGATTGATTTATTCGTAGCCGTCGACGCTGAATTTCCCTATCCTGCCTGTGATCGCAACCGGACTAATGGAGGAGACGCAGTATAGCGTGATGCGTGTGTGTATATAGACGCGCACTTTTTTTTCTGTCGATGGCGCGGCAAAACTTCTTTGATAAATATCCCGGCAATTTTGCGCGCGGATAAACACGAGCCGGTTTAAAAAAATAAATTTATAATTGAAAACGTGTATTAGTGGCGCAGAAAGCATCTCAAAGGCGTGAATATTACAGCTTTTTCAGTAGGGGACATAATTAGCTCGGAGCTTTTACGCAACTTTCGCACGTCCACATCCCGATATACAAACGCGGGGCCAAAAAAATGTCTTGAAAGCGGCAAACGAGTGCAGAGAGAGAGAGAGAGAGAGACGTCCAATTAATTAAAAATCTGAAAATTTAATACAGAGCTCTCGCGACGACGTTAAATCCATAACTCACAAACTCGCGGCGTGCGAGCCAACTGGGCGAGAAGCTCCTGAAAAACGCCGCGACGAAAGAAGAAGAAAAAAAAATAGCTGCGCCGACGTTCGCGGAGAAAGTTAGCCGAGGATAGAAGTTGAGCCGAAGGAGAGAGAGGGAGAGATAATAAACGAGAGACCCTGGAAGTTTGCTCTCATTTTCTTATTTGCACTCCCCACCCGTAGATCCTCAACTCGCAATTGACCTTCTCTGCTCTTGCATACGCTTATGGACACGCTGCCGCATGCATATGCACCGACTGCAACTCCTTCCCTTAGCTCTCCTCTATATCATATATATATATGTACATGTATGTTTGTGTGTGTGTCTGTGTAAGGAGAGGGGTATAAGCGTTATAAGCCAAAACGTGTATATTGCGTTGCAGATGTGGGCAGAACAGCAAGATGAACTTTCGGGAGAAGGAGAAGCAGGTGCTAGACAATATCCTCGGCCCCGGCAGCTACGACGCCCGCATAAGACCGAGCGGCGAAAACGGAACAGGTAAATACGACCGAGCTGGCTCTTATGTCTCTATACCACATGAGATATAAGCATTATATAATATTCTCTCTCTCTACTGATATATACCATATATTATATTTATACAAAATATCACACCACCTCATCATATATATATAGATTATATGAATTCTTTTCGTGTGAACGAAAGAAAAAATCTCTGTCCACCTATTTGTTGTCTAATATCCATCAGCATATCAGCACCGTGGCAGAGGTATATACGACACAGCGTATATAATATTACGAACGCGTGGAAGAAGCTCGACGCTGCGAATATTAACCAGATGTAGGCTAGGCTTGTAATCTGGGGGAAAAGCAGTCTGATTACTGTGGGCTCGCCGTGTGCATCGCATTACACGGATTGCGCAGGATTATAATTGCGAGGATTCGCCTCGAACGTTATTTTTTTTTCTCTCTCTCGTGTGTTTTTTTTACGCAAGAGAGACAAGTAATTAAGAGCGTGGAATAAGGACTATACTACTGATACATAGCTCAGGCTTGTAAGATTCATTTTTCAAGGGGGAATTACACAATTCAAGTTGATCCGAAAAGCGGACGACGAGAGGCAAAAAAGAAAGTCCCGGTATGAAAAAGTTTGATTTTCTTGATTACTCGCGCTCATATACAAATCCATGGAAATACTGCATTATACCTATGTAGGGCTTTGTTCTTTGCCTCGTCGTGGTGGTCGCGCGCATCAAGTCAAGCGAGAGAGAATGTCTCGAAAGATTAGCCAAGTTCCGACGAACGATTTTATTTCGCTCGGCCGAGCAGCAATCCTCTTCCCCCCTTTATAACCACTCCAACGATGTCAACGCTCAAAAGGTTCGATGTAATTAGAATTTTTTTTCTTCCGCGAGACCCTATAGAACATGTATATATGTACAGGTATACACATAGAGGCAGGCTCGACTATATAGAGATTCGGATTCGCAAAGAAAAACCGCGCGGGCGCACACAAGTATATAGAAGGAGAAAAGGCAAAGGGGTAAAAACAGCGAAACACTCTTACGGCGTATATACAGTCGAGGAGTTTTTCTCTGCCGCTGCAAGGAATTCGATTGCGATCTCGGCGACGACGACGCGACGCCTCGCGTATAAAGCAAGCGTGAGAGGAAAAAAAAAATTGAGAGGGAGAACACGGGAATGAAAATGAAATAGAAGAAAAGAAAGAGCAGCTCGAAATCCTCGCGTGAAAGGCGGCTATAGTACATATATATATACACGTGAGAGAGAGGGTGTTGAGAGTAGGGGGATGGAGGCATCGCAACGACGTGAAGGGCGTCGGCTTGATGGAGAAAGGGGAGAGCGACTCCAGCCGCCGCTGATTAGAATCCTAATTGACAATTAAGAACAAGCAACTACGCCATTACGGCGAGTGATTGCGCGATTGCTCTTTCATATATAGCTCCCTATCTCTCTCTCTCTCTCTCTCCCTTCAGGAGCAGAGCTACTCCGATAAACGATTTCGACCGAGTCCGCGTCTTTCCAATAGTGTGCGCGCGCTGATCAAAGGGACGACGCTGCAGTTCTCCGAAAAACGCCTGCTACTATACTCCCCCCCCCTTCCTCTCGGAGGGGGAGATGGTAATCAATTTACGAGAGAGGGGGAGGGATACACCTGTGCGCGATCGAACCGTTGCGAGCAAATTGTTGCCGCATTGTTGGCGAGTTTATGTAGTCAACTATATAGTATAATACGCTCTCGGTGTATTATTTAATTGAGCCGACGTTGATGGAACTTTATTAAATCGTCGAGGAAATTTAATCTATGTTTGCACCATATACTGCATCGGAGCCACTCGATCGAGTATTCAAATGTTCGAGATATACGTATTTCACGTGATACGACGTACTTAGTTTTGATTGACTCTATATTACAAAGTGTAGGAGCTTTAATTTTCCGAGCCGCTTTATTATATGCAAAAGCTCGAATTACGGATTTAATTAGCTACGGACAAAGAGCGTCGTTATACACGCCATAAGGTGTATTGTATTTAGAGCGTGTTACGTGCTGCAGCGAAAAGTCGCTTACCGCCTTATACATCCGATACTTTCTTGATGAGCAATTATCG
This sequence comes from Cecidostiba fungosa, assembly GCA_900474305.1. Lineage (NCBI taxonomy): Eukaryota > Metazoa > Arthropoda > Insecta > Hymenoptera > Pteromalidae > Cecidostiba > Cecidostiba fungosa. Next base: position 160,908 of record UCOJ01000012.1, read on the forward strand.
TGAATGACGGGGGGTGGCGGCCGTGATGAATGTAACGGAACAAACTGCCTGCGCGAATCCTTACATAGCCGCGCGCACATTTCTCATCCACAAAAGAATTTCCTTAATTGAATTTGCTTATGCACTCGAGGTTCGCGAATTGGAAATGAGATATTGCGCTAGCAGCAGCAGCAGCAGTCGGGGTCAGGGAGAGGAACGTCGAGCTTTTGTGCGAGCTTCTGAAGTGAAAAATTTTCCTCGAGCTGAGAGAGAGAGAGTGTACTTCTTATGTATTACGCGTTATACTCGACTCTCGCTCTCCGACTATATATGTATATGCATAAGGTAAGCTGCAGAGAGCGGAGATTCCGCATACACCTCAGCGAGTTCGGTTATTTCTTCGAGTGCTGTGTTATTCGCGTTTTTCGTGCTCTATATTTTCTCCAGCGCGGCTCTCTCTCTCTCTCGCGTGCATTTTTCTAGACATCAGTATATTTCGATATACTGCCGCAAATGCATTTAGAATACGTTGCTTGAACAATACTGTAGCTTTTTCTTCCACTTCCCGCGCGTGAATTCGAATGGCATTTTAATGAAAAACTGTGACTGTATATATACAGCAACTATAGAGCTCTCGAGAATCGTCTAAATCGGACTCTGAGCGGATGGATTAGATAACCCCGGGCTTTCTACGCGTTAATTACATAATTTAAATTCCCCGCCACGCGCGCCGCGAAGCTAATCTCGAATCAAAGGGCTTTAAAACACAATCCGGGAAAGAGAGACCAGCGGTACAGGTTGTTTGATTATTTTTAATTAAATCACGTGCAGCGCGCGGCATGATGATGATGCTGAGCCTTTGATAATGCGTGATATATATACATACATATGTACAAGTGCAAACCGCTCGAACACTAATACACACACGCCGCTCAAGTATTATAGCTATAGTCAATGCGCGATAATTGCAGCTTCGAATAATACACGTAAGAATTAGCTTTGACCGCGTTCAAAGTCAGGTTCTTCGGGAAAATTGAAAATCATCAATGTATATATCCGCGAGCGGCGGGTAATTGGAGCAGTAGCGCGCGCTAGCACTGCTGCAAGCTTGAATTATGAATACACGGGCGTCGCCGAGTGGATCAAGGCCGGACATTTTGACGGTTTCGCAGCAGCCTCGCGAGAGTAGCTCCGATGGCCTTGCCGTTGCAGAGGTCGACGAAAGCGCGGGTTTATTTTTAGGCTGCTCTCGCGAGAGCTAGTCTTCCTTTTTTTTCCGCAGCGGCTCGAGGCTGATGTGTTTACGCGGCGACGAGAGGGACATCTACTGTAGTTGTGTGTAGTAATGCAATTATTATTGATATCTGGCGAACTGTGTATTATATACTGGAGCGCGTTTTATTTTTACTGGAGAATTTTTTTTTTTTTTTTTTTACAAAATACTCGCGCACGTTAATCCGAGCTTTCTCAGTTTATATGTACCGTAAAACCCTACGACCTCGAGCGTATAAAGTTTAAATGGAATTTTGAAAAATTAATAGTTTGAACTTTCAACTGAAGGGGGTAGTATAGTAGCAGGCATTAGCGTAAAAATTCCAAAGTTTCTACTGCAACGACGAGAGTTTTCAAAAAGTGCGAACGACGCATATCCCTTCGGAATATCGTGCGACTATGTCCGATAAGCAAGTAAACGCTCTGCATGCGCAGCATCGTTTACTAACATAGTTCCGAGATGGCACAATCTCGTATAATATGCATATATACTTTCAGCGTATAAACAAATCCTCTTTAACCCGCGAAAAAAAAAATAATATCCCTGTAACACTCATTTAATTAGAGCGTGTAGCTTAACGGACAAGGCGCCAGCGGGTAAAATGATCCGATCCGCGCGTTAGCACAGCTCTACTCTCGGGGTCCGGAAGCAGAAAAAAAAAGGAAGAAGGAACCGCGAAAAAGAAAGAATTAATCCGGCGACTAAGACGCGAGGACGACAAGATAGAGGCAGAGAAAAAAAAGAGAGCACGCGCGCGAGATAACAAAAAAATAACGTATATAATAGAAGGAGGAGAGAGAGAAGGAAGGCACTTAACTCCCACGACACTCGAGCTACGTCGGCTCAACGCCAGATAAGACAGAGAGAGAGAGAGGGCAAAAAGGAGCATCAGACACACTCTTTTTTAGAAAATTGCGCTCGCGCGGGATATGAGTCTCTCTCTCTCCTTTAGTCTATGCGCCAGTGCTTATCTGCGCTGTATCAATGTAATCAAGCCTCAACGCGCACTATCTCCTTCTCTCTTTCTCTTGAGGGTCGCTTGAAACCCCTTTTCCTATATAGAGTGCGAGAGAGAGAGAGAGAGAGAGAGTCTCGATTACTGCTGCACGTATATGCCGCAGTGGCCGTCTCGGCGGACACGGACCTTTTCTACTTGCTCGGGGGGATACTTGCCCGGCGGTAGCCTGCGCGACGATCGGCGATTCTCGAGATACTGATGCCTTTTTTCCTTCGCACGTGGTGCCGCGATTGAGGGGAGGGATATAACCGGGGGGGCTTTGCCTGCTTGAGGGGATTATTTTGCCGGATCTGATTGGATGCTGCTCGATATTATTATGCAGCTCGAGTTTTTCTTATATTGTTATTATGTCATATTAAAAGTTTAATGTATCTAATTATTCCCGCAAGTATGCAACATAAATATAGTCGAGCCTGAATCTATATATATAGCGAACTAGCTCGGATTCAATTTCGCAGAGAGTGTGTGAGAAAGCTGCCTTCACTTTGGCTGACGCCGTATTTTTCCACGAGGAGTAGGAAGCGTCATGTATATATACCCTCGTGTGAGAGTGAGTTGAGAATCGAAGAGATTGCTTTTTAATTTTCGGTATATAACGTCGCGTCGTCGTCGTCTGGGGCGTGAAAAACTTTTAAGTAAATTAAGCTCACGAGAGTGAGAGAGAGGTAGCACTTCATTTCCCGGGATTAATCTCGTGTTCTCGCGCGAAAATAAGACGCCGACTGTATATATTAGTCGTTCCGGCGAAAATACCGACTGACCGTCTCCTCGAATTCCTAGATATACTGGTTTATAATTCCTTTGAACGCTGCAAATTACACCGTGTATACATAATAATATACGCCTCGTCGATCGACTCTGGAATCGATTTCGTGCAGTGGATTACTCTCGAGTTCTATATGTATATACTGAAAAAATAAATTGATTCGAAATCGAGAGATTGCACTTCAAAGCGATCCATCGCGTGCTAGGAAAAGTAGATTGGTGCCGCACGATATGTCTTTGAAGACGTGTATTCGCGCGATTCTGAAATGTCGAGGAGATTAAGAGCTGCTCGACGTCTTCTCTCTCTCTCGGTGTTATATATACCTATATACAAACGCGATCGGGATATATATTACTTATCTTTATTGCCTCTCTCTCTCTCTCGCTCTCGTTCACTCTGTCTTGGACTTTTGGAAAATCAATGCCGCGCAGTATTATAGCTCTGAAATGTTTGTCCGGGCAATTCAATTTTTCGCTTTCTAAGAGGTTTTCCACGCGCGCTCACACTGCAGTAGTTCTGCGCGCGCGGGAAAACCAATTAAGAAGTTAAATTTGCAGAGTGCACCAAGTTGCTTTAATCATTTGCCCGTCTTTTTAACAACGGCGAGGGGGGAGCCGGATTAATTTTTTCATTAGTACGAAGAAGATTTCTACTCGTCGGGCTGCACTACTGCAACGTCTTTTTCTTTCCGCATTATCTCGGCTTAATAGACCGATCGTGTATACGAGCGCGTTTATATTTCAATAATAACAGTTCTCGACTCTTACTAAACTGATTAACAAACACGATGACGACACGTATTTATTCATAATACATTATATAAACGCAGCAGCAGCAGTAGGAGAGCGAGCATAATACACATTGGGCATCGAAATCCCTGCAGAAAGCTCATAAATTAACGGCTATACGACTCCGAATATCTACTCTCTCACATATACATGTCCTTTCGATCCTATACTATGCTGCAGCCGAATGATTTAACCGTAGTAGGATGAATTTTAATTATGCTAATAGGAGCTTAGATAGCTATGTGCCACACACTTGTATGACACACGATATCTGCACATACGACCTGAATATATGTATATACTACTGCAGCTAGTCTATATATACGAGCGCATATCATACATTTTACGCCAGTATTTTGTGCGTTCGTCCGATAATGAGAGCCTCGGCCACGTCCGATTCTGGCGAGCACATATATATATATACACACACACGTATTCCATACATATACGTGTGTATGAGATTGTTGTAGTCTATATATACATCATTGCAACAGCCCATACACCCTCACCCTATACCTTCTGATGTTCGACGGGATTTTCGCTGCACACGTACGACGCGCGTGTGCGCGAGAATCTCGTATATTATCATCAGTATATATAGACGGCACACCAACGCAGATAATAAGAGCACTCAATTAGAATAACATATATATACATGTCAATGTTTTGTACTCTGTGTTGTATACCCATGTGCCAACTTCGCTTCTCGCTATATATATACATATATTATATACATTATAGAGAACTTATCGCCGAGTTTACGGAAGCGATGAACTATATAAACGCCGTATATCGGCTGCTAGCACTATTCACCTATATACTGCGATGCTACGTTGGGACGATCGAGCTTTCACTTGTGTACACACACATACACGCGCACACGTGTTATAAAGCTTCTTTAGACAAACGACAAGTCATTCAGAGAGATTCAACGTATATTGCGATCATTTCTACTTGATAATCGTAATCGACAACAAAAGAGTTATATGTAAAAAAGAAACTGTAACCAGAGCTTTAATCCTCCTCCGCTTTTTCAAAATAATTAGAGATCCTCTTTTTCAGCCTCTTAGCTAAGCTAACAAAGAACTGAGCTAATGCAGCTCTCTCTCTCTCTCGAAGGATTAAAGCCCTTAACTGCAGAGTCTAATTAAGTGTGTGAGTGTTTCGAGCCGCACGAAATCCAGCTGTCGCGTTCTATGTTTTTTTTCTTACAATCTCGTAAAGGATTAATCTAACCATAAGCGTGTACCGCATATATATACATAATTCCCGAGTGCAACGATCACGCGGACACGGCGCTGCAGCAGCATCAGCATCAGCCTAGGCGGCGGCACAGAGCGAAGAAGAATCAGCGGCTCGATCGATCGACGACGAGCGCGCGCCGCGACCCGGCGCCTGCCTACACTCCCTCTATATATATATGTACAGAACCACTACTCTGGATGTACAGCGTGCGCGAGCTACAAGCTTCGTCCACAACGGTCAGCGCGAGCTTTCTTTTTTTTTCTCTCTCGATTAATGCAGTCTCGAGACGTGTCGGAGTATTATTATTATTATTATGTCTTTGCAGGGCGTCGACGCTTAAAATTCAAAAGCGCGCTTAATGCATGCAAATAGCATGCGACGTCCTCGCGAAGGAGAAACAATTTTATCGACGCGAATATCGAGTGCTTCACACCGCATATACGTATATATAGCTCTTCAAACTTGTACACGTGAAAATATATATACATATACAAGAGGCTTACCGCGCACGAACCATGGAAAATATGATAGAAAGGAAGTTCGAGATTGTGTTCTGTAGATATAATAGAAGGCAGGCCGAGACAAACAGACGTGATTCCGTGATAGGGTCATCTGTGTGCTCTCGAGGTCCTCTCGTTGTCCAGCGTCTGGAATGCTGATCTAAGAGTATGCGGTCGCGCGCGGCGTTCCTCTCTCTCTCTCAGTATAGTCGAACACTACTGTATATACTAAACCTTACCTCGACTGCAGGTATACACAGACACACACACACACACGTGAATCAGTATAGTGGTTAGGCTGCAACTCCGGAGATATGCTGAGCACGCCGAGCGTCTGACATCGAGAATTATGCAAATGTTGTGCGAACGGGACTGTATACATATATATAGATATATAGAGATAGAGTTGCTGAGTACGCTGTATAGCGATTATTGCATCGGCGAGAAGGGCGCGAGACGTCTGTTATATGTATAATATATGTATATACCTCTATATACTTCTTGCAGTAGCAGCAGCTGCGGCACTACACACTGTGAGATTTCAATCGGATCGGCATATTTCGCGCCGCGATCAAAAGCCGACGCCTCGAGTGGCCCGCACTCGAGGACATATTGCGCGCTCGAATACGCGGATATATATGCTGTGTGTGTGTGTGTGTGTGTGTAGATATAGACGCCGCGGAACGAACGATCCTTACCAAACACTCGAGCCCGGACAATTTCCTAGCTCTATTGCTTCTATCCCCTCTCTGTCTTGCACAGCCAGCTGCTTTTTTTTCGAGGCAACTCTACGCGAGTATCAAGGACGGCGTCGGCAATTTTCCGTTTTTTTTTTCGAGGAGCCGAGTTTTTTTCGAGAAAACCGCTCGTGCGCGTTGATGGATCGTTATAAGGACGAGAGTGAGAGAGAGATCAGTCTTAATTGGAAGGATACGGAACACGCTAATATTGTGTGTTGGTACTGCCGCCTGATGTTTGTAAAAGCTCTGGTGTGTGATGTGTATATATAGTTTCCGAACTATGGGATAACCAAATTCTGCAATACATTTGTAACGGGAGTATATAGCTTCAGGTTCTTTTGATCACATTAAAAAGATCGCTCGCAGAAAACCGCGGCTCGATTTTAAATGCGAATATATAAATATCCTTCATCTGCGCAGGCCAAGTATTACCAGCCTAAAAAGCTTTGCCATTCAAATATATTGTGAGAGAGAGGGAGTCTCTCGCGGCCGTCGCCTAACTAACGTTTTAAAGCCGTCTATTGAAACGTCGGCGCGACTTCTTTATGCAAAACAACAAACTCGAAATAAAGTAAACAAAGACGGATAAAGTAAACGAGGGAGAGCTTTGCGCGGGAAAAAAAAATTCCCTCTCTCGGCTACGTAAACGAACGAACGGCGAAACAGCGCGCGCGAAAAAAAAAGAGACTTGACAGAGAAAGAGACGCAAGCATCGAAACGAGCGCTTTCGAAGTCACGAGTCTCTCTCTCTCTCTCTCTTCGTCGGCCGCAACTTATAAGAAGACCTTCTCGCTTTCTCCAACACACAGAGAGAGAGAGCCCCGCTCGTTGATTGCGTTCGAGGCGATATTGTCGTCGGGGCAACCGACCGCGAAAAGAGTCGTTCTCTCTCTCTCTCTCACTCTCGTGAACGGCAACTCGTTAAAGAAGTTGTAGCCTCGCACCAACGGACAGCAGCAGCAGCAGCAGACAGAGAGAAAGCGTCGATTCGCGCGCAACTCGCGCCCCGCACACAAAAGCGACGAGCGCGCAGATAGTCCCTCTCGGAAAACTTTCGTTTGCGCGCGCGCTTCTCCGTATATACATATATATACACATCTGCGCGCGGATGTATATATATATAGATATAAATGTATAAGGCGTCTTTATCTATCTATCTGAATCTCGGAGCCGGGGTGCGCAGAGCTTTTGTGCTTGCGAGAGAGAGGTGTAGACATTACGCGCCGATGCGCGCAACGATTTACGCGATAATTTTGCTAAATTTTACGCCCGGTACTACGCTGCAGTATAACGTGACTCTTCCTTTTGTTCGAGCTGAGACGCCAGTACCGGCTGTTTTGTTTCTGTTTTTCGAGGCAGGCGAGCAGCTAGATATTCTCATATATATACCTCTCTCGCTTCGGCGTATCGCAGCGGAGAAATAATTGTTAGGACTTATCTCTCTCGCGTGTGTATATATATATATACACACACATATATATGAACTCTCTTCCTACCTCTCTTTTACGCGAAAAGAGCGAGATATATACATATATACGTGTGTATGGTGCGCGTGTATCACGACGAGGAGGAAGAAAGGCTCGTTTAGAGAGATTGCTTTCTGTCTTTCTCTCATCTTCTTCTATTTTTGCGCGCATCGTTTCTTTCTCGGGTTCTTTACCCTCGTTTTTTTTTTGTTGTCTAACGAAATATCGGCCGCGTATAATGAATACACAGTGTATACACGAAAGGGAAATAATTAAGTTTCGTTTGCGCATTGCGCAGATAATCCGCGTACGGCTCGAAAGACTTATCGCGCCACGATGCGCGGCTCTGCTTTGAATTGGAGCAAAACAAAGGATAAGCTTTTTGACATGGAGTTTTCACGACTAACGCTATGCAGTGTAGCAGCGAGTGTATTGTAAGATAAAAATTAATTTAGAGTGCTATTCTCGAGTCCTTTGCGTTTCAGAACAATATCTTGTATCAAACGGTATAATTTTTCATTCTACGTATGTGTATACGTGTATATATACAGACAGGATATAATAACTCTTTTGTTGTTCGATATAGAGTGGAGAACGTTGACGTAAGAAAGAATACAGCCATATACATATACGATCATATCTATATTATATTCACGACAAAAGAAAGATTCATCATGCACAAACGTTTTCTCTCACGCAGTATCAAACAAACTTGAACAAAATGAAAAAAAAAAAAATTAAAGAAAAAAATTGATGCCTTCTGAGAAATGACTGATTTGTAAAGAGGGGCTCTATTGTTTTTGCCCTTAGATGGGCCGGCCATTGTCCGGGTAAACCTGTTTGTGCGAAGCATTGCCACAATAAGTGACATCAAGATGGTAAGTATTATTATGCAAGATGCCAAGCAAGCAAACTGTCAACCAAAAGAAAATATAAACCTGCAAACTTAAAAAATTCAAATTACAACTTAAGCAAGCATAAGCGCAGAGCATCTAGTTATATACATAGAACGTAAAATATATATAATGTGTGTACGATTTAATTAATGCCAGAGTAAATAACCAAATGCCTGTTTATACTTTTATTTTTCTTTTCTTTCTTTTTTTTTTTTAATTTTTATAAAACAGAGTAAACTTACGTAGAGCAAGCTAAAATAAACAATATTAAAAATGAAAACAGCACTCCTACGTCTCTCGCAGACATATGTATTATATCTATGTTTATATATACATATCGCGAACGCAGCCCGCGGAGTTGAGTTTTCTCGCATATTACATTGCCCGTGCTCTCTTCTTTTCTTCTTTTATATACATATGTATTACATATATCTATGTCTCCCATTTGTATATTACATTACTATTATATATTATCTTACTGTTATACATATATAATATACATATACGTTATATATTATCAAGCATCGTACATGATCGCAATTATTTATTTGTATACATATACAGTAGGCGCAATAGCATATATATATGAAAGTACCCCCTTAGGGTGTAGCGTATCCGTCATAGTAAATCCCATTATTTTTTTCTCCTTTTTTTTAAAAAAGCCTATTAAGTATATTGACTCGCAACTTATTGACCGAGTTCAGAGACAATCATCATCGCCACGACACGTATAACACAGACAGACATATATATACACGCTGCACACATACACAAGCGATGAGAAGAAAGAAAGAGAGACGTCGACTAGCTATATAGAAGTATATATAGAAAGAAGTAAGCGGAGTGCCAGCAGAGGCAAAAAACATCAGGCTGAGAGTTGCAACTGACCTCAGACATTCTCGACTAGCTCTCTCTTTCTCTTTCTTTTGCACGCAAACTCGCTATACTTTTGTTTTTCTTTTTCTACATGCACATTCCTCCTACACACACACACACACACACACAGAACAGTCTTTTTTGGACTACAAAACACAGACACAGAACAGAATGCACATACGTTGATTTCTCTGATACTCTCGAGCATCGTGTACATTATGTATATATTTTTTTACACAGACGAATATGTATACGACTGCGCCTATATATATATATTACCTTCCAATTGATTATTACCTTGACCTAGCATACTTAGAATAGAGAAGCAGGCATGCGGCATTTGAGCTTGTTTTATTGACCAAAATCATCGGATTATATAACGATGATGATAAGTGAACGCATATATTTATATGAGCATAATCCCAACGACTGCAAAGGAATGTGTATATATATAATAATCGTTGCTTGCCAGGGCGACGTCGCATCGGAATAAACTCGCCGAAAACTTATATGATGTATATATATATACTCGACATCCTTTGAGTAATCAGTCGCGTCGCCCCGACAAGCCGTAGGCGACAACGGATTGTCTATAGATACATTGTATATATATATACTATACGATACACGGCCTGTATACACATACATCCAGACAAACAGCAGAAATGCATTATACCTCCATTACCACCTACTACAGCAGGCGTTCGCGAGATCTTTCGTCGTCATTTGGCTTAACAAGACACACACACACACGTCTCGCATCCTCTCCTATGCAGTCGGCTTATACACACACAGAGCTTTTCCACCCCGTCGTCATCTTTCCTTCAGAGATCTCATCTTACTTTTGAATCCTCTGGCCTATCTCAAATGTCATTCCCGACGACATCAGAGGAAACCGCAGTCGACGTCTCGCAAGCCCAGAGATCATCTCTCTTCCTGTATTATAGCAGAGCTGCTATTCGCGCATGTGTATATACACGCGTTATATAAATATAGAATATGATACAGGTTCTTCCCCCCCCCCCTCGTGAGCACAAACCCTTTTGTCGACTCTTATATGCAGTGTGTTTGTGTTTACACTCGCACGTATATACCGGCCGGATATAACGTGTCAAACGCTGTATATATAGAGACATACGATGAGCCATAAGATTCGACAACACGAGTCAATTAGTGACGTCCGCTTGAGGATCGAACCGTGTGTCGTAGAAATAAATGTTTTAATCGCGCGAAAACCCTTTGATCTACTGCGCGACCATCGGCTCTTTCTGTCTACTTTTTTTTCAACGCCACGATTTCCAACGAATTAACGAGTGCGCGACTGATGTTTGCCCGGGCCTTGTTTTTCCTCGCTCATTTCATCAGTCCTATCGCCTCGTTAAACGTCGAAAAAAAAAATACCCTGGATTTCCAGAGCCGAAACGAGCTTTTTCCGGGCGCACAGAGAAAGTGTACTATATATATATTGCTTGGTGGAACGCGATGGCCGTTTTTTTTTTCGATTGCCTCGAACTGCTGACGAGGTATATATATATAGCTTTTTACGTCCGCGTGATCGCGCTCTTTACTACTTACTATCGCGATCCGGACGACGTACTTCTCGTTCAGTTTTAAGTAGGACTGTATAGAGCAACTCGTACGACTCCGTTAAGTAGTAACAGACTTACGTGCGCGATCCCTTATAATAGGAGAGAGCTTCTACAGTATCAGACATGAAGAATTCAAGGGAAGGAGAGCTACACTTTGACGAGAACGTTAACGACTTGGCAGCTAGTTTGTTAAGCAAAAAAAAAAAAAAAAAAGAAAGGATGCATCAATTTCATCGACTAATCGCCTATGTCTATAACTTCGGTGTGAGCTCGAGAGCGACTCGATATAGCACACTTCGAACTGCACGCGAATGAAAAATATTGATTCGCGCTAAAAAACTTTGAGCGCGGGCGGCGACGAAAAGAAAAAAGAAACGCGATTAATCGCGTAATTCCGAGAAGAGCCGCGACCGCTGGGGATTTAATTACCATCTGCTTACGCCGGCGAAATGTTTGGAAAAAAAGTTTAATTACTTTCATTTCTGCAGCGCGCGACTTGTACGTATAATATAGCAGAGACTGTAAAGCAAACTCTCATAAAGCCGAAACTCGTAAAATTCAGTTATATATTATATGTTTCGACTCTTCACAACTCGTTGCTTATCTGGAAATTAATTATATACGCTAGTTTTTTTCTTTCTTCTCTCGTCATTTAAACAATACATTCAAAGATTTTCACCTATAACAGAGAATCATCAAATCCGAGAGTGAGAGAAAAAAAAGTCGAGATCGAGCGGCTGCATTCGGCTGTCCGTGACCCGGTTTCGTGGCTATGAATTGCTGAATATACCATGTCTCTCTCTCTCCCACCCTCGCGTCTTTATCAAAGTCGCGGCCAGCGTCGTCGTCGTCGACGTCGTCGGGCAAAAAGTAGGCCACTAGACGATCTTTCGTTCCACACATGGCCGTTTCATCAATGAGGAAATTGAATAAGCCGCCCGCTGATGCTGTGTCGAGAGATTTCATTATAGGATGCGAGAGTCTTGAGTATATATATATATAAAAACTCTCTCGATACTTCAGTGAATGTTACATTTGCCTGTAAGCTTGTTTACGCCTGATTTTTTTTTCGAGTGATATTTTCTTTTTTTTTTGGATACCGCGAGAGAATCGTCGCGTTTGAATTATAAAATTTATACGAAAAAATCAGCCGATAATTACGAGGTAAATGCGATAAACAGTATACAGAGGCCGGCGTGCGAATTATGAAAAACGCGTTGCGCATATATTTCATATATAAACTGGCGCGCGCGCAGCAGCGATAGTTTTTCCTCTCGCGTTATATATTATAACTTCGTTATAAGATAGAAATACGAGAGCGGCCGTTGCGTCGGTGCATATTTTAGCATTTAACACGTCGAATAAATTGGTCGCGGTGAATTTTTCGCGCGGTAAATACACGCCCGCGTATACATATAGATAATTATACGCTCATAATTATAATAGTATAATATAGCTCCGATATTTTCTTCCAAGCGTATATTTCGTCCAACTATATCCGCGCATTGATATTCAGCGTGTGAAAATACTATAGTAGCTGTCACGTCCAGAGCGCACTTTTTTTTTATTTATTTCCTGCGCTTGCGTCAAATCGTGCTCGGGGGAGGATCGAGAGCCCGATAAATGGCTAATGGACTACTCTTTGCACGTGCCGATCGATTTTCTCGCATCTTTTCCTTCGCCTCTGTATATATGTATATAATATAGTATATAGTGCAAGAAACGTGTTCATAAAAAAGAATCTAGTATATAACCGCGTGAATTATCGACGTTATATATAGGGAGAGTACACACGTGCAGGCAGGCAATCTTGTTATATAGAGCCGAGCTGCGAACCACTTGGTAATTTCGTTTTCGACCAGCCCTTTGACCGAATGTAAGCGACGTGATGCCACTGGATAGTGTGAGAGAGAGACACAAGCTTGTGTATATATATATATATATACGTACTTTTGAAAATTCCATTGTAGTCACGGAGAGGGAAGTATGCCGAGGAATATAATGGAGTCGTTAATGGCAGGGAGCTGCCACGCGCGATAATTAAATGCAGCGCGCGTATCAAATTAATGCACGCGGTCGCTCGCCGGCCGCTGTTTTTATACGCGGCTTTGTTATATCGGAGGGGACAATATTGATACTCTCCCGGTAAAAATTAACCGATATATGATAAAGCACACGCGGTGGGCATACTCTGTATATATGCTTCAAAAATCGCGCGCTTTCTTTCCGCGGGAAATATATTCCGTCTCGTAAAATATTAAACCGCTCGTATATAAACTCTCGATTATTCTATATACGATATACGAGAATTGACATCGGAGAAGCTCGCGCAATCGCGAATCGACTGCAATTAATCAATAGCCAGCTTTGGGATATCCATATACACACACACACAGCTCTTCATTCAAAAGGATCCGCCGACGCCGACAAACATAAAATTTTACGAGAGCTCCGCGCGCCCCGGCGAAATAAAAGGCGACGAACAAAAGCGAAGCCTCTCTATATACTGTGTGTGTATATAAAATCGAAGCGCGCGGACGCAGTATAACGAAATTAACTTCCATTAAATCCAATCAGGCGCACTGGCGGCCGCCGCCGAGAAAAGCTATGTTTCGCAGCTTGCGAAAATTCACGAAACCGTATAGAGATATATATGCCCGATTTTCCCCCAGTGTGTGTATATATATACACGGTTTAGCGAGAGATGCGCCTCTCGGATTAGCCTCGGTAATCCGGCGCGCGTATTTCGTTTTCGATAAGTTTGCAGCCTCTCGCGGGAAGTTGAGAGAATTACGTCTGTTGGCGAGCTGAGCTTTTGAATTTTAATAGTATATAGCCGTTCTCTTTCTTTTTTTTTCGCGGGAAATTCAAATTCCCAGTTGCTAAATCGAGCTCGTATATATAAATCCGGTCTAGTTTAGCGGAAAGAATTTCGATTTTTCAATCCTCTCGCTGTCGGGCGATACATCACGGAGAACCGCGCCGAGTTTAACAAACTCCCGAGAATTCTCAACGTCGTCGCGCAGTGAACATTAAGATCTCTCTTTTTCCCAGACGGAGATATCAAGGAAGGACAGCAGCGAAAGAAATGCTCAGGACGATTTATCGCAGCGAGTAAAATCTCGGAGCGGAAAAACGATCAATCGAGATTGAAAGCTTGCGCGGAAGATGTATGTATCGGAGCGTAAAACAAAGTGCGCGCTCGCGTATATAAGACGATATTGAGCTGCGCAATATACACTGGGAATATAAAACTCGACAGTTATCCAGTTGAATATGGCTAATTGTAGTAGTATAGCGTAACTGTATGCAAAGCATTATTTATTCGCCTCGTTTTACTTTATCACCTCTTTCGAGAGATTCACGATGCTGTTAATCGCGTTTGCTACTGAAAAAAAAAGAAGAATATTCGCTGTCTGTACAATAACGACGTGCAATAAGAAGAAGAAGAAGAAGGCGCTCTCGATATTAAATTTCGAAAGATCCTTTAATCTCATATAATAACGATATAACGGCGATCGAATCACGCCGCGGCCATTATTACCTCGAGCGCATTATATATATCTGAAACGATCGATCGGTCCAATCTATATATACATACATCACAGCTTACAGGCGTCGAAGACAGCGATCGATAATAAAAGTTAAAAGCTCAACGCGAAACGAAAGCAAATTACAGTGCTATGCGCTCCTTAGGCCGTCGTAACAAAGGTGTGCAATTTGTCGCGCTGGCGACTAAACGATGCTTTTTTTTCTGTACAGTCACAGATGCGAGATAAAGAACGTAGCTATAAAAGCGCGTTATAGGTGTACGGAAAAGCCTGCCGGTATTTCCTCTTCATTATACGTATATATATATACACACACATATACGCTGAGCCCGCATATGGGGGGCTTTTCGCGCTATACCGTAACGAGTTTGCGGCACAAAGCGCACACGATCGCTGAAAAAAAAAAAGAAAAGAAAAGTCGACGCGCATATAGAGGGAGAGAAAAGGCAACGTGTAATTCCCAGGGCTATTTACTGTTTTACGCGCACTTTTCTCTCGCTCTATATCTCTCGGTTCTTCGCACGGTTCTTCTCTGTATGTACGTATGCATAGAGTGAGACACACAGAGCACGGATTTAGCTCTCGCAGCGCGTAAAACGCGCGCTTGCGGATAAAGATGCGGTCGCACACCGCGAGCTTTTGTGCAGCGACGCGCGGCAATCTGCGCGCACGTATACGCGACAAAACTACGAGTAGTAGTAGGGAGGGAGGGAAGGAGGGATATGTCGACGCCCGGCCCCGTATATACGTACAGCAGCTATTGTACGCGGATATCGCGCGTCGCGTCGTTGTTCGCGGGAATTAACGCGAATTTTCACGAGCCTTTACTGCTGCGCGCGCAAGCGTCGAGAAAGCTGTGGGGAGTTTTTCCGTTGTTGCGGAGATGCGCACTTTCGTATATTATGGAGATACGCGCTCTCTTCCTCTGTTTCTATGGAGGGATTTTAGCTTCTTATAGTGTTGCGCTTGAACGATGAGATTTTTCTTTTTCTTTTTAGCTAACTAATTATCTTGCTAGCTCGCGAATTTACTCGTGTTGATGCCTTATGCGCGAATTACACATTTCAGTATTTTATTTGCTTTCGGGTCATCGGCATTCTACGCGAGCACTCGGCGAAAATTGCTTTAGTGCGGATATTTTTATTGAGTCGTATATGTAAGGAGAGATATAACGACGCGAGACTACTGCATCGGCCTTAAATATTTCGGTATATAAGGCTCTATTTATTACTAGATTGATCGTCGATATGGGGTAGTAAAAGCGCTCACTGAGTTCTGAAATCTGATTGTCTGTGGCTACATATACTTAAACACGGATCGAAGAGTGGGATATTTATGACGTGAGATTATAATCTCGTCTGTTACTACTTAAAGTCTGTCTGACTATACTCGATCTTTACTACTTAAAACATCATGGCGTTATACCGTCTGTGTTATATACTACTCGCGATAAGTTTCCTCAAGTGGACTAATCTGAAGCCCATTGCCATAAGCCTGAAGACGTCATGCACTCATTCTTGAGAGAATATAGAGAGCGTAAACGCGTGACGTTCAATCTTATCTCTAAAGACCACTTGAACTCATCGATAAATACACATGCTCGTATAAGCCACCTGCTATTCCCCCTCCTGTATATAGTATATCCTATATGTTCCTGGTGCCCCCGCACGTATATATATATACAGACAACGAGCGTACATAAAGTGTCGTCGTCGAGCCAATAAAAAGCAATTTATTAGGGTGCATGTAGGCGAAAAAAAAATTATATTTATACGCTCGCACAAAACACGTATAATATAATACAACACACGCACACTCTTTTCCCGCCGAGCGTCGAGTTCGCGACTTCGATATAAATGAAGCTCGTTAACTTTATTTTGCTTCAGTTGCTCGAAAACAAAATACGCCCGTTCGATCGTGTGCAGTATATATAGTAGGCTATTTCCATATATATATACACGAGCGAGAGCGAGCAGAAAAAATATAGAATAAAAACATATATAGGGGGGCAAAAAATTAAAGTCGCCGGGACGGAAGAGAAAAATATAGCAGGACGATCGTATATATAGTATATATAAAGCAGTAGCAGCAGCAGCAGCAGCAGAAGTAGGTATAGCGTATTCTGTGTACATATCGCAAGATATTAAAGGCGACGAAGGAAAGGGGGAGGAGTAGGCGACAGAAAATAAAAAAAAGGTATATATATACACAAACGGAGAGTGAGAGAGAGAGAGAGAGAGAAGCGCCGTCAGAGCAAAAGGTACACAAAGAGCTGGGCAACGAGATTTACGACTTCGGTATAGGTGGTGGTGGTGCTGCTGCTGCTGCTGCTGCAGTATAGGAGGGTTGGGAAGGGAATATAGCAGAAGTGCAGCTAGTGCGCTGGGAGAGACGGTAAAAATGTATCGCGCTCGCTCTATAGCTCGCAGGTCGAGATTTATGGATTAAAGTGCGCACCATATATATATATATCCGCGGCTTTAAACATTACACGAGAATAAGAGCTTTAATGCGAAGATCTCTCGCGTCGACGACGTTCGATACATGTATAATATGGAGTCGATATTTTGTTCTTCGAAAAAGACTTGGCGTGTATTTAATTGTGTACAGAGCGGAGAGAGGCTGTTCTCGAGAAGGGATATATGACAAAGTGTATAAAATATACCGTTATAGCCCCCGAATTTCCATTAGCCAGGAGACCATTGAGATTGTATATTAAAAGAGGGGATGTGAAGCAAAAGAAAATTTACTGATATACCACCACCACCACCACCACTACTACTACTACTACTCTCTGATGTCTCTCTCTGTTAAATAAATTGCTAAACATCACACTATAGGCGACTGATTAATTTGTTGATTCTGTTTTGCTATGTTAGATGGGCCCGCGGTTGTCCATGTCAACATATTTGTTCGAAGTATCTCAAAAATAGATGACGTTACCATGGTAAGTCTGAATAAATGACACACGCCCCGATTATTATTATTATCAACTCGAAATACTTTGACAATGATTGAAATATCAGAGATTGATGATCTATATTGTATTAGCAAAACATATATAAATTATAAGATGTGTGTGTGTCTGTCACGTATATAACGCTGGGTGTTCGTACTTCTATATTAACGATCTATATATATATTTATTATATATACTAACCACAGTGTGACACTATATATTATAACGTAAATTTGTACATCTCACTAACTTACTAACCAACTATATTAACGTGCATCATCGCCTCATGTATATTCTCTCTCTGTATCACCATCACTCTCCCTCTCTCTCATCACAATAGTCATCTGTCGATATAAATAGCCGCTAAAGTGAACAGTGTATATATATATAATATACGCATATCTCACTGTCTAGAGCTTCGTCTCGTTCGTCTTGTATAGTGTATATCTCACCGCCATCACATTCACGATTATGTAACACACTCGCCCAGCATAGTCCACTTTTTATCTCTCATCATCAGTTCTCACTTGTGGATCTCACAACTCTCACACGCGCGCGTCATACCACCGTAGTCTTTTCTGTCGTCATATGTATTTTTCGCGTCAGGCATATTTTATTATCATTATCTCTCATTCTCTCTTTTATGCATACTTCGCACTACCTCACTCAGCCATAATACTCACACACAAGTAACGCATACAAGCATCTCATCACATCACATATAGAGATATAATATACGCACCGACACTCGTCGCTCATATAACTATATATATATATAGTCAGTCATATTCACGCAATCCTCTGTAGCCTTTCTCCGTCTATCTATCTATCTATCTATCTATCTCTCGTGTCCTCTTCAGCTCCACGTAGTTTCCTCTGTATCTAGCTCACTCAGTCTCTCACTACTCGGTGTGTTGTCTATCCATCTCTGTCTTTCCTCGCTGAATACATCAGAGCCGCCGATGCCGCAGCCGCTCTGTGCCTGCTGCTGCCTTCTCTCTGTACTGTATCTCTATATCTCTCTCTCTCTCTCTCTCACTGTGCGCGTCTATCTATAACCACGTCGTCGTTTCGTACACCCTTTTTGTGCTCCCGTCCTATATATATATATACACACACCTTCTCTACTCCCTATTATCCAGACGACACGTACTATATTCCTTCGTGCAGCATCATGTATACATTATATACAGGTATATATGACAGAACAGTGTAGCACATTCAACTACCACGACCATAGCGCCACATCGAAATTACCACCACCAACTACAACAACTACAATAACAAGCGTTATATATATTCTGATGTTCTATGAGTATCAAATTTGTATATGCCTTGATTTTAATATGCGACGATTCACTCGCAGTATGACGCCCGGTTCTGCGCTGCGTGAGACTGTATCTACTCTCTCTCTCTCTCTTTATGTATAAATGTGTGCAGTCTGGAAAGAAAACTGGATCAACGCTCGGGCGTCATGCTGCTGAAGAATCGCTAGATATTACTATTGCCATATTATTATTACTATTATATCATTATACCATTATTCTTATACATATATATTATATAAATAGTACTGCTGATCATTTTTTTCTGTATAGTAGATTAATCCATGAATTTTTCTCTATCGGCTATACCATATTATACACACGTACACACTTTTGAGAGTCGGCTACTTACATATAGAGATGAGAGCCCGAAGAAACCCGACACGCACGACGTGCAAATGGACGATATATAGTACGCAGCTGCCTATACCCCTTGGCCAGTGTATAGTATATAGAAACACACGTTATTCGCACACGCAGCGAAATTTCGCTCAGCCAGCGAATGATTTGTCTCTCACTCACTACTATCCTACTCTATACCCCCTCCGGTGATGGTGTTAGGTCTCAATTACAATTACTCGCTAACGCAGCCGAAGCTCGGCTGCGCTTTCTCTCTCTCTCTCTCTCTCTCTCTATCTCTCTCCAAGGCTGCTGCTGTTGTACGCATATACTTGGCCACCGCGTACACCCACACAAACGTATGCGCGACGCCTCAGCAATTAGCGTTCACACGGTTACGCAATTACGCGTTACCGCTTCAAGTGTGTGTGTGTGTGGCAGTATATACGTGTGTCAGGCAGTGACCCCACCCCCACCTCTTCCTGTATATATAACACACATATACATATAGAGACACTCATTATATACAACAGTTGTATATATATGCGCAGTAGCACACGTGGTAGAGACGGTTTTCAGCGTGTCTGGTGTGTAACGTTTTGTGACATCACCTAGCTTCGAATTATGTATATACATAGCTATACTATACAGATGTGTGTATATATATTAGAGCAGTCATCAGAGGCTGCGCAGCGACGAGAGTTATGTCCGATGCAAATGGACGATGCACGCATCAATTAGGAAGACGCTTCTCGCGTTCGAGGGCCTGTGAAATTGCCGCGACGTAATTATACGTGGAATCTGGCGTACCTATATATACATAGTCGTTCGTCCCTGCAGCTGGATGACGTCGTGCAATTTTCAAAATCGACTCGCGCGCCACGTGTACGATTGATTAATTCCAATTTATACGCGAGAATTAGTATCAGTACACGAAAATTAGTGCTCCTCTATATATATACTTGGAGCTTATATATATATAAGAGAGCTAGAGAGAGAGAGAGAAACCGAGCGAAATAACGCAATTCCCGCACACTCCATTTATTAGGGAATCTAATTGGACTCATTATTTCGAGAGAACAGGAGCTAATAGAAAATTATATATTAGATGTGTGCAAGGAGCTGTATATATACCGCGCGCACTGTGTATAGCACTTATCCCCTTAGCCAAGATCCCGATAATAAGATAAATAGAGCTTTAATCGCCACTTAAACAGCACTTAAAGGTTTAGTCGAGATATATATTATATATCTATAGCGCCACCGGGATTAGCAGCGGCCTTACGTCGAGGCACATATTTTCGGATGCTTAACAAGTGCGAAGCACCGAGTTGCGCACCGTATATACGAGAGCTATACTGGCTCAATTGTTTGGACTGTCGATTGGATTTTAATTCTGGTCTTTACGGTCGCAACTTAGTGTCGAGAGCTTTGCAGGAACGGTATATTTTTCCTTAAAACTCGCGCGCAGAATTATATATCTCCGAAACGTTCGCAGTCTGCGCTGATGTATAGAGAATCTCCGTCAGAGCTTGCATAGTTGAAAGCACATTAACGGTATAATATCACGTCCTGTACTAAACAAACATTAAATCGTCGCTCGTATATATATATATATATACGTGCTAATAGGATTCGATCGGAGCGCAAACAGCTGGAATTCCAGATGATTTTCTTATTAGCACTCTGCCGTGCGATATAGTCTAACGAGGTTACTTCGCCGCACAATCTCGAGCTTGCAGAGTATATATATACGGGATCGAGTTTATACTCACGGGGACGACGCCATTGTAGCGAACGACTCGCGACTATATACATACATACACACACATACTGTTAAAGCTCTCGGTTGAGCTTGTGTATACCACAGCTATGTTCGCGGAGGAGTTCGGACCGCGCGTCCGGGTACACCTGGCGCGAGAACCCCGTATATATATATATGCATAATATAATCCTCGCGCGCAGCGCGTACATAGTCTTGTTTTCCGCCGATCAATCCGTTTTTCCCCTCCTCTTGTGTCCCGCAGCTATACATATATAGATATATATATTATACGCGCATTTCCACACAAGCGAGAGAGCGGCGTCATTAATCAAGCCCAATTAGGAGGGACGCCGAGCTTGCGACCGCAGTGTATTAGAGTGACAAATAACGCGCATAGTTGCGCGCACGCTCCCTCGCAAATTTTGACAAAATGTTTTCGCGGGGCACGTGCTGCGCATGATTGATTGCCGTTTCGTCGTCGTATTAGAGGTGTCGTCGTCGTCGACGCGCTTTCAGCCATCGAGGAAGAGAAAAAAGAAGCGCGCTTCCGCGTCGAATGAATATATATGTGTATATATAAAATGGATCTGGGCTGAAAGCAGTAGCTGAATCTTTCTTTCGAGAGCGCGCACGATGATTGACCTCTATTCGCTTCTCTATACTCCGGTGTATAATGCGCAGCGGAGGCGTTAACAAATGGCTGATACATCGTGTGTATGTGTGTGTGTGAGGACTCACAGATGATGAATTCCTGTTTACGGAACTCGATGGCATTATGCTCTCGTGTGCTGATGGAAAAAAAAAATTGATTCCTATCGCGTTAACGACGTCACACACACACCCACTCGCGAGCGCGAAATAAAGAAGCTTCTGCAGAGTAGGTTACTTTGGCTGATGCAGTGTATGTATATACGTACATGTACAGCGCTGAAAAGAGAGAAAGCGAAAACAAAGAGGCCGGCCCGAGACAGCGAAAACAAGAGAGAAGAGAGAGAGAGGAGGAGAGAAAGGTCTGCCTGCACAATGAAAGATGAAGCGAGCCCGCAGACAATACCCATAGACATAGATAGAGCGCATCTCGTCGTCCATCCATCGGCTAGCTAGAGCTATAAGCAGCCACCCGCATGCCAATTATCCGTGTATAACGTCAGTCTTCCGCGCCTTTCGATCGACGACGGAAGCCCAGGAAATCCGAGAGAGAGAGAGCTCTATATACATACATATATAATACACTCTATACACTCATGCGGAGATATGTCGTACGGGCTGCATATAATCGATTTGTGTCTGTGTGTAGACATTGTTCCGAACTGTATATATACCTTTATAAGCCGAGATTCACGCTTGATGGAGATAGGAATAAAAAATCGACGCCCACACTTTCGAAGCAGGTCAGCAGCACCTTATCAATCACTCCTCCAATCCCCTCATGTGCTGGGGGCTCTCGCTTGGACGATGATGAGGATGATTCGCTGCTCGATAACGCAGAAAAATGCGTGCCCCCGACGCGATCGCAATTTGGCTTTCATTGTCCCTCGGAATTGATCGGTCGACCCTCTCTATACACACACACTCACATATACTTATATATACGCACGAGCTCGTTTGCCTTATCGGCCGACGAGTAACGTTTATATTCTCTCTCTCTCTCTCTTTCTCTCTCGAGCCGTGATGGCCTTTTCTTATTTATGCATTACACGCGCTTTGTTCTCTCCGTCATCTTTATCGAGGGGATACAGCTGCTGTGTATGTGTGTGTGTGCGGAGATAGTGTACACGGCACTAATTTTACGATTATGCGCTCGTTCGAGTGCACACAGTCCACTTGTTATTATTATACACATCGCAGGGAGTTGCGTTAGGGGATATAGTATATGGGAAAACGAAATCTGATTGTAATATACTGCGCATTGGAAAAATATAGAACGACATTAGGACATTACTTATATATATATGAATCGATTGCTATAACAAGTCTCATCGATGAATCTGTAGCTTTTGTGTTGCCTATCTGATGGGTACCTATATGAGTATTACGTATGAAGCGTCGAGTAACCGATGGAACAAATAGTAGCCCAAAAAATTCAGGCCAAGCACATATACATATATATAAATCAAACATAAGTTATGTACTGTCAAAAATGCTAAGATAGAGAGTAGAAACAATTGGTGTGAGAGTAAAAAAAATAGTTGTGTACACACCGGCGGCTCGAATCACGTTAATAATTCATCCATGTTATGTTCTGTTCTGGTGATCCAGCGTGTATCGTATACATCAACATGTTTCTCCGCTCGATCAGCAAAATTCATGATTATTCCATGGTGAGTGCTTCAAATAAGTATCCATCCAGCAAGGCCTTCCAGCATCTGTCTATATATATATATATCTCTCTCTCTTCATATATATTTACATATAAATATGATCGCACGCAGTGTTTGTGTATACATTCTATATATACACATATATATATTTGAAGTTCAATGTGTTACATGGATTATATTCGCCGGTATGTAAAAGGGATTTATAATACACGCCTACATTATGTGCGCTGTTGCACAAGAACTTTGCCTACCCTGCGTAGCCGAAGCTTTTCTGCGATAGTATATATATATATATATAGCTTATGTAAATCCATTTTAGACGGCAGACGCATTCACTTGTTTTGTGTATACTGTATTCGAATACGATAGCTATACATGAATATATATAACTGGACGTCGCATTACTATAAATCTATATTATAAATATACATATTAATATGAAAATGGATGAATGCCTAAATATCGCTGAATCTTCAATGTCGTTATATATTTTAATCTATATACATCTCAATAATACAACACGTATTATTTAAATGTCAAAGATAAAGTCCGGTTGAAAATATTTCTTTCGCGTGATACTGGAAAGAAAAAAGTTGTACTAAATTTTAGCTTCAATTGGCTCTGAATCGCAGGTAAGTATCCGGAAATAAATTTAAGTATATAAATATATATAAAATTCTGGTAAAAAATATATATTATAGACTTGTTTATACTTTCCATGCAACATTTTCAACCGTACTCTACTCTTGAGAGAAGCTATATTTATATATATAGATATGTATATGCAGTGTGTGTATTAAAAAAGATATTGCGTGTACGAGTGCGCACTGATGCACCAATAAGGCAGAAAGAGTCAAGAGGTCACAAGGAATGAAAATTCCTCTACTGCTTTTCACTGCTTACTGCATCAGAAATAAGAAAAATAATTCCTTTGATAAAATTTCAGCTGCACAGAGAAGCGCACAGCAGAGTTCCCTTATATTTTAAAAGTCTCATGCATACGAATTCGAAACTCCTGTTGCTGTGTAAAAGCAAACGTATAATCACAATTTCTAGCGTTCGTTAAAATAAATTTTGTCCTGGAGAAAGAGACCAAAAAAATGACACCAACGTATATATAATATACTTTATAATATTTCACGCCTCGCCGTCTCTATATATAAGCACTTTGATCACTTGACCTTATAGATATTTTTGGAATTCACCGTTATACGTGTATGATATTTGTCGTTGGCTTTACACATACACACACATTCTCTTTCTTTGTGTTTAAAGAAATTCACTGCGCTATATAAGTGTTATTTTCATATATTCTCAGTGTGATGATTATATGTATTGTATACGAAGAAAAATAACGAGGTTCAAGTTGACAAATATCCTACTTCTAAAAAAAAGGATACGGTAATCGTTCTATTCGTTTTCGAAAAGTAAAAATATGATAACTGTATCATAATGCTCGGATCGCGTCTGAAGTCGCTAGTTTGTCAAAATATGTAATTTAACTTTGGCATTATATGGGAAAGTCCACTTGTTACAGAGTTAGGATTTAGCCTTTGATTCGACAACTTTGGAACCCTATCTACACGTTCCAAATAACTTTCAATCTGGATTTAATCATGATCACGTATAACTATAAATTTAGCAAATTATTTGTAACAAGTTCGAATTATTAGGAAGTAAACTTGTTAACAACTATAACGTCATGAGATATTAGTTTTTTTTTACGTCGTCGAAAATGGTATATTTCAATATTGCGATCAAAAGTTGTGCAGTAATGTATAATAAAGCTTGGCTGTATGGTGATAAATATGTTGTGGAAAGCAGCGCATAAATATTGCACATAAATATATTTATAAATCACAGTTGTTATCTATATATACTATATTACGCACGAATTGCGTGTGTTGTTCAAATACGAGTCAAAACATCTCTCTTGTTTATGTGTAGGATGGGCAATTGATTGTCTCTATATACTCTATATATATAATAATATATATACCTATAAGTTGCACGCCCTATGTGTATAAGAGCGAACGAAAGGATCCTCCACTTATCATCATCCGCCATGTTGTCAATATTCACCATCACAGCGTTGTTATATAATAAATGTTACTCGTGCGATCATTAACGCTTTCGTTGTCTGATGCTTCTCCTCACGACATCATCCTTTGTCTTTCATATATACATATATATCTCGCTATATCGTAGCTTTTCTCTCGCACTTTTTCTCAGCATCATCTTGGCTTGTAATTCTCTCTTTCTCTCTCTTTCTCTGGCTTCATATCATCCCGCAGAAGCATGTATTTTTATCGATTTCTCGATCAACGACATTCGTGTGTATGTATACATAAAATTGCGTATATCGAGCAGTTGCGCAAGCAAGCATCTTACGCAACGCGCGGAATCTTGCTGTATACAGAGTATATATATATATACATGTGCGCGCGGGTATCGCACAATGTGTGCATTATACAGTATACGGCTCCTTGTATACAAAGGGCGTATCGCGCCGAGGAACCGGAAGTATCTTTGTCTCGCCAGTGTATATGGTATATATATGTGTGTGTGTGTATTATGTATTTACCTCGCTATCGCGCGTCCACGCGTCATTTCATTAATCACTCTCGGTCCGATTCTCCCTATACATATAGCTCTCTCAGTGCGCTCATTCATTTTTTTTTACGCACAAACGAAGACGCTTCGTCATGTTTTTTGAGAGATTGGGGCGTCGCCGAGACTATACTGATGCGATGGCTATTCTGTCCCGCGCGCGGCGAGAGAGAGAGCTTTTCTCGCTTTATGGATGAATATTTTTTTCCTGTCTTTGCCATCGTTGATTCGCTTATGAGAAGGGGAGCTATAGTATATATAGAAAAGGTATAAATGTGTAATTGTGATTGATGATGACAAATACGTGTAACACAGCGACGATTTTGGATTATCATTGTATATTATACACGTCGCCTCAAAAGCACTCATTGATTTCAACTTCGATGTTAAACATCACGAAGGCAAACTTGTCCAGACGAACGTCTCTCTCGGTGTGTTTATCCGCGGGAAAGCCATGGCCACTCGAAACTCGGCGGGGGGAAGTATTTTCCCCGCATCTCTCGGCAAAACAATTGAGTCGAGTGTAGATCCTCGAAGAAATATCTCTCCGCGGCTACTGTAAAAGCTTTTAAAAGTCAACATTATATAAGCGCGTCGAGTTATATTCTCCTCCGCGCGCAGCTTCTCCGTGGGAAACTCGAGAGTCCCGCGCGCGGATAAGATTCAAGTACAACAGAGAATGGGAGAGAGGAAAAGCTCTCGTTCGTTACGTTGAAAAATTTTCTCAAGACGACGACAGGAAATTCGAAGAATCTACTTTGGAAATTCGAGCGTATTATATCCATTTATAACATTCTATACTTGCATAAATTCCTCGTTCACAGGTATATGTATATATATGACACACAGCGAATCCGGAAAGACAGCTAGGCAAAAAAAAAAGAAAGAAAAAGTTCTCGGTCCGCCTCTGGCTTAAAGTGGCCATTTATACGAAGAGGAGAAAATTCAACGCGAGAGATACACACGTGCGGATCGCGTAGGCGGTGGGGTTTCAAGCCACTCAAGCTATAGGAGGGCGTGGAATCCGCATAAATAACTCTCGGAGAGAAGAGAGAGAGAGCTTTGGTTTCTCGCGATTATCGCCTCTTCATTTTCGGAGCTTTTTTCGCTCTCGAGAGCCGCGTATTGTGCGCGCATCCAGTGAAACGACGCTCCCCCTCAGCAGCAGCAGCAGCTGCAGCAGCAGTAGCAAAAGCTTCTCTCGTTGTATGTATATATAGAGGGCGCATGAGAGAGAGAGAGAGAGAGAGAGAGAGAGAGAGAGAGAGAGAGAGAGAGAGAGAGCACATAGGAGAATCTAAAACATTCGCTGAATGTAGATCATCGTATCAGCGCTGAAAGGTGGATTCAGAGCTTTTTCGCTTCGCTGAAAGATATCTCGTGATGATTCTTTTATTCTCTGTCTATTATACTATATATATATGGCACGGAATTATATGGACAAAAAAGCTTTTTGGCGCTAATAATATAACGATAAAATTTAAGCGCTATTATAGGTATCTTTATTTGGCAAAGTTCGCTGAATGGGACGAGAGTTAATTCCGTAACGAGAGCGCCGTCGTCTCTCTTTCAAAAGAGTACTTTGCTGTAAAAGTGATTTCGCGCCATTTTTGGCTTCCAACTTTTAATAAGCTTCGTTCGCTTTCAATCGGCCTCTCGAATTAACTCGATGAGCGATACACTTTTGCCACCGAATAATTGAAAAAAAAATCCACGGCTATATATACGACTAGTCGGATCGAAGTCTCGTATTATTCGGGATTCACCCTCGCAGCTCTCTCTCTCTCTATTTCTATAAATATAATAGCGCACGTGCGGAGCTTTATATGTATACACACACACAGTCGATTATTGCGGACACGGCATCGGGGTAGCCCTTCTTTTTTTTCTCCCCATTCCTCGCAATGAAATTTCCCATTCAGGCCGTGACGCGAGAGCTTCGCGAATATAAAGCCCGGGGCTTTTCTCCGACGACGCGGATGCCCGAAATAATACGATGGGCTCTTAATTAATTTAACACTGTAGTCGCGGGGAACAAAAATAAGGAGGAAGCCCAGCCGAGAGTGAGTGAAAAGAGAGAGAGAGAGAGAGAGAGAGCCTCTCGAGGATACTCTCTTTCTCTCACTTGCGCTGAATTATAAGAGGACTTTTATAAGGACAATAGCCGAGGGGAGGAGATGCGTTTCGTTCTCGTTTTTTTTTCTCCTTCGTACATCTGCGTTTTCGAAATTTTCACGAGGCACGTAATTCGCATTCGTTAAATTATAATTGGCAATTAAATGGTTAAACACGGTCACATGCGTCGCGAGCGCGCGATTACGTCGTTTTAATCTGACGGCGGCCGAGCTATTATCGAAGCCGCGCGCTATGTATATATGAAAGAAAAACGAGTTCAAAGAGGCTTCACCAGAAGAGAGAGAGCGTTCTTAAAAACCCTCGACGAATATTAAAAGATACTTGAAGAATTATCGCTCGGTATTGTTCGGCTAAATTGCAAAGATTTCGGGGATTGAATGGACGAGCAAGAGGCAGAGAGAGAGAGAAAAAAGCAGGGAGGGGCTCGAGATAGGAGAAAAAGCGTCGGGAAGAAACAGAGTAAAAAAAAAGAGCGAGAGAAAAGAGTCGGGCGGCCGCAAGTAGAAAAAGGATTTCCCTCTAAGTAGAAATTGCCGCTTTGACACAAGCTCTCCCCTTCCTCTCTTGCGCGACTCGACGAACAACATTCACTCTTCGGTTTTCACAGCATAGCAGCGCGTGCAAAGCCAAATGAAAAAAGCTTTCGACCTCGCGTGAATGTCGGTTGCGAGAACGGGATAGAAGAAGAAAAAAAATGGGGGAGTAGTAGTAGTCTGAATGCCAAAAGCAGAGGAAGGGTGAAAACTCTAGGCCGAATCTCCTCGTCAGGACGAAATGCGTCTCCTTATCTATTCCTTTCATTGAGGGAGAGAGAGAGAGAGAGAGAGACGGCGGTTGCGGCCCGCACGCCCGGATGGAAATGGGAGCGCGTAGGCGATGATATCGAAGGAAGGGGGAAGTAGTTTCAATGCGAGCCGATGCACCAGAGAGTGAGGGAAACTCGACCTGGTAATCCGGAAGTTGGAAGGGGTTCTGCGGGGGGAAAGGTCGAGTCGTTAATGGAGATGCGTCGCCGATTGCATTCAATCGGAGGGGAAAGCTTCGAGCTTACACTGCCGTGTATCTACTCAGCCTCGTGTATATGTAGGACTGGCGCGAGCCAAGTGATCCGACTTTTTCCGCTCTCTCTCTCTCTCTCTCTCTCGTGGTACTCCGTATGTATATACTCTCTACTGCTTTGCTATCTGTGCAAATGCTTCCGCATCCAAGCTCCGCACGCTGCTGTGTGTTTTCTCTTTTTTTACGCTCTCGGCTATACGCGTATATAGTCTCTCTGTTGAACATCTTAATTATATACGTTATTTGCATTGGCGCTGATCTGGAAAACTTATGCGCCTCCGGTGTGTAAGCGAGCTTTTATGCAGATTCGATGAATTCGAGAATTTTACTTTCGACGTCCCTCTCTCTGTAATTCCTCGTTTGCGCTTGTTTTCCGATGCGCCAGTATACAGCGTTTCTTTTTTTCTTTCTTCCTCTGGCGTAGTGTATATACAGCCGGTTGTGTACTGCGGAAACGACGGGATCTCTCGCACTTTTAATTTGCGACGCTTTGTGTATCGATTGGCGATGATGGAACACGCCTGAATTCTACGGCAATTTTATATATGTGGTTCCGGGAATACTGCTCTTCTCTTTTCTTCTTTTCTCTCTTTCTCTCCATGTTTCTTCTACAATAGAGCGTTGAAATTTGTGCGTAATGCTTATCGCTATGTTGATTGACTATACGCTATTTTATCTTTCCTTTTTTTTTCGGTGTTGGTACATACTTCCGATCTTCTGTACATTACATGTTGAAATTGTGTTTGCTGTTCGAGAATCATGGGAATTTTGTAATTCGAGCATTTTTATCGCATTCGACATTGTTACACAGAAAAAACACATCCAATCCGATATACAGATAGAGAAAAAACCTGGCTTCCTGTGCAGCGAGCAATTGTAGTCGTATTAATTTGTATACTGGTCTGTTTTCCTCCATAAAATTTCCGGCTCTTTGCAGTCTCTGGCTAGTGACGATAGGTGGCACATAAGTACTTTTTCTGTAAATGTATATTTTAAGCGGTGCATAACTGCAACTGAGTCTACTATTTTAATCAAAAATATTTTTCAGGAGTGTAAAGTCTACGCACTCTTGTATCGAATATATATTTACGATATGAAACAGCGTATTTTTCATAACTCTGTTATCTATCCAACATGATCGTACATAAAAGTAAAATGAACGAATGCGCTGCTTTATTATAACTAACAAGAATGTGTGCTTTCAGCAGGTATATTACTCTTCTCTTAGTATTGAGGTATACGAAAACACATATTTTACACACAACGTAAACAGGGTTGCTGTTAACTTTCTGAAAGCCTTTATATGTATGAAATTACGAAACGTAACGTTAGCTTTTTCAAAGAACCGAAAACCCACGAATAATTTTCAGCAAACTAGGCAGCTTTTACAGAACCGTCTCAAATTCCACGCGTAATTCTCATAACTCCGCAAATGCTTGTGCATAAAAATATATACATCATTCGAAATATGCATTCACAACGAATTCCACGGCAACGTGATGAATCGTCTCCTAATAAAATCTCACCCTCCAAACATAATTCAAGTAAAGAAAAACAGGGAAATAACACTAGCCGAAATGGCGAGGAAGAAAAAAGCGCAATCAATATTCATTATCGACATAGCTTATAAGTAATTTCAATAATTCATCGGTGTCTCGATCCTCTCCTCTCGTACACGATAATTAACGATCGCACATTTCAATCGAGCCCTCTCTTCCCCATCAGACCGATAAAACACATCTTACATCCCCCTTGAGCCGCGCAG
The DNA here is from genome assembly GCA_900474305.1 of Cecidostiba fungosa. Classification (NCBI taxonomy): domain Eukaryota; kingdom Metazoa; phylum Arthropoda; class Insecta; order Hymenoptera; family Pteromalidae; genus Cecidostiba; species Cecidostiba fungosa. The sequence goes on from UCOJ01000012.1 coordinate 191,874, forward strand.
CTGGCCATTAAAAACGCTCTTTCTCCTCTTGGTATATAAATAAAGCTCCTCGCGCACGAATTTTCCTCGGACCCCCGTGCGCGCGCGCGCGATGTAATGATTCACCTCGAAATTACCCCCTCGACCTCTCCTCCTCTATATAATGTATATAGAGTCTTGCGGCGAGCGCTGAGAGTAAGAAAAAAAAGAGAAAAAGGTACATCATCAGGAGAAGAAGCTGTGGTGTCTATATATTATATAAATATAGAAAAGAATATTACGTGCTAGATGTACAGGTCAGGAAATGGATTTATACACTGTGCTGCGTGAGTATATTTATATATAAATCTCAAAGCTCTGTGCGTGACGACAAGCCAAAAAAGCACAGAGAGAAATATATATAATTGAGATGTCTGTATGTGTGTGGGTATACGATAAATCTGCAGTATAGCACACGGAAAACGACACGCAATCACGCACACTACTCGACGAGAGATGTATCTGTATGTTATATACGAAGGATAGGACTTTGCTGGTCACTCGGACACACACATGCACTTAGCTGCGGTGTCAAATGTGTATGTATACAAGCTTGGATTTTTTGGGCTCTCCCGTCTGTTGTTACATAGATAGATACGAATATAAATATATACAGCGACAGCAGTACCGGCTGTATATGCGTTGTTATACTCGGTTTTTGCGTCTGATTTATTTGACAGTTGGTGTAATATAACGCTGCTCCACAGCACACACCGCTGTCCGAAGAGTTGAAAGAGGCTCGTCTACTCGCAATTTGTAGCCTTATGCAAAAAAAAAAAAAAAGTCGAGCGAACGAGTGCCGGTATATAACAGTGGTATTTTTGTTGTCGGTGCGAGAGACTCTATACTATATACACTACACTCTCTCTCTCTCTCTGGAAACGTTGATGAAAAATGTCGACTGACATGGTTATCGTTTGAAGCATCTCTCTCTTGGCGCGTATCTTTCTTTATTTCTCGTTTTCAATTTGTTTTTAATTTATATACTCCTCGCGCGCGCGCGCGTGCGTTTTTGCAGCGGCGCATCGATCGTATTTTTTTTTTGTCTCTCTCTTCTCCGCAGTTCTTGTGTATACACACGCCGTTATTCCGCGACGAAACTACATATATAAGCCGCGTGTGTAACTAGCGCATATTTTCTCGTATATACATAGACGATAATAATCGTAATTTTCATACAACTTTCGCAATTCCGGAATCCCATAAATCCGCGCTGGGGCGAACGCGCTTTATCTGATAATTCCCGAGCAATCCATCCGGGAGTATAGAATGAAAAATAGAGAAGGAAAAAAACTCGGCTGTATACAGTGTGCGCAAATAATTCACGCTATACACGCGATTCCGCTTTCGTCAACACAGTACGTAGGAGTATAAGGGAGCTTTTGTTCCCGCGGCCAATAGAATTTATCTCGACGAGAGCGAAGGACAATTTTTCTCTCTTATCGCGAGAGAGAGAGAGATCGCGCATAGCCCTCAACGTCAGTCGTATATATATGCGCGCGCTTGCGTGTAGCACATATACATATATATCAGCGGCTCTAATATCCATTTAACTCGTCGTCTGTATATACTGTAAAGAAGCATTCGCTTCGGAGCTAAAATATACCTACTGTCTATACTTTGGCATATACACAACTGAGACAAAAGCTCGATGTGAATGGACGGCTGAATCCGTTTTCCATCGATGCTACTGTCAGGAATATACATATACCTGTATATATATAGATCCAGCCAGATTTGGCTGATGTAGTAGTCGAGGCACGCGCGCCGCATTGCCTTGTCAAATTTGCCTCGCGCGCTTTGGGGATTACCCCTCTGTTCTTCTTATCTCCCGTTTAAACTATTTATTTCTTCAGACTGTACTATATCCGGGAGCTTTTTTTACAGCCCGACGTTCGCCTCGATCAGGATTATTTGTATATTTATAATGTCGTTGGATTTATATGGAGATGTGTGGCATAATAAGAGATGTTATATACGTATCTTGCGTGGATGTGACGCCTCTTTTGGGGATTCTGATGGAGACAGAGCTGCGTTTGTGGGAAAAGTAAGCTCGAGATATATAAGAAACAAGTATATTACGTTAAAATCAACTCAAAGTCGCAATATAGCGATACACGCAGCAACGAATATACTATTCACAGCGAGCGAACTAAAAAGCAGTCGAATATAATATAAGCACTGACAATGAGACAATTTCCTTCGAAATTCAAACATAGCGCCTCATGAAGCAAGAAAAAACAAAGTATAAAACACATACCTATATCCCCGCCATAGTATAGCAATCGAATTTCGAAACACGACCAATGACAACGACGATTCACGCCGGCTATACATAGAGGAAAAAAAATGTCAATGCCTTTATAATCCCTTCGATCGAAGCCCGAGGCTCATTGCGCCTGCAGCCGTTCGCGCGGCCGTCTATATAATCCGCGAAACAAGCGTCGACTCACACACGTGAAAATCTCTCTCACTGCTATATATACACACACACAGACCTATATATACATTGGGCGGGATATGGGGAAAACAAGGAAAGAAAAAAAAGGGACGCGGGATCGGATGGCGCGTGACAGGTTCGACGAACGCGCACAAAAAAAAGTGCGCGAAACAAGAAGTATGTATATATATAGGTATATAGGGAAAGAAAGAAAGGAGAGGCTAATGAATGATTCCACTTGTCCGTCTCTCTCTCTCTCTCTCTCTCCCTCCATCTATATATCTGTCTGTCTCTCGTCCATGAAAGGGTGCACGAAGCGGTGTCACTTTATGGTTCTTTTCTTTCTGCCGTATTGTGTTCCCTCACTTCCGTCTCTATCTTTCTCTCTCTCTCTCTGTACAATACGCACACAAGTATGCTACTACTATACCCATCACAAACCCTCTTCGAATTCCCCGTTTTTCGTTGTGTTGTCCCCACGACGATCGCACAGCCCAATTTTTTTTTGTTTCCTCAAACGATATATCTATATTATTATATATTACATATCCGAGGACAGAGGGACCGACAACGGAGAGCAATAAGTGTCGCGGATAGTTTGCTCGCTGCAAACAGTATGTATGCAGTAACACAACACGCGCTTGCACAACTTGTTATTACTCGCTGCAAGAACAAAACGTTTAATTGCTTCGAACTTTATCTCGAGTGTTATACCCTCTCTCTATCTCTCTGTTTATTTTAATCAGAGTATATAGAGCACGTGCAGTGCACATACGCGCGCGAGATCGTAAATAATCCTTCGCGGCAGCCTTCGATTATTATCCGTTGGCGCGTGTGTGTATATTATACTTTCGCGCGTAGTTGTTGTTGTTGTTGTTGTTGCGCGTGATTTATTCACTCGGAATATCGGAGCTTTATTAGTCCTCCGATGAATTTCAGATGAGATTTCTTCTTTCTCTTCGTCGTTCGTTCTCGGGGCGAATCGTAATTTCGAAGCGTCGCGCTTTGAATCTCTTTTTTTTTCGTTCTCGCTATATACAAATGAACTGGCGTGCGGCTGAATAATGTAAGACGCTTATTATTATTAAGCTCTGATGCAATTGCTTTTCATTCCGCTCGGCTTATTATATAGCTGTTCCTATAATATACCTATATGTACTATTCGATTGGAAATTGCTGTCTGCTCTCCGTCTCTCTCGGTCTCTCCCTGTATTACACAGACTATATAATTATATATACACATATATAGCTGTGTGTATAATAACGATAACAATATGAACGAAGACACGCAGTGGGTTATATAAATGCGTTTATGTCAGGAGGAGCAACGAGCTGGGCTTATATGAATAAACTGTGAGCCAAAAACTGCACGTTTTTCGCAACTAATAATGAACGTAGATAGAGAACACCCCGCCATCACCAGCTTTTACAATTATTAATATTATTACCATACAATAGCATAGCCACACACTCACGATAATCCGCTTTATCTTCCCCGACACACGCATCCCTTTTTCGCTATATATATGTGTGTATATAAACTGGTTATTGTCTATGACATGATGTCGTATATACACACTTGAGAGCGAGCACATATCGTCAGGTATACTTATATATAGACACGGACTTGACACAACGACCTACACGTCCATCTACTCGGTTGTATTGCTGCATGTATGTATTACAGTAGTTTTCCCACATCCCGTAAATATACCTCTGCATGATTATTTTTATGTGATTGTCTAAGCTTGCGCTTTATGTCCATGTATTGCGACTGTCAATATATAGCGAAAGCTTCTCGCTTTGCAGTAGCGCTATTCGCTTATATATACTTATACTCAACACTGCAGCTGATGCTTTGATTCTCTGTCGTCGTTGATAACAATAAATTTTGTCGCCAACATGTGTAATGACAGCGAACGAGCACGAGAATGATCCGATGCGTTGTTAGCTTTCGTTTCACGAAAGAAAGTGAAACAGTGTTGTCTGACGCGACTCGTATTTTACTACTGAAATATTTGTGTTCACTTTCTTTCGAGCATGATGTGATCGATCTATAGCGTATGTTTGTGTTGGAGAATGATTTGAATTTCAGTAGACGATTATTTTTCTTCTTATGATGTATACGCGATTCAGTCATTATAGATACAACATTTTCTTTATTTTGATATCACGTAATTATACTCAATCTTTACATTTATATTACGATAATTCGCGATTCAACTATATACTCGCGACTTGTTGTTTACTTTACAATTGCACCGAACGATATTGACACCACTACACACTGCATTATACTTCTTTTTTAATTTTAATTTTTTTGTTTTCTGTCGTGATAGTAGAAAATTGGGATATCAATGTCGGACGTAAGATTGCTTACGCACAGAAAGTTTGAGTATAGTATAATCGAAAATTCCAGCATTGAAATCCCAAGCGATATCGCGTAAATTGAATTGCTGATTACTTAGTATTCTGCAAACTAGTAAGGTTAACAAAAGATAAAACTTTTTGCATTAAAACTGTTGAAAGCTAAATAAAAAAAATAAAAAGATATATCCCTCTCAGCTAGTTGACAATCACGAAAAAGCAACTAAGCACCATTTGTCTGCCCACAGGAATACTCCGTACAGCTGACATTCCGAGAACAATGGGTTGACGAAAGACTCCGATTTAACGACTTCGGTGGTAAGATTACGTATCCGATATTGCATTACAATTATAATACAAGCGTACCTATATAGTCTCGCGCGAAACGTGTTATTTCTCCTGTTCCCGCAGTGCAATTCTTGAGCGGAATGCAAAATATCGATTGCCCCTTTCTCGACTCCGCGTACAATATAACCGCAGCCGCGCGCGCGCGCGGGGGATGGAAAATGTCTGAAAATAGCATTCGCCTGTAATCTGGGTTAACAAATTAAATCATAAGATTCGATCGTATTACGTTTGCAATTATCGCTCCAATTTTATATTTCTCGAGTACCACCACCCCCGCGCTCGCGAGAGAAAGAGGGAGCTAAATATATACCGCGAGAATTTTTTTTCTTGATTTCCCTCGCGTATATGCTGTGCCTCGACTTGAGCTGTATATATTTGTAGCAATGAAATTTATTGCACTGATGTCGAATTGATCATTTGTTTTTCATCTGCGAAGGGAAACTTAAATATCTGACTCTCACCGACGCGGGTCGAGTATGGATGCCCGATCTGTTTTTTGCGAACGAGAAGGAGGGACATTTTCACAACATCATCATGCCCAACGTGTACATTCGAATCTTTCCGGACGGATCGGTGCTGTACAGCATACGGTGAGTATTCATGATGGAATTTTTTTACTTGTATTAAAAAATCTTCTATATATTTTACTAAATTAAATTGTTAAAAATCTTGTAGTCGGTTATATCGATAATTCAAGTTTTAATTAAATTCAAGCATCAAGATTTATAAATCACATTCTACGATTTTGAGTCCAAGAAGTAATGAAGATAACAATTGTGCGAAAAGTTTCAATGGAAGTGAACAGGCCGTTCTGTATTCTAATTCGGCGATAATGAAAAAGCATGTTTTTCAATTACAATTCAATGAGCCACGATGGTAAAAAGGATTTTAAAATAGCCTTTTCAATCGTTATCGAACAAAGGCAATTCAATTTAAAAATTCGTTTGAAACTCTTGCAACTGGTAACACCCATAACTCTCTCTCTCGAAAAAAAAATAACATAAAAAGGGCGAGCTTATACGTTAAAAGCTTTCGCTCGGAGTCGGCTGCATCGAAATTCCGGAATTATTACAACGAAAACGTGCGGATGCACATAGAAAATCCCGGCGCTCTTTTCGCCGTAGAGCATTTTATTTCTTCGCCATTCCACCGTGAGGAAATTTGCACAGTCGCACCTCGCTGAAACGGTCTATTTACTCAACGTGTGCAAATTTAATCAGCAAAAGCAGCAGTAGAAGCGCGCAAGCGAGAGGAGCTTTAGCGTTGAAAAAAAATTGAGTCGCGGAGAGACAGACTACCTATCCGTCTAACGAAAATTACAATTTTTTTTCTCCTTTATGCGCAGAATATCGCTGACGCTATCCTGTCCGATGAATCTCAAGCTATATCCTCTCGATCGTCAAATATGTTCTCTGAGAATGGCCAGCTGTGAGTATAAATATATATATTTTTTAGAAGATACTATTAAAGGTGTGCTCGCAGATACGAAATTCCTACGAAACATTTTTTATGAAATTGGTGTATTTATTTCAAAAAAACGTACCACAGTAATTCCTTACCTAAGAGTGCACGACGGAAGAATACTCTAAAGCGATAATACACTTGTAGGTTATTGCTTTAGTACAGCGTGTTGAATGAGACGCCACCTGGCGGTATCCTTGTGTACTAAAACTTTGTAGTATATTTAACAAGTTTATTTTACATGCAGACGGATGGACAACTGCTGATCTGGTGTTCCTGTGGAAGGAGGGCGATCCCGTCCAGGTGGTCAAGAACTTACACCTACCCAGATTCACGCTCGAGAAGTTTTTAACGGATTACTGTAACAGCAAAACAAACACCGGTAAGCGTTTACTCTGCATTAGGAAAGCTAAATCGTCGCACAAATAACGAGCTAATGTAGACACACAGTAAGCTAACCGTTTGCTTCTTTTTTTGTTTGCAGGGGAGTACAGCTGTCTGAAGGTGGATCTACTCTTCAAAAGAGAGTTCTCCTACTATCTCATCCAGATTTACATACCCTGCTGTATGTTAGTCATCGTCTCCTGGGTGTCCTTCTGGTTGGATCAAAGCGCCGTACCGGCTCGTGTGTCCTTGGGTAAGAGACCGACTTTTTTCTTTCTCTCTCTGCTTTTTTTTTGCCCGTGGTCATTCGCGATCGCTGCATCGGAAGAAAATTTTCCTGAGAGATCAAAGAAACTTGTTCCCTGCCTTTATAGCTCCCTTGACTTTTCGATCGAAGCTAAAGCGTTCCGCTTCTGCACTTTTTTCCCTTCCTTTCTTGCGATGTGTCTCGAGGCTGCGATATACGAATATATAGGTATAAAAACGTTTCGTTTTTTTTTGTCTTCTCTTCGAAGGAGTGACAACCCTGCTGACGATGGCAACGCAGACGTCCGGAATAAACGCCTCGCTGCCGCCCGTATCCTACACGAAAGCCATCGACGTGTGGACGGGTGTCTGCCTGACCTTCGTGTTCGGCGCGTTGCTCGAGTTTGCCTTGGTGAACTATGCATCGCGCAGCGATATCCATCGTGAGAACATGAAGAAAAAGTACCAGGAGATGGAGCATTCGACGTCCGTCGATCCGGCCTCGGAACCTTTCGAGCCGGATGCTGCCGCCAATTTCGCCATGGTCAGTGTCTGTTCAGCACTTTTTTTCTTCATCTTTTATTACATTATAATATACATATATATCATGTATACGACACACAACAACACACGAGTACCCGACTCTTCGATGTCCAGAGCAGGGCTGAGAGCCTCGGAACACCAGTCACCAAGCAATCGACCTTTTCTTTTTTAGCCCCTTGAGTTATAAAGTTTAGAACTATTCAGAGGGCTAAAAACCACTTTGACTTGTATGAGTAATGCACTTTGTACTTTGAGCACACTTTTTTCGTCTCTTGTTAACGATGAATAATTCTTACTGTATACATTGTTTCGAAATTATTATATATAGTCAATCACTTTTGCATGGTAGCTGAAATTCCAATTAACTGATTATCAATTGATCAAACTATATTATTGAATTTTCAATCTATATTATATCACGTACAATACTGTCAAATTTAACGCAACGATTCTTCATTAGCTTGAATGATCTTGACAATCTCTCGTTCTCGATTGAAGCTTATTCTGCTGATGATTGACAATTGAAAAAATATACCGTGCATGCTCGTTCGATCCGATCATCGAGAAGGAGAGATTTAACCAAAGAACTCTGCACAATTCGTAGTTGAGAGAGAGAGAGAGGAGGATGCCGACGAGAACATAAAAGTTTTATTCCCTCTTTTTTTAGCAGAGGGAGAAAGTTTTCATTAAAGCTGTCAGGTCTAACGAAATTCGATACAGAAGGGTATAGAACTATGTGCACTCGAGCTGTATATTTACTTGTACTAACTTTATAACGGTTAATTTTTTCCCGCGGCTATTCAGCGCGTATTGTATAGCTGCGAGGGGTCAGTTTTCATTTAAAATTAATAATTAAAAGTTTGATCGGCTGTATAGGTTTTCGATCGAACCTATACTCGATGGTATATTATTGTAGCGGCATCATCCTTCTCTCCGCTGCAGCGGCGTTAAAGTCGCGGGAATTTCATTTCTGCGAAGCAACGAAATGAAAGGCCCGCGAAAGTGCACGCAATCGTTATAGTAGAGGCTAGAAATGAAAGACAAAACAGAAAAAACAATATAAAGGAAAACGAGGTTCTCGGCCCGATATCGCCGCGATACATGTCTGGCGCATCGTGTCGGCAGTCCTGTGTACGGCTATATAATAAATATTAAGTGCACACTATGTGAAGTTTAAAGAGAGAGTATGCAGTAGCAGCGAGAGATGTGTGTTGCAATAAGGGACTGCTGGCACGATGCGGTTCAAGAAAAAAATAGCAACAATAGCTATAAGAATCTGATGATAATATAAAATTGTTGACGTACGCACGAGAAAACTTAGCGTATTTTTTTGTTTGTTTTGTTCTCTCTTCTTCTCGTTCCCACAATTAAACCCCACGAAGAACTTGCCACCACTGGCGCCAGATTGGAAATCAAAGGCAGCGCATTTCTTCCAGAAGCCTCTGGTACGGCAGGCGGAGGACAGCATGTCGATGGAGAAGATGCGGCAGTGCGAGATACACACGCAACCGCCGAAAAAAAACTGCTGCAGGTCGTGGCTGTCCAAGTTCCCGACGAGGTCCAAGCGCATCGACGTCATCGCGCGGATAATATTCCCCCTCGTTTTCGCGCTGTTCAATCTCGCGTACTGGTCAACGTACCTATTTCGGGAGGAAGAAGATGGCGAGTAAGCCTCGACGAGGAAGCGCTCGGATCAAGGGACGTGGCACGCGGCCACCTCTATTACTCCCAGCCCCGGACTGCCACGACGCAGCAGGCAGCCTCGTCGTCATCGGCCTCGACGGCGGCCACCGCACCCGCGGCTGCAGCCCCCCCACCGGGCGGCAGCGGCAGCAGCTCGGCCGCCCTCGGCTCAGGCCCCCTCATCACCGGCACCAGTAGCCGACCCCCCAGAGCCCCCCACAAGCACCATCCCTCCTCCCACCACCACCACCACCATCACTCCCACTCCCACCCCCACCACCACCACCATCACCACCATTCCGCCGGCGGCAGCCGTCAGCAGCTCCCTGCCGACCACGACTCGCCGACCCCCTCACCCTCTCCTCCCCACTCTCAATCCTCTCACCGTTCCAACTCCTCCCACCACCAGCACCACCATCACCATCGCGTGCAGCAGCAGCAGCAGCAGCAGCAGTCGCACCGCTCGCACTCGCCCTCCTCGTCGTCGGTGACGGAGAGCGAGGGCCGCGGAGCTCACGATCGACGCAGCTGCTCCCGAGGAAGTCACGGCAGCCACTCGAGGGCCTCACCCGCAAGATCGAGGTCCCGCTCGCGCTCGCTCTCTCGCAGCCCGAGCCAGGCCGCCCACCTGCCCTCGCTGCCGGCATCGCGACGACAGTCCACCCCCTCGCCGACGTCCAAACTCCAGCAACTCCATCATCAGCAGCAGCAACAGCAGCAGATCGAGTCCGTAGCCAGCTCCAGCTCGGCGCCTCAGTTCCAGCAGCAGCAGCAGCAGCCACAGCAATCGGCCGCCGAGGCAGCGGCCCAGCTGCTCAAGGCGCAGGACTTTCGACGCTTCCGGCGGAATCGCATGCCACCGGAATACTACGAGCGCTGCTGCTGGGGCCTACTGCCCAAACGCTGGTTCATCTGCCACGCCAAGGGCAGCGCTCAGATCGACGTCTTCGCGAGGTTCGCCTTTCCCCTCATGTTCGTAATTTTCAACCTAGCCTACTGGTCCACCTACATCACGCGAGGTGACGACAACGTCGGGCACAACTGACGATGCGCGGCTCGGCCTTACATTGGAGTGAATGCGAGATGCGGCAGATACCACCGTTTCTTTCTTTTTTCTGTTTACGTAATCGGAACCGGCAACGGAGCTCCGAGGCCGACGCAAAGCTTGATTGGCTTATTGTACATCAGTTGACGATAGGTTCGCGCGAGGCTCGGAGGACTACACAACACACATACGTACATATTATACCGTGTGCGGCTTCCTTTGAAAAACAGCTGCTGCTGCGGTATACACACACACACACTCACACATATATCATATCCCGGACGCGCCGACACGACTGCATACGCAACCTGCAACGACAGCCTTTACTTATGAAAGTAAATTTTCACGTCGACGTATAAATTTCGGAACACACACACACATACACACACTCGCGCTTAATCAAACGTTTACACTCAAAATTAGAGACACGAGAGACTCGGCGCGTCGACGGGAAATTATTGTAATACGAGCTATATCCTCCCCGAGCCTCGGACGGACATGCATCACACACACACACATACACTCGACGGAGCAAGATCGCGATATATTCTAAAATTCAAACTAGTCACACAGCAAACTTTAAATTTCGCCTATAATTTTCTAATGTTTTGATACCAAGAGCGAGCGCCATTTCTATATATTCATGCACACGAGGCTTTCAATCGAGCGCACGCGAGAGTGAGCGAGAGAGCGAGCACCATAGACATTTCCCGAGGATCGACAACAATATAAACGGCTCAATCGCCGCCGGACGGGAAGTTTAGCGCTCGTTCCCTGCACACAATAATCCAAGCCCATCAAGCTCGAATCGCCGAGGAGCACGCGAGGCTACTATTATATATTATACGCGCGACTGTGCAGTCTATACTGCGATGCTGAGCATGTGTGTATGTCCATGTGTGATCTATAATGCGCGCTTTGTACCGCGTATAAGTGTGTGCCGTGTTGTTATATGCATTGTAAAACGGTGGTATGCGGATTGCGAGGGTAATAATATACGTATTATAAATATATAAACGCAAAAGGCGCGAATGCCGAGAGAGTGTGTGTACATGAGACGAGGAAAGTCAGTGGTACGAATGCGAATGTGGCCGGCCGTTGTTGTTGTTATTATTATTACTGCATACGCGCGGTATATACACAGTGTGATTTGCTGTTATATACCGCGCGAATCACATATATAAATTTATATATATGTATATGTAACTGAGCATCGTCCGAGTAATGCACCAGATCCGGGGTGACCGCGCGCCATCAATAAGTGACAATGACTTTTAGTGGGCCCTGTATAGCCACGGCCTATCTCCGCAAACGACAAAAAAATCTTAATCTTAAGGATCTCTAGTGGTTTAAGGATAATCTTAGCTTTAAGCAGATAAGTAAGTGTATGATGTCTGTGTGTGCGTGCGTGTGTGAGCGTAGAAGCGTTGAGAGAGAGAGGAGCTTATACGCCTACATTGTGTGCTGGACGACGATATAATATTATGTACGACGACGAGAATTATGTGTATGTGTGTGCGAGTTATATATCGAGCAAGAACAAGAACAGAGTACAGAGCGAGTGTGCGTGAGTGGAAAGTCGTCTATAAATTTATATGATAAATCGAGGAAATGATGAAAAAAAAAAAATATTATGTGAGATGTGGATGACTATAGAGCGTAAGAGTATGATTATATATATAAATATATACATATTATATATATGAAAAAAATATGCCTACACGTATCGAAGAAAAAAAAAATAAAACAAGTATTAAACTCGTTGTAACGACGTTTGAATGAAAAAAAATCTTATCTTTGTAATTAAGGTTCATTAAACGTATAGGAAACAAAACAAAAAAATAAATAAAAATAACAGGAAGAAGCAAGAAAGAGGTAGGAAAAAAAAGAGTATGGGACGGAAAACAGCGGAAGCGAAGGAAATGAAAGCCAAGACGAAAAAAAAACCGAGATCCCCGCGACACACGTGCACCAACACAACACACGCATATATACCTATACACACAATCATCACCGAGCGGGAATCGCATAGGCGGACCACACGACGACACAGCAGCGGCGACGGCGAGCTCCCCGACACGCGTCTCTTTATACTCAGGGCGGATTTTTAATCACTCTTTCTCTCGCTCGTACCTCCGCTGCATGCAATTTTGCACGTTTGTATTAAACGCCAACCGACGACGACTAACTACTATATATGCGGCTTCTGAGGAACTTTGCAGCTCGCCGCGGGATGAAAAGCTCCGAAGCGGGAAAAAAAAATGAAAAAAAAAAACCGAATAACTGCACTATGTCACTCATCTTATATAGAATCGAATTAAGCAAAAGCTGTTCTAGATTATTAAGGTGAAAATAAAATTTTGATACACTCGACGAGGACGCGACACGATGGTATACAAGTAAAGCGCGTTTCGCAAGAAAAAAAAAGTGGGGGGAGTAAATCGTTGCGGGTCACACGGAGAGAGACGACGCGCCGCCGTTGCCGCTGCAGTAGCGCGCGGAAATTACTCGACGCGAAAAGGCGAAAAACGAGTGCGGAGAGTGAAAAAAAAAGAAAGAGAGAAAGAGAAACGGGGCCGCAGAAAGAAAGTCGCGATAACGATTATTTCTCGCCCCTTTCCCGCGCGGCGCGCTATATAGCTACGCGAAGCGAGAACTTTTAAAATGTACGAGTAGCCCGTCCTCGCGAAAGTTCGGTTTGTAATGAAGAAGCCAGAGAGCGAGAAAAGAAGGAGGAGGATAGGAAAGCTGATGCTGCGCGGCGGAAGATGCGCAAACTTTCGGACAAATTCGCTTCGAACCGATTCTCGTTAGGTCGTTAATTGGAATACACACACACGTACACGTAATACAGTGAGAGAGAGAGGTACACGTCAGGTACGAATGCGAGGGAGAGATAGCGAGCGAGAATGAGACGTTGAATTTATTATATAAGGTTACATATATATATATAGGGGACTCGACGTGTATATGAGATATTACCAATTTCCATGTACGATTTAACGCGCAAGGGCGCGCGGCGGCTCAATTTAGCATATACGTATATATATACATACACATAAAACGGTAGGATATATATACATATATATACGCAGATGTGCGTGCGTGCGTATTCGCGTGTGCGAGAGCGGAAAATGGAAAGGCGGAATCGGAGACGACAGCAGATGAAATTCAAGTGAAAAGTATATTAAAATTGTTCTTCCGAAACGACATTATGATGTTCGCGCTTTGCGAGAGAGATTAAGATATGAGAATTCCGGGATCTCATTCGTCGTCGCGATGAGTTGTTGCGCGCAACAAATAAACGCTGTAATGATAACTGAAACGCAGTTCTCTCGCTGTCGCTCGTTTGGAAGAACGACTGTTATATACGTGTACAGAGACGAGGAGATGGAGATTTCGTTATTGTCGCACACACACATATACACCCACACACAGGCTGATGATATCTGTTGTTGGACGACGGAACGCTATAATACGTCAAATCTCGGTCGCGAAGTGAGCGCTTCGATAAAAACTTCACCCTCAATCGCTCGTTTTTTATAATACAACACACGTGTATAATCAAATTATCCCTCATCCTCTCGGGAGTCTTTTTTTTTATTTTCGTTTATTTACGTCGATCAGAGCTTGGAGAGAGAATATAAAAAGGTATATATAAGAAAAAACATCGCACGCGCGTTTTCCAATTTTGAACGGTCAATTATTAACGTTATAATAACGATCACACATCCAACACGAAACGACATCGCCTCTCTAATAATATGCAGTCAACGGAAGTAGGTCGCCGCACGGTCTTCGCGCTATTAAAAAATCAACATAAAAAACATACCAACCAACATCACGAGTATTAGGAATAATATATATGTATATATATCGAAAGAAGCGCAGAACGAAGCGCGCGCTCTCGTATTAGTATATTGAAAGGAGATATTAACGAGGAAAGGATGAAAGAATATACATTATACAAGGAAAAAAACCCTTCTAAACTCTTCCCGAAAAAAAGGGCCGCTGCGACGCTCGAAAACTCTCATATAGGTTATTATCATATACATATATAAATATATACATACAACGGCTATGCGAAGCTAGATTTACCACACTGTACCGGGTCTCGTAGTATTTAAGAACGTGTTAACCAAAAGAAAGTGGGAGAAAAGCACAATCGCGTGCGTGAGAATTTTCGCGGAAATCGTATAATGTCATCTCGACGATTTTGTTTCCCATCACCACACACACACACCGCGCGCGTGACACAGAGATGACGAAAGAAAAGGGTAAAGGTGACTTAGATATATATATAAATATATCTCGCAAGCTCCTACGTATATATATATAGGTATTTATATGCTATATATAGATCGCGAGTTCAGAGCCAGAGAGGCTTCTTTATATTGTTAATCAAAGTCGAACGGTATATTCGCCGGGAAAGATCGAAAAACTTTCGGCGAATCGAGTCGTGGATGTGGAATCAAAAGAAAATCAAATAGGACTACATGTATAATATCAACGAAGATGTATAGAAGAGTTTCGACTTTTGAGCTCGCGATCGCACCACGATATATACACGTGCATACACACGAGTCTGTGTTTCTTTTTTTTATTTTTCTTTTTGCATGCCGAAATGTATACCATCGTGTGTTATGCTGATGTATAAGACAGGCGAGATAGCGAAGAAACGAGATGGATGAATAGAGAGAAAAAGAGAGAGAGTGAGAGAGTGAATTTACACAACACGCGCCACGGTGACGTTCGAGAATCTACGGGGAAAGTGTCTATGATATTATGCAAACCGTAATCTATATACACATATACGAGACAGTATATATAAACAAAGTATTATGTCTTTTTATCGCGTTATGGAAGTATAAGATTATTATAGTTATATTGATATGCTGTAATAGCGACGTTTTTTGTATTATTGTTTCGATGTGGAACGAGAACTTGTAATACGCGACGGGGAAAAAACGACGAAGAATAAAGAAAAATGAAAACGAAAAATGAAAAAGAAAAAAAAAACAAAAACAGGAACGATATGGCACACGAAGGCAAAAAAAAATACTGGGAGCGATGGGGAGTTAGAAAATAATGGCGTTGTGTATAAATGTTTAATCGAGTCACACCGTTGAATTTACGAAATTTTATCGCGTCGAAGAATGATGTAGAGCTATGCAGAATAATAACACGACTATTACAGCGACGAAAACGCGCGCGCACATGTATATATATTATACGCGACGAACTCTATATACATTAATATATGTGCGCGCGGAGAGCTGCATCGAGAGAGAGAGAGACAATGATGACGAGGTATATACACACTTTGACACGCCTCTTTGTACACATACATCGTAATCATACCGTCGACAGATTATATATTATTGCAATACGCCCTGATATATGTATATTATTATGCTTTTGCCGCGCGCGCACACAAGAACGCCTTAACGCCGAAAACTTTCACCGCCTAACTCTGATGTATATGTGTGTGTACTGGTACATTACGTTGTGTCACAGCGCATCATCATATCTATATAGTTTCTGAATAATAATTATTCTCTCTCGCCAGTTTCGCTTTGATTTTCCAGTTTACGTGTATTATGTGTCTATCGTCGTGTTATATATTTACGTTACGATGTAGGTATACTATATTATAGTTTTTGCTCTACTGCGACGCCTGTATTGACAATGTTCCGTTTCGCCAACAACATGATTTCCCTCTCCGTCGTCCCGTGAACTAAAAGACAAAAAAAGAAAAGAAAATTAAAATAACAAACATGTGAAAACCAAAACACAAACACACATACATACACACAAGTGATTGTATTCGTAAAACGAGAAAGATTAAATATAATATGTGTATGCACGCATGCGAAAGTCATTGACGTTACAAGAGTGAAAAGAAAAAAAAAATGATAAAAAAATGAAAAAAAAAAATAACAAAACAAAAACGTGAGTCATCCTTTGTACCCGGTGAAAATGGCTCTGTGTGAAATTCACTTAGAAATAAAGAACGTTAAATCTATCGTAAAAAAATGTGTGGTCTCGAGTTCTTTCAATTACAAAACTTCATCACCCGTCGCGCTCTCTCGCGAAAGCGTCAAGTAGCTGTGAATATATACTGCTTCATATTTCTTTATATATTTTTTACAGCTACTTAAGTTTTTGCGAATAGAAGAATCCCTGTATAGAAAAACAATTGTCCTCCGACTCTGTAAACATTTTCACCGGGTTGATCACCGTCTCGTAAACCGACGCGTGATTCTTCGTTTATTTGAGACGTCATTCGTTCATTTTGTTTCGACTTTCCTATAGTTGTGAGACATAAAAGCTCTATATATACACATCGGAAGGAGTAATACAAGCGTTTAGTCGGACTGCCTCTGTCTGTAGAACTATCATAATTTTACAAAAAATATTCCTCTCACTCTACATCCAGTTTCTCTCACGATATTTTCGTATAACCAACGGGACAAATCCGCGATTTCTTTTCTCCCAACGGATTTCACTCGCTCAGGTATAAATATGTATAGGTATATGACGCGCACATATGTCGAGGATCGTAACGGAAAGAAGAGAGAGAGAAAAAGCAGCACAGGAGATGAGAAAAACGAAAAAAAAAGAAGTCACTGGGTATAAAGTGCGAGAGAACGAGTATGACGTCATTTATATATATACATACGCGCGAGAGCTGTGACCCGATCGCGAGAGAGTGACGAGCCAATGAACTATTTTCGCTGAAAGAAGAAATGAAAATTCTTGTCTATCGCTGCTCTCCATTGTGCGTTCTCGTTTCTCTTTAATTGCCAATCATATTGCGCGCGCTCGGCTTCTGACTCTCCGCACATCAGAGAGAGAGAAAAAAAAACGACGACATGTTCCACCGCTGCAGGTGTCTGTATGTATAGCCGGCTCTTTCTGCAAGTGGAAAAAGTCAGTCTGGCATCAGGCAGCTTCATCCTCTATACTGACTACACAAAAGCGCGCGGTGATCACGCTTAAATTGGCCGATTATCTCGACGACGATATTTTCACAATACATATATAATACATACACGAACGTCGTGTCCGGTGCCGGAGGCTACTGTAATAATAAAGATAACAATGTCGGTATACATATATACAGAGGGTGAGAAGAAATCCATCAGCGCGAATCCCGCAAATATCGAGAAAGAATCTGCAGACGAGACGAGGGTCGTCTATATACGAGAAAAAAAAAAAGAAAGGGAAAAATCACGAAAGGAAAACGTCGTTACAGAGGCGAGAGATGAAAAAGGGGGACGTACGGAGTAGTAGCAGAGGGTGGAATATTCGCTCGCGCGCTCTATTCGTGTCAGTGAATTTCGAAATAAGCGCGCGGGAGAAAGCGCTCGAGTTCAGTACGAAAAAAAAAAAAATAGGGAGCGAGTGAGGTACACATACATATACATATATAAGTAAAAAAAAGAAATCTGTCACACAGGGTTTAGATGTGTATTAGACCTTTCCCCACTTCGATTTAAACGAGGCATGCAAGAGCGCACGTTATTTAGGTGAAGAGAGAAAATAATAACTAAAAATAGCACCTACATTATATACATATACATACACTCTCCAAGCTTTATTAAAGCTTCGAGAGAGAGAGTTCAACCAGTGCAGGACTACCTTCGACAACGCAGCCACCGTTGCGCCCCGGCGTATATAAATATATACATACATAGTATAGAAAATATTATATATATATATAATACCGTATAGTATACATACATGCGGCCGACGAAATACCGGACGATAATAGGACTATATACGACACGCGCACGTTATATATAATCTTATTAAAAACACGCGCCAGCGCGCGAGGCCTTTGACAACGCGCGCATATATATGTATAATAACGTCGGTGTTTATAATTCTAAGCGAGAGGTATAAAAGTATTGCGTGTAGTGCACTTTATATTGAGTTTCTTTTTTCCTCATTTTTCACAGGCACATACTTATAATTAGAGCCGTATTAGACGCGACGAGAGGCGGATTATTCTGTATATGTACATGACATTTTGTCGCTCGCGAGTTATATATATATAATAGTCAGATATAATGTCGATGTCGTATGATATGAATATTTTAAAGCTGTCGGTAAGTCTCGTTAGCCGCGCGGTCTTTCGCGCATAATAAATGTTCGGCCGAGATATATAACTGTTCGTTATTATATAGTCGATGGTAAAAGTTATAGGATATAAGAGACTGTAGCGAGAGAGGAGAGTACGCACGGATTAAAAATTTACTACCAGTGTCTATTATGTGTTGCTGTTATTGTTGTTGTTGTTGTTGTTGTTATTGGATACGTATACGAGAAGATTGTTTTCGGTTTGATGTGTAACGAGTTATTGTTGATTTGCCGGTTGTGAAGAAAAAAAGAAAGAAATTAAGTACCTATATACACACATATACATATTCCGCGTTGTCAGTGGTCTCGTGGTGACGCGCGCAGATTGTACATTTTACTTAAAAATTAACGTTTCGTAAGTAAATGATAACGATAAATAAATAAACCTCTTTTCCAGGGTATAAAAGCAGGTACACACACAAGTCGTTCGGACGGTTTTGCTAAAAATAATTATATATCCTTTAGCGAGGGGATATATTCGTTTGCTAGACATATAACTCGTTATAATACATAATAACACGTACGATTTTTAGCCGAATAAAAGGGGGTGTAAAACAAACAAACAAAAAGCTACCAGAAAAAAAACACGAGTATGGACGATTTAAAGCAAAAAAGTGTATGAGCCTATATAACGCTAGACTCGTATGTAATAAGTGCACCTCGCGGATATATACTATATATGAAAAAAAAAGAAAAAACAAATACTCCAGATACACACGTTATATGATTTTACGACTTTCGATATATACCGTATATAAGCCAACGCGAATGAACGAGAGTAAAAAATATGCAGGGAAAGAACAAAGGACAGAGTCCTGAGAGTATTACATTACACACGAGCATTAAAAAAAAAGGATTTGACGACGAACGTTTTATATATAAATATTATACATAATATGAATAATATACAGGATATATGTAAGTGTATCACGACGTTTGATTTTCACGCCCACCATTAATATATAGTCGCAGAGAACGAAGCAAAAAAAACGCGAAATATATATAAAATCCACTTTAATACGCGCGAAAGATAAACCCATACATATACACACAAACAGTCACACAAAATCACACGATGCACGGAAAAGTCAAGTCGTACTAAAACACGTATAAATATTGAATGTTGGATATACTATACATAAGAAATAAACATTATTATACCGCGCCGAAAGGGGAGGGATCGCCCAGAATTCGTCGATCGCTCGCATCCAGCGACTCTTTATAGATATATACTATCGTATACCATCAAAAGCTTCTCGTCATTGCACATGATCGCGATACGCCGCGTATCTCTATCTCCGAAAAAAGAAAATAAATTACGCAAAAGCCCCTTCAGGATGACACAGTGCGTTACATTACACACCATCAACCCTATAGACATTACTCTATTTCTTATCTGCGCATATAAATATAGCGTGTGCGTCTGCATCAGTGTGCGAGAGTATAATATTGTAATAGGCATTATATAATGTATCATCTCGAGAGAAAGAGTGAGAGAAAGAATACAAAAAATCGTTGATAGGGAGAGAGAAGCGATCGAGACGAGCGGCGAGCGATCCCTCCTTGGAGGTGAATTTCGATCGTAGATCTTATAAACGCGGGCGTAGAAAGTATCGAGGTCGTATTATTATTAATGTCACGATAAATGACTTGACGGAATAAATAAACTTTGCATACAAAAATAAAACGAACCAGCACTGTCTTATGCTTCATTTTCTTTCCTATATTTCTCCCATTTCAGCTCTGATGTCACATGGGGAGAAAAAAGATTCGTCGCACGATAGTCGTATACAACAGAAATTTTATTTGGACTGACATTTTCCCCATAGCATAGGTGGCACCTTTTGTGGAATGTGTATTATAGATGTGTGCCAACTATGCCAAAACTGAAGCCTTGTTGGGCCGTTCATGCTATAGCTCACGTAAGTATTTACTGGAATTTTTGCTGTTATTCTTGGCGTTGCTGGACAAAACCACTTAGTTTCGATTATTTGAAAATAAAACGACATCTACTAAGATAAAATGCACTTTTTTATTTACGTACATTAGTTCGAGTACATCGTGTTTGTAAATCTACCAGTGTTTGCGAATAACGAGCAGATGATGCCTAGTGTTTCATTTATCTACTTCACTTTATTTAATAATGTGACGATTTTTGTTACATGTATTATATTTAAAGCTCGTATTTAGCAGTCTCTCTGTAATTTTCATTAGGAGACAGTCGGCAAAAGCATCGCAAACAAGATATTGTACCAGTAAAAAGATTGATTCTTGGTTCAATAAATTAACATGTACTTAGCAACAAAAACCTTCCAATTCGTATAACATCATTTCATATTAAACTAAATAATTAATTAAACTTTGGCATAAATTAAGTGACTAGTATTTTTACCAATACTCACGCGAATAAATAAAAAACGTATTGTTTGATATCAGATGATCAAATGGCGCATTGCGACTTACTTAGTACAATAGAATTAGTGATATTTAGAGTCTATAAAGTTTGACTGTAAAAAGTAGTAAATGTGATTTTCGAAATTCTATCGTGAAATCAGTCGAAAGGTTAGTCAATCGAAAAATTGTAAAGAAACCGTTTACTCGTAACCTTGGCAGGCTTGAAGTTGAGCAAAACATTAATAATCAGATAAAAGTTTACGGCCGTCTTATTATTATCATTATTACTTATACGCTCAAGAATTCGTTCTTCGTGAAATTTTTACACATTTGAGAAAACTTCACAAGAAAATCGACTGTTGAAGAGTTATCACCATTTTTTAAAGGGAACCCTTCCGTTAAATACTCATACCAATATATAATATTCACATCGAAATCCATTTCGCATCAACGAAATATACCAAATACTATCAACTACAACAATATAAAAAACTATAAAAATGAATACATTGTATCGTACACTTGTATTAAGATATATAAACAATTTGCGAAATAGTAGTATTATTGTGTGAGGAACGTCGTTGATTCTTATACACTGTAATCTTTTCATTCATAGGTATACAATTAACTTTGTTGCGATGATCAGTTGTGACATTAGCCTCTATATGTAGTCTTGGATGTAATATTAGCCGGCAACATATTTATACATAGAAATATATTATGGCCAAGTGATCCATTTGAGTACTCCAAATTTCAGTCATAGTCAATATACCAGAAGGTAACTATTCACCGCAACAAAGGAAATATTCAGTTTATCTCTTCTTTTGGTAAAGAAAAAGTGTCACAAAAAAAACTATGCATGTGTAGAAGCGAACGACAATTTTGAGAAGAGATCGCTCTGATAAGCAGCGCATCGTTTCAATATAAAAAACCAACTAAAATCCTCGTTAAAATTCTACCTTTGCGATCATGACTAGCTCCGCATAAACTCTCGTCGCAAAGAAAAAAAAACATAAGGAGCTTCTACAGTCAAAATCGCAGATCACCCCAGCATCTCTCAGACAACCGACTAGCTATCCTCTCTCGCGTTCAGTACGTTTAGCACTACAGATCTTAAAGAGGTTCGATCGTCTGTCAATAGAGCAGCTGAGTACGCTCGCGTTTGCGAGGTCCAGTGCGCGTTCTGCGCTCGTCCTGCCCGGGCCTTGCGGCCCAGGCGGACCTTGGCGGTGCCTAAATGGTCGGTATGTATGTGCTCGAAGTCATGCTGCCGCGCAATAGTGTGCAGTCGGCTGCGTGCTGGTTCAATGAGTTTTTGCGCGATGGATGTTTGCGCAGCGGCTGGAGATTCAACGGTGGCAGATTCGGGTGCTCAATTCGAGTTGGAGAGCTTACTCGAGGCCGGAGTGTACCGCCTACGCTTACGCAGTTGCCGACGTTACCGACACCACCGCCTCGGATCGGCATACCGTATAGTCCTTGAACGGAGAAGACTGTGGAGAGAAGCACCGGGAACGTTAGAGATGATTTTATTGTGATGACAGAATTAGGAAAAATTAATCGCACTTACTCGGATCACAAGGCTCTAGTACGTCCTCGAGTTGATAGTATTCGTTTCTCATTGATAGTGGCTCCTCGTAGTCGACAAAGGCAGTGTTGTCGAAAGCCTTTTCATCCTTTGGTCGTGTCATTATGGGCGACGGTGCTGGAGGTTCAGTGTAAGTCTGCAAAAGACGTTTATCGTTAAGATCTATTGCATGCTTTTTTTCAGTGCGTATAGTACATATTTATGTCTTATTAATCTTTACACGTAATGTTACAGATCATAGATAATAAAATATAATAAAGTGACAATGACATGCGTAAGCGAAAGCGTCACATTGACTTAGTTAATACTATATCAGTGTATTTTCGAACGTTTTCATGCTTTTAAAATATTATATATTACTGCTGATGATGCATATATCAAAATCAAGCATTTGGTTGTTGTTTCGCGTATCGATATCTCGATTAATCTGTGTATATGATTGGGCACGGAAAGTGATAATTACAGACATGTCTTTAATGATTCACCAAACGTGTCAATCTATCGTGAGTCACTTGAGCTTTACGACACATTCAATGCTTGCGTCAACTGATGACAGCTGAATCGATCGTATCATATATCGCCGTGTAAAGAGTATTTTGCGCAACAGGTATATTCTACAGCATCGAACAAGCTTTAATGCAAAAAGATACCGAGCAATAATTGAGGTACTTGTAAGAAGGTACACAGAACAAAATCACAATCGTAAACGTCTCACAAAAAGTCCAAAACGAGAGATAATATAGTATAGTTACTTAAAACAGATCAGATCAGTCTCAAGAGTAAAAAAGTTTAACAGTCCAAAACGAGAGATAATAGTCTCAAGAAGACTAAAAAAAGTTCAACAGAACATCAGTATATTACATAGAAACAAAAACAAAAACACGTATATATAGAAAAAAAATTCGTGCGATCAGTCCTAAAGGCGCTGGCGGTGGGCTCTTACATCCGAGTAGTATGACAAATAAATTGTTGGAATTGCCTTGAGGTTTACATGTTCGGTCGGGCTCTCGGAGTAGGAACGCTTGTGATGAGCCGCTGCGAGAGTCATTCCGGCCGTAGAAACGTATGCCGGTGGTTGTGGCGGTGGTGGTGGAAGGGGCAGTTGCCCATTGCAGACGTTGCCGATGGTCTCGTAAGTGTGTTCCTCGAGGTAGTGCCTGGTAGTGCCTCGAGGTGTGAGTTTAGCCCACATGACCCTCGAGTCCTGGAGTGAATCCTGCTGACCGCAAGGATAAAGCACAGCCTCGTTCTGAAGACGCACGAGGGACTTGGTGTTGACACATGGACCGACGCCGCTCGTCGTCGTCGTCTGCATACCCGATGACGCAGTCGAGGTCGAAAGAGTGCTGTTCTTGTTGCTTCGGTTGCTGCATTGAGACGCATCGTCGTTAGATTGGTTTACATCGGCCTGCCTTCTCGCAGTGCAGTTTTATGGCAGTGTCGTGTCCGTGATTTTATCGGGTTATTGGCACACACAGAACACAGAGAATAAACACCCAGATTACGATCAATGCGGAGAGAGAGAATGGGGAAAATGGATATACACGCGTGATGTGATAACTTTGAGTCCGCATTGACTCCTGGTAAAAATTATTTGTATCGGTTTTAAGTTTCAAAGAGATTTCCACCAGAGCTCAATAGAAAAAAAACATCGCGAGTTTGATGATATACCTAATACACTATATAAGTACTATTGTAGAAGCGAGATGCTTACAATTTACACTTGATGAGCAGCGCAGCGAGGACGATTCCGATGAAGATAACGCCGATGCAGGAGGATATGAGGACGAGCAGCCACGTATCGTCGAAGACAGTTCCTGAAAAAAGAAAACAAAAAAATGACAATCTCCCCCTCGACACACAGCACGTGCGTGCAAAAAATCGAAAACACGGGCTAAACCACGTCGTAAATGCAGCTTCACGCCGCGGGCAGAAAAACACATAGCAGCATCAGCAATCCCCCCTATTGTATACTATATAACACAAAGCGAGCATGATCCCGCTCAACAGAGGGCGCAAAGACCCCGTATAGCGACAATAGGGAGACAAAAATAATCCATAAATATATAGGTACAGTGTGTATATGCGCACCTTGCTGCGGCATCTCGACGTACTGGACCCCCTCGGCGCGCCACTCGCACGAGTGTTTGCACGGACTGTTGTTGAAGTGTTCGAAGAAGGGCAGTCCGTCGCTAGCGCCAACGCCCGGGTAGTAGTCAGACGAGTGTACGAGGAATGTCGGTATCGGAGGTGGCGGCAGTCGCAGGATCATGTCCGGCGGCGGGCCTAAAGTGCACAAAGAACACTCGGCCGAGTCGTTGACGATCATCGTCGATGCCACTTCCGCGTCGGCCGTCTGTAGAAGCGATTAAAGTATCGTTAGATATGTCTATATTTTTTTTTTGTAGAATATCAATATCAACTTTGGGAACAAAGTATGAGGATCAACAAGTTATATTCGACGGAGAAACTTTACTCGAAACGATATACTTAGTTATAGGTAATATAGATGAGTAGCCCGCATGTCGATTTCCGTTTTTTCGTGCGCGGTCACGCGGCCGCTAATGGATTTTTGATGAGATAGAACGAGAGAAGCTTATTATAGGCTGTTTGCGCGCACGCTCTGTTTTTCTTTGCCTCGCGTGTTTGTACAGAGGGTCGTGGAAAAAAGGTCTCTCTCTCTATGTTTTGTGTATATTTATAAGCCCTGGCTTTCGGGGATAAAAATGTTAATGCTTTCCGTCATTTGTGCGGAAGCTCGTTGAGATTTCTCAATTTTTTTTTCTTTCCAGTCTGTCAACAAGTACGCGTTTTTTAATAATGATACGATTTTAATAGCGTTTCTTTGTCTCGGGCGATGTTTGTATTTTAAAATGATTCCCTTATTTAGAGAAGCCATCACCGCATGCATGTATGTAATTATTTTGATAAATGTTTCGAGAGCAAGTGTGTGTGTCTGTGTTTTCTCTGTCTCCCAAAGCACACATAAATCTCCGAGAAGTTGTTAAATCAACACAGACAACGACTCCGCAGTGACATACTTCACCGCGGGCTCTACGCGTCTCGGTTATTTTTAAACTGCAAGATGTCACTGTCTCCTGTACTATATTTACGAATAAAGCGGCTTCCGGCAAAAAGCGCAACAGAGACGCGCGAAAATTTGCTATTTTTAAGTGCGTAACAGCCAGTATTGCTCTGATAAATAAAGATTCCTTTATCTATCAGAGTCGCGTATCTCGATAAAAGTATCATCGACCACACATTCTCTCGGGATAAGAACAAGATCGTAAAAAAACTGCACGTAATCGCGTTGCAAAACACTCGCGATCCTCTCTTATTGCGCCTGCGTTATCGCGATAAATAAAAAAGCGACATCGCGTCCATACACAGGGGTTATAAAAACGAGACACTTGTCAGCCACTGCTCCGAAAATTGACACTTCACAAGACGAAATCAGCTGCAGCACTGTACGCGAAATAATTCCAGAACAGCAAGAAAGTCGCCGATCGATGAGAGAAAAGATGGCCACTACTACACACACAGACACACGAGAAGAAAATTTCACCAAGTATATACAACAGTAGCAGCATCCACCTACCATTGCGCGACGCAGCCCCTTCGGAAGAGTTATGCCGCGGTGGTTCGCATCGAACCGGCAGCAGGCTCCGGGGGAGGCTCGGTCGTGTGCCTTCTCTCTCCTGTTTCTAGAGCACATCTGCGGCGCAGGCGCCGCGAGTATTGAACCGCTACAACGCGCGTGCGCTCGTCGCGTGCCTCT
This sequence comes from Cecidostiba fungosa, assembly GCA_900474305.1. Classification (NCBI taxonomy): domain Eukaryota; kingdom Metazoa; phylum Arthropoda; class Insecta; order Hymenoptera; family Pteromalidae; genus Cecidostiba; species Cecidostiba fungosa. The sequence goes on from UCOJ01000012.1 coordinate 218,314, forward strand.
CTATACGTGGGCGTGTGTATGCACGAACACGTATACCTATATACTAGTGGTAGTCGATGCAGTCTGCAGCAGCACGCGCCTGAAATCCCATTAATTGGGCCCCCCCTTCGGCTGCTGCTGTTGTCCCCTACTCTCTTTTTCTGAAGCACAGCTGCGGATGGCTTTTGTGTCTGGCTGCTGTACACAGACGAACGGGAGATGTGTGGATTAATGGGCTTAGAAGCCTGATGTATATAGCTGCGTATACATGCTCGATAAAATGCTGTGCGTCTGTGTACATACACATGTCGTGAGGCTGCGGCTGCAGCGGTGCCTAATTTCAGGAAATGGAGATCTGAAGAATGATAAATGTTGCGTAATTGGGGTTCTTTGCTTTTGGAACAGGCGTTGCAGACGATGGCTTTTATAATTGGATTTGGGATGCAGTATGTGTGTGGTACTTGCTTCTGGGTGTGTTGCACGCATCAGGCGGTGTGCTGTTGTTGTGGAGAGCTTTAGCTCGTTTTACACGCTGGCTGACTGTTAATTGTACTTGCTGCAATCGATATAGATTTTAATCGCATCGATATATGTCTGTCGGTGTGGGTGTTATATTTGTTATTCTCATATAATAAGCAAGTATGATTTAATGAAGGATTTGAAAAAAAGAAAGTTTGTTTCCGGTTTGCTATAATTGAGTATACGCGCTGCGTCATTATAGGATGACTTTTGAAAAAACAAGAAGCAAGGGTCTTGATGATGAATGTTCATTAAAATGTAAATATTAGTGTATCACGATGCGATCGGTCAATATTATTTGGTAATGAAAAAAAAGCTTTAGCGGTGCTCCGTAAATGCAGCTGCAAACCCATTACATATAATCCAAAAAAATACTCGGTTTTGCAATGATCGGGTACAGAGTATACGGATTTATACATTATAAGAACATCTACCGTTGAGCTAGTTGAGCAATATTCTTATAGAATTTCTGAACAAAAGGTAAAATGATATCAAGGTAATCCCTTTTAGTAACAGATTTGACGCATCTCCTTCACGGAAAAAAATCGCGTTAAGCCCGAGTATATAATAGTCGTACAACAAAGCAGTTTTGGATTAGCCTTTATACCCCAACGCTTGAACTCCCCGACCTATATGTCTCTGCTAATGGCATAATATTTATCGCATAGATACTAATATATTAGGTAGATAACTATATCAGGTAATTATATAGATCATCATCTATCTCACGGTGTTTCCCATACAAAGCAATCTAGGTCACAGTGCCATGGCTTCAGCTAGAACTACATACTATAGTTACGATCGGAATCTATTCATCCTACGTATATACGAAAACTCCCAAAAAAAACACCAAGAAGTTCATCCCAAAATCTAAATTCATCAGTATATATCTACAAGCGAAACGAGACGCGACGTTTCTCGCATAAGCGTCATCGTCACCGTGATGAATAAGGAAAGCTACACGCAGGCGTCCTTTGTCGAAAATGCAAATGGGATCGCAGCGCGCGATGAAAACACACTAATACCTATATACAACGAACGCTTTAAGGCCATTGCGTTTATGTATATGTATACCTAGAGAGCACGACAATTTATGCAAAGTTATATCCTTTACGTAACAATTTCCAGTCTCGCGCGGTCTTTATATATTTTTCGCTCTTCAGATTTCCTTAGCCTGGCTTTTTAATAATATGTTTTAGATTTTATTTTCATATTTGTATACAGATACACACACGCAATTCTCCCGCAGAACAACGAATAATTATAACTTGCCAGGAATATTCCACATTGTAAAAACTTATACTTCAATGAACGAATACGCCTTGGTTCAGCTGAGAATTCACAAGGTAAAAGTTATACGAGAGCGCGGCCGTTCGTATTTTTCGTGCGCTAAAAAGGAAGTGGCCTGCGTTCGGATTTTGCATATCGCTCCGCACGCGCTCAAGAGAGAGAGAGAGAGAGATTATACACGCGCGTGTTGCGCCAGTCGGCAGCTATTATAAATTTTACGAAAGTGTAAAAAAAGTCATTCTTATGTAAATGTATAAGCGTGCGATGCATGAATTGAGATTTGAAAGTTATATTCGTTTGTTATCAGGTTCTCGCAGTATAGGTAAGGATAAATAACTCAACTCCGCGAGTATCTTGATACACAGAGCTACTGCAATTCGAAGACGTCAATAACAACTCTTTGGATATTCAATACAACCTCTATAACTCCGTAGACGTCCGCATAGACATTAATTTATTATCGGATTACAGGAAGCACATGTAAGGCGTCCGTATAAGCTAATAGGAGAATATATATCTCGCTTTATTAGAGCGTGAACCTGCTGGAGCCGATAATTCATCGATACAATATCATCTCAATTAATAAACCAGAGTATGGTTCTGTAAATCAATTACTCCGGTATGTTGTACATAAATTGAAAAATCGCAGGCGGGCTGATAAATAAGTATATATTCAGCGTCGCTGCAGCGCAAACAATAAATAAATTATTACCATCACCGCGACCTTCCCATTGGCCGTGTACGCGCAAAAATCCGCCCACGAAAAGCAGTTATTACACACGTTCTCAGGTGAGCTCTCCGAGTAGAGTGCAGCTGATCTCCCCCCCTCCTACAGCCTTATATACATTTACACTCATATATCTCGGCGACGACGCGCTCGCCTTTCACACACGTATGACACACATCAACGGCCCGTTTCGTAAAAGCCAACACTCGGCGGTGTCCCTCACACACACACTCGCATACAGGCACAGCTGTGCGGCTGTGCCGAGAAACGTGCTCTCTCACACAAATATACCTGGAAAGACTGTGAAAGAGGAACAAACGGTAGAGCAGCGTAGACATGCGCGCGGGTTATCATCTCTCGCGGAATGCTCCTGTCAAAAGTGTCGAAAAAAGTGGTGCGAACGCTTGTTGTCGTCGCGAGCAGCACCTCCAACGACGCTGCTGCGTAATATAATAGTCCTGGTGAGAGCATAATTAATAAGTATAGACTCAGCACGAGAAAAAAAGAGGAGCACTGCGAGGTCGAGAGTTTGCGTTTCGGAGCTGCTGCCGCTGCAGGTCATTGGGCAAGAGCTCTCTACTAGTGTATGTGTGCGTAAGCGTGTGTTGTGTACGCCTATTTTCGGAAATTATAACCTTGCAACTGTGAAGAGTGAAGATCATTCGTGCTCCCGAGTGCAACCTCTTCGGCGTGTATATGTGCCTCCGGAGCTCGGACTTAACGTCAGCGTTCTCACCTTGGAGTACGGCCTACACGGCGCGACATGGCCGTGTCCATCAATGAGATCTGCGAGAACACCAAGCTCGCCAGGGAGATGGCATTGACGGGTAACTACGACACCTCCGGTGTCTACTACCAGGGTGTCGTGCAGCAGATACACAGGCTGCTGTCCAGCATCGTCGACACCAGCCGCAAGGCCAAGTGGCAGCAGGTTCAGCACCAGATCGTCCAGGAGTTCGAGAGGGTTAAGGCAACCTCGAGCACTATACAGTTGTTCAAGGTAGACACTCACAGCGAGAGGCTCATCGGATCCTCGTGTCTCTCCTATGAAGAGCCAACTAGGGACTCTGCGCTGTACTCCTGCGGAACCTCTGGCAACTGGGCACCCACGCCTCAGAGGGATCCTGATGTTTGGCCACCGCTGTCACCCACCGAACAAAAGTGAGCCTGCAAATTAGGAATAAGGTTATTTTGTTATTTTGTCATTGCTAATTGGTTTGTGTCTGTTGCAGCAATTCTAACAGAAATTCCAGAATTCAGCCAAGAAATCAACAGAGGCCACCAAATAGGTCGAATATTCGTAAGCCGAGTGTGTCATCTGCAAAGAAAACGGATGTTAAGCCTGTGTCTCGAAACAGTCAGCGAAATAATAGTATTGACGACAAGAAAAATTCAAACACAAACAGTACTGCTAAGAAAGACGATGTAAATAAGGTTAGCTGGAGTTTTACTAAAATTTTTGAAACAGACACTTTTATGCTTCAAAAGTATTTACTGGATATTACATTTTGTTTTTGTTTATTTTAGGAAAAGGTTGAGACAGAAAAAACGGATGTTGAAGTTGAAGAAAGGAAATTCGAATCCTCGGGTGCTGATAGAGATCTTGTAGAAACGTTAGGTACAGTACAAGCTTTTCATCTGACTCTGCTTGTAAAATACAGTAATTGATGATGATTCATTGTGTAATTTATTTTCAGAGAGAGATATTGTACAGAAAAATATTGATATTCATTGGGATGATATAGCTGATTTGCACGATGCCAAAAGGCTACTTGAAGAAGTAGTTGTACTACCAACACTGATGCCAGACTTTTTCAAAGTAAATTTTTATATTTCCTGATACTTTTTAATTATATTATACAATTAATGTGCAAAGACTAAATTTAAATATTCTTTTGCAGGGTATTCGTAGACCTTGGAAAGGTGTATTAATGGTTGGACCACCGGGCACAGGAAAAACCATGTTGGCCAAAGCAGTTGCTACTGAGTGCAGTACAACATTCTTCAATGTTTCTTCCTCCACATTGACGTCAAAATATCGAGGAGAATCTGAAAAACTCGTTCGTCTTCTATTTGAAATGGTTGATATTTTGATTTTTCTATTCAATTTTTCTATCTTTATTATCATACTAATTCGCTCGTGAATTCAATTTTACAGGCCAGGTTTTACGCACCCAGTACAATATTCATAGATGAAATTGATTCTCTGTGTTCACGACGAGGTTCCGAGTCTGAACACGAAGCATCAAGGAGGGTCAAATCTGAACTTCTTGTTCAAATGGACGGAATAAGTTCAAATAATGAAGATCCTACTAAAATAGTTATGGTTCTTGCAGCTACTAATTTCCCGTGGGATATTGATGAAGCCTTAAGGAGGCGATTAGAAAAGCGAATATACATACCCTTACCAACTCGTAAGTACAGCTTCTGCTTAAGTCTCATTAATCAATTTTCTACTATTAAATGTAAGTAAAATCTAATTAAATTTCTAGACGAAGGCAGAGAAGCGTTATTAAAAATTAACCTTCGCGAAGTTAAAGTAGATGATTCAGTCAACCTTAGTGACATAGCAGAAAAACTAGAAGGTTATTCTGGAGCAGATATCACAAACGTCTGCAGGTGCGCTATTGAATTTTATTGTACAAAGTCGTTCTTAGTTGGCTTGTAGTTATCAATAACGCTTGATTAAATATTTCAGGGATGCGTCAATGATGTCTATGCGACGGAAAATTGCTGGTCTAAGGCCAGATCAAATAAGACAGTTGCCAAAAGAGGAGTTAGATTTGCCGGTGTCGGCACAAGATTTCGACGAAGCAGTTGAGAGGTGCAACAAAAGTGTTTCTCAAGAAGATCTTGAAAAATATGAAAAGTGGATGAGTGAATTTGGTTCATCTTGATACTGCAGTTCGCGTGCATAATTTTTGGATTCATGAATGTATTTTTTTACCAAAGGCAAAGTCAGCCTCTTGAATATTGTGAAGAAAAAAAACAACCAAATTAATCCAAATATATGTGTCATTAATTAAAAATATAATTTTAAATGTAAAATATGACTGTCTTTGGGACCAACAACTTTTCCATTATAATCCATGTGAGGGATTTTCATCTTCTTTTTTCCATTACCAAAGCATGCGTTTAAAAGTTAATTTGCTTGCATTTCTGTACTTAAAATGTCCCTTGCATAGGTTTCACTAAAGTTTTTTGGTCCAAATTGTAGAATTTGAATACGCACAATTTTTATTAAGTATATATGTTACATTTTTAATCTTTTATCTGTTAGTGTAAAAATTATAAATACAAAGTGTTTATTTACATATTTTTGAATAATAAAATACCAACATGTTGATACTGATGAAAATATTTTTTTTTTACTGAACCCGATTGCTTTGATTTTCTTTTGACAGAAGCAGATCAGCATTCAACTACATTAAAAGAAAAAAAAATTAAATCAAGAAAAAATATGCGAAATTTTAAGTGATAGTATTTTAAAGTATACAAAATGTTTTTAACGTTAAATTTAGTCACTGGAAAAGAATAGAGTCTCTAAAGTAATCTAATAATTTTATTGAATAGAAGTGACAAATAATACTAGGGTCAGGATAAAAAAATGTATATTATTCGTGGCAGTCACACCAAGGTTTATTCAATTATCTACTGATTTTAATAACTGAATATAATAATATTAAATGAAAGTGATCTAATTTTATTTAGTAGGTTCAACAAAAATTTAAAGCTCTACAAGAGGAAAGTGGAAAATAATACTAGTGAAATTACTTGAAAGTCATATATGAAAGTTTAATAAGTTACTTTTAACATAGTTACTTAAATCTTAGCTTTTACAATTACAAAATCAATAAATAGACAATAATGTACATGAGAGCCTAAAATATTTTGTGTATGTACAACATGATAAAGTATTAAATGTACATGTATATACAAATTAATGCTCTCTTTGGTATTTGAAGTGTTTAATTGTACCAAATGAGAATAAGTCTTTATACTTTATATGATTGAATCAGTTTCGCTGCTTATATTCTCTTTCATGACACTGTTTACTTTTTTGGTGCACATCCTTCTAGTCTCAATCTTTTTGTGTCTTCGTCAATATTTTTTGACGAGACTTTGGGTGGTTTATAATCCTTCACATGATCTACACGTATTGTCCTACCTAAAATCTGAAAAATAAAATAAATTAAATCTATAATATAACCGATTTTAAGTCTCATAATGTTGAAAATTGAAAAATTCACATACCTTTATTCCATTCAAATTGTCAACCGCCAAAATGGTACTCCTTTGGTCTTCATAACATAAAAACCCATACCCCTTTTGTTTCCCTGTATCTTTATCTCTAACTAAATTAATATTAACTACTTCACCATATCTGTAAAAAAAAAAATAGATTTAATTTTAAACAAGAAAATAAAAGAATTTATTAAAATTAAAAGTTCTTGATACATACTGTGAAAAAACAGCGATCATATCGCCTTCCGTCAGGTCATACGGTAACCCACCAATAAAAATCCAAGCACTGTCCTTGTAGTCATCGTGCCAAGATCCTTTGTTATTAGAACCTAGCTCCTGTTGACCTAGTTTAGCGATATTTTTTACATTCCTAGATAAAAGATGAACAAACAATTAGTAACACATTTTTAATTATTAAAATATTATTTTTTTAATTATATTTTTACTCACGTCATAGGATTCATGATTGGGCTTGATATACTAGGTTTTTTTAAATGAGTTTATTATATAAAGATCAATTAATGAACGTTGAAATATTTTAAAAATTTTTAGGTTATATCTTTACACTACTAACTAACAATTATATCTTTTTTTGTTGTCTAAACAGTAAAATACAAAAACATTGTCACATTTCATGTAGCTTGAAGCAGAGTTTGAAGTTATGTGCGCGTATAAAATAGCGTCTTATTTTTCTTCCTTGAAGAGTTATCGGCTCCAAGCCTCTCTGTGGCTGATATATTCCATCTGTTTTATAGCAACAGCCGACAGCGGTCCACCCCCACCCACGACTATGTCATTTTTTGATCAGCGACCAAAAGTATCGCATCTATCCGTGCGGACCAACGGAGTGACTGTCAGTTCTGACGCCGCCATTTTGTACTCATATTCAAAAATGCAAAAAAAAAAAAAAAAATTTAGCTTTAATACATTTATACCTTATACAATTCCAGCAAACAACATGTATTTAACAAAAAATTATACTACTGCAGATAATGTATGTAATTTACATATATTATCTGCAGTATTACAATTTTTTCATGTTTGAATATCGCGCTCTATGCTGAACGAGCCGGGCTCGCGCATTACTTCACAACATTCACTAATGCCAAACACAATTTAACGTGCCGGTAAAAATAAACATCTTCTCAAATTGCTACATTCACTCCTATCCTGTAAATAATTACGTTTAAAGCTTAGTTTATAAATAATAAGCAGCAAACAATCGATGCCAAGTTTACAGAAGAACCCAATAATTCTCTGCTGCCAATCTATAAATGAATAAATCAAGTTCAGGGTTTATCGCAGTCCATCTAGGTGAATAAAAAAAAAAAATTATTAAACGTGTTTTGCAAGGATATCAACAATTGCCTTGATTCTTTTTTTAACAGGAGCAGGACAACATTCAACTCTATTAAAAGAAAAGTACCAAAAATTAAGTAAAGAAGCATGTGAAAAAGTATGCATAATTTTAAATGATGGAATTTTAAAATATACAAACTACAACAATAAAATATACAAATTTCAACACTAACAATTAATTTTCTTGTGAATTTACTTACAGGGAATAGAGTCTCTAAAGCAATCTAAAAATGTACTCGATGCTGTTGTGAATGCTGTGATTGTTTTGGAAGATTCTTCATTAACAAACGCTGGATATGGTTCAAATTTAACTTATGAAGGAAATGTTGAATGCGATGCCAGTATTATGGATGGTGCAACACTCCACTATGGAGGTGTTGGTGCCATCACTGGTGTTAAGAATCCAATTGAAGTAGCAAAATGCTTGTGTCAGTATCAAACAGTTGATATAGGACATGGCAGAGTCCCACCAAGGTTTGTTCAATGTAGTACTTATTTTAAAAACTGCATAATACTCATTAAACTAATTTTATAGTTTTTTAGTTGGATCTGGAGCTCTTACGTGGGCCAAAGAAATGGGTATTCAATCCATACCTCCTGAAAATTTAATATCAGGTAAATATATTTTTATATTAAATTATAAAAACAATAATTAAATCAATTCTAAAAGCGATTTAATTTCATTTAGTAAAGGCTCAAAAAGTTTATAAACACTACAAGAGGAAAGTAGAAAATGACACCAATGACATTGGTCAGGTATATATAATAAAAAAAATGATTTTGAAAGTCATGTTAAATTTTAATAAATAATACATGTAAGGAAAATGTATTTTAGCAACTAAAGAAACGATTGGATACAGTAGGAGCTGTATGCATTGATGAATTTGGAAATGTAGCATCTGCATGCTCAAGTGGAGGAATCATTTTAAAATACCCAGGGCGTGTTGGTCAAGTAAGATTACAAGCTTTATTTTTGAAGATCAATAATTTAGAAAAAATTGCTAATATATTTTAATAAATCAGCAGTTTACAGGCATACTTTACAATCCATATTTTACAGGCAGCTGTTTGGGGTTGTGGTGTATGGGCAAGCAAAGGAAATGTTTCAGTTGGAACAAGTACATCAGGATGTGGAGAGCATCTTGTTAGAACTACATTAGCTCGCACCATCGCAGAGTCAATTGAACAGACTGACTGTCCTGCTTCAAGTTTACATGATGCCATGCAATTCAATTTTCTTGGTATTAAGTCAGTTATCAATATGCCTTTCACACACTGTATACAGCATAAATATGAGTTTCTGTTGTTAAGATTCTAGATTTTTAAAGGATCTCAATGAGAAATATGGAGGTGTCCTTGCAATAAGATACTCTACAGAAGATGGCTGTGGGGATTTTCTTTGGAGCCATACAACTAATAGTATGATAATAGGGTACATGAATTCAAATGATAAATCGGCCAAGGTAAGGATAAATCATAAAATAAATTTTGTATTAATTTGAAATTATTAAAATTTTTTATTACTTTTTTTCTAGAGCCGTATGTCGATTTTGTCTTCCCCTAATGTTGGAAAGAAAGCTATCATTGAAGGAATACCTTTTAAATTACAAAAACCAGATGAAAGTAAATAATACATGTGTATGTACATTTATTATATTTTTATAAGAATACAAACTATTTAATAAATAACATTTAAAATACTATTTTTCAACAACTTCTGGTTCTGATGCACTTTGGTTTTCAATGTATGCTTTTGTCACAATGCATTTAGTCATATAACAATCACAAGGTATATCATGCAAAATTTCAGAAGCATCCAGCATTGTAAATGCAACATTATATCTTCTTGGGTTTGAATCATTTCGGTCAAATTTCAATTCAAAAGCAACAGGTTCTTTTTCAGTTATATCAACAGTAGAAGGTAAAACTATCACAGTTTGTTTCCAATGTGTTGGTTCAGCTGATGGAGCTGTACTTAACACAGAACCGTCTGGAAATTCAACATCAAACCAAATACCAAAGCCTTGATAGTTGCCATTTTTAGAGCAAACTAATGCAGTTTGCTCACCTCCCAAAGAATCTAACTCTTTTAAAGTTACAGTATTTAAATCCAACCAGATTAGTAATTTACCTTCTGCTAAAATATCCTCTGCTGGTAGAATAAGTATTTCCGGCACCAATGATTTTGCCTTCCTATAATTTTCTGCAACAGATCTATTAAGAAAAAGAAATGAATATTTTTTCTTTTTTTATAAACACTAACTAAAAATGTTCTTACTTCATGCTCACTCCAAAAACGTCATTCCAAAATTCAAAGAAACTTGGCAATTGACATGGCGCAGCATATATTTTAGCTATGGATGGAAACATTAAGCCATCCTCCTTTAAAAATCTATCTCTTGCAGTGATAACAGAGTCTAACATGCCTTCATGTAGTAAATAAAAACCCATCCATTCAGATACAATAATGTCAACTTTTTCTATTTCCTCTAGATGAACATCTTCTACCTTTTTCTGTATCACTACAATTTTATCTTTAACATTGTTTTCCTCAGCAACTTTGGAAACCAATACAGCTAAATTACTAGCTTCGATTGCATACACTTTCTTAGCTCCAGCCTGTGCACAGAAAATTGACAATATTCCTAAGAAATTAAGATAATTAAAAGGTTGATTATAATAATTTTAATTGCAATATACATGAGAGTCAAATAAATACATGTGCATACCTGTGCCAGCTCCTACATCCATAACTGTTTTATCTGCAAATTGATCTTTCATATTGAAAATTGCATTTTTGTAAGCAAGCGTTCTAGGCTTGTCATTCAACATTAGTTGATGAATCTTTAACAAGAAATTAATAATTAAAAAAAAAAGAAATAGAAAATTAAATCGCAACAAATTACATACATTTAGATCTTCATAACTTTCAAAATAAACATCAGGACTTTCATTGTTGTCAGTCATTGTGTTTGTTATAAATTATAATATATTATAACTTATAATATATTTTCAAATAAAAAATAGTCAATATAGGTTAGAAAAACAAATATTGAATTTGTCAAAATTTTAATTATTCACACATATTTTGCCGATTCAATGGAACAAATACATCTTCGCTAAAAATTATAAAAAATGAAAACCAAACGAATCCTGCAACTGGACACAATAATCGAATCAAACTATCTATTCGAGGCCGGTGTTTGTATATAACACCTATGTATATCTATATTTTTCGAACTCACACGCCGTGTGCGAAACTGAAATCAAATCATCGCGCCATCTCTCATATGACTATGGCAGTGGCCGTCATTTCCGCCTTTCGCGTACTAGCGCTGCGCTGACTTCCTTTCTACGACGTGCTCTTCCAAGATGCAGAAGGTATGTTTTTCATTTTCGTCGATTTTTCACGAAGTAATGAAAACTTAATTGTCAAAAGTCGTTCTAAACATATTTTATCATGTCGGTTTCAGAAACAGAAACAACAGATCCACTCCGTGCAGGTCTTCGGCCGCAAAGTAAGTTGAAAAAGTTACTGTTATTTGAGGTTATAACTCTCGTGACAATGCCCATGCATTGGCATGCCAAAACACTTGAAATCTTTCAATAATGATCCTTACGTTGTTAATGTATAAGTACTTAGTTATTTTCATTGATCTATATTTCTTTATAGAAAAGCGCCACAGCGGTCGCTTACTGCAAACGAGGCCGTGGAATCCTGCGAGTGAATGGCCGTCCCTTGGAGCTGGTTGAACCCAGGGTTCTCCAGTACAAGCTTCAGGAGCCAATTCTGCTTCTTGGAAAGGTAAAGTTTACACTTCTACATGGCCAAACTTAGACTATTAAAGTGTATTAATGTTTTATTTATTTATTTTTTTAATTCCTCCTGATGAATTTACTTATTCCGAACATGATTGTTATATTGATTAAAAATCTTAACACTGAATGTTTTTCCATACTATTGTTTTTTAACACAACGTTAAATGTACACCGTTAAATATAATTTTCTTATAAATGTTTTAGGAAAAGTTCTCAGAAGTTGACATTAGGGTCAGAGTAAACGGTGGTGGTCATGTAGCCCAGATCTATGCTATCAGACAGGCAATCTCTAAGGCTCTCGTAGCTTACTACCAGAAATGTAAGTTTGACTCAAAATAATTGAAAACTTTCTAACAGTTATAAAAATGTTACCTTATTATTTTGCATGTGGTATTGTCTTTATACTTTTATGAGTTTTTAAAATAAATTTTTGTTTAGTGTAATTAGCACAAAAATAATTTACAATTCATATGTTTTCCAGATGTTGATGAAGCCAGCAAGAAGGAGATTAAAGACATTCTCATCCAATACGATAGGACACTATTGGTTGCCGATCCCAGAAGGTGCGAGCCTAAGAAGTTCGGTGGTCCAGGAGCACGCGCACGCTACCAAAAATCCTACCGTTAAATATACAGGATATATCTTTTTCAATTTTATTATTGAATAAAAAAAATTTTAAAACCAACCCACTTGTATTTCAATTATTTAATATAATTACATATTGTACATATTTCACCACATCTTCTATAATTATTTTTATATCCCATTCAAAAAGAAATTGCCTATTCATTAAATTAAAAAGTTTATAATACTTCTTATTTATGTTTATTATTTAAATTTATTACTTATTTACATTTATTTATTTTTGTTAAATTTAATTCAAACTGCTGTAAATTGTCATTGTTCAATTTTTCATTCATTTTATTGCACTTTCTAATTTTTATTACGCTTTCACTTATTTTCATTTACAATTCTCTATTGTTAAAAAAAAACAGTGTCATAAAGTATGACTACTTAGTACATTAAAAAGTGTCATAAAGCTTAGTGAAGGTGAACAAACTTTTTTGTTATATAGATACTTATATTAGCTAGGTATAAGGTATACTATAATATATATATACATAGAGTATACAAGAAAAGGTTAGTGGTGGGGAGCTACGAACGCGATCAAAATTCACGAATGTCAGTAAACACGTTGATAAGTCCCGTGGCAGTTCTATTTTAAAAAATACTCATGGAAACAGGGTAAAAAGAAACAACAATAAAAATGAAGAACCGTTTTAACACATATGATTTGGTGTGTTCCGTCACCGAGCTTCAAAAGTAAGTTTAAATAGATCTTTTAATTTGCAAGCTTATTGCAAATTCTTTTAAGGTTATGGTGTGGTATTTGTTATGATGTCACTAATTTATTTTGCATAATTTGTATAGGCTTGTAGGAATGCGGGTAAACCAAATCTATGACATAGACCACAAAACATATCTTATTCGGTTCCAACGAAGTGAAGAAAAATGTATTTTATTACTCGAGTCAGGTAATCGTATACACACAACAGAATTTGAATGGCCTAAAAATGTAGCTCCTTCAGGCTTTTCTATGAAAGTATGTATCATTAAACACTAAAATAATAAATTTATACCTGTTATTAATAATACACTGGATATGTAACATAGTCACGATATTAATTTTTAGATGAGGAAGCACTTGAAAAATAAACGTCTTGAAAGTCTGAGACAAATTGGAGTTGATAGAGTAGTTGATCTTCAATTTGGTAGTAATGAAGCAGCTTATCACATTATTTTAGAATTGTATGATCGTGGTAATATTATTCTAACTGACTGTGAAATGACAATACTCAATATATTAAGACCACACACAGAAGGAGACAAAATAAGGTATTTACTTTTGATATTTATCGATCTAATATAATTTGATATTATAAAATAATTATTTTCAAACTCTTTAGGCTAGCTGTGAAAGAAAAATATCCAGCTTTTAGAGCTCATACAAAAATAATACCTACTCGAGAAGAACTTCAAGGCATTGTAAAGAATGCAAAACAGGGAGAAAGTTTAAAAAAAATATTAAATCCTCATTTAGAAGTTGGTGCAGCTGTTATAGACCATGTTTTATTAGAAGTTGGTTTCCAATTAGGTTGTAAAATAGGCAAAGAATTTGACGTTGAAAAAGATGTAGATAAGTTGTATTCTGCTCTAGAAAATGCAGAAAAAATGCTAAATAATGCAAAAAAAGATGTATCAAAGGGATACATTATACAAAAAAAAGAAGAAAAACCCATAAAAGATGGGGAAGAAGAATTCATGTATGCCAATATCGAATTTCATCCTTTCTTATTTGAACAATGCAAAAATCAACCTTATAAAGAGCACGAGACATTTGATAAAGCAGTGGATGAGTACTTTTCAACTATGGAAGGGCAAAAATTAGATTTAAAAGTTTTGCAACAAGAACGAGATGCTCTAAAAAAATTGGAAAATGTTAAGAAAGATCATGACCAGAGATTGGTAACTCTGGGTAAAACTCAAGAGACAGACAAACAAAGAGCTGAGTTGATTACTCGTAATCAGGAGTTAGTTGATAATGCAATTCTTGCAATGCAAAGTGCATTGGCAAATCAAATGTCTTGGCAAGATATACAAATACTGTTGAAAGAAGCTCAAGCCAAGGGGGACCCTGTGGCCTCTGCTGTTAAACACCTAAAATTAGAAAGCAACCATATTACAATGTTATTAAGTGATCCTTATGAAGACAGCGATGACGATGAGCCAGAATTAAAGCCCATGACTGTAGATATTGATTTAGCGCATTCAGCATTTAGTAATGCGACACGCTATTATGACCAAAAACGTTCAGCTGCAAAGAAACAACAAAAGACTATTGAATCTCAAGGAAAAGCATTGAAATCAGCAGAGAGAAAAACCAAACAAACTTTGAAAGAAGTGCAAGCAATCCACAGCATCAATAAGGCAAGAAAAGTATACTGGTTTGAAAAGTTTTATTGGTTTATTACATCAGAAAATTATTTAGGTAAGTATTTTGTAGAACAAGAACAATTCATTCAAGATGAATGAAATCTAAAATGAGTTTATTTCTCAGTTATTGGTGGAAGGGATCAACAACAAAACGAGTTGATTGTAAAAAGATATTTAAGAAGTGGCGATATTTACGTGCATGCTGATTTAACTGGTGCTAGTTCAGTAGTAATAAAAAATCCTAATGGAGGACCTGTTCCTCCAAAATCTTTAGCTGAGGCTGGAACTATGGCAGTTGCTTACAGGTATACCTTAAAACATTACAAAATAATGACATACTAATTGCTAATAAAATTAAAAAGTTTTCATGAATCATAATTATTTGATTAAAACAGTATTGCATGGGAAGCAAAGGTAATAGCTGGTTCATACTGGGTAAATAGTGATCAAGTTTCTAAAACTGCTCCAACTGGAGAGTATCTTACAACAGGATCTTTCATGATTCGTGGTAAAAAAAATTATCTACCTCCATGTCAGTTAATAATGGGATTAGGATTTCTATTTCGTTTAGAAGATAGTTCGATTGAGCGGCACAAAAATGAAAGGAGGATTCGCACATTAGAAGAGGATGACGCCGATCGCGTAGATGAAACATACAACGAAATCGAAATAGAGGAAGAAGATGAAGAAGGTACATATATTAAAATTGATATTTTTTAATTATCTATTAAATAAATATTAATTACTAACAGAAATCATTTTACGTTTTATAGGTGAAAACAAAGAAGATAATGAAAATTTAGAAACCATAAACGAAGAAACAGCAGAAAATATTAAACAGGAATCCATGAAAAAAGATGAGGACAGTAGTGATGAAGACGAAAAATCATTATTTCCTGACACCCAGATAAAATTAGATCTATCGGGTCCAAGGTGTGTACTTTTGTATAAGGTAAACTTAAAAAAAAAAAAAAAAATGAAATAACTTGATATTTCTTTTTTTTTTAGAGTAAAACTCAGCGTAGATGAATCTAAATCTATTGGGAAATTACAAAAAAATATGGATGAAGTTGTATATTTGGGCGACGATAAGCCTGTTCCATTAAAAAGTGCTCACAATAAAGATACTTCAAAAAATGTTGGAAATAAAATGCCTTCAAAAAAAGAACAACCCAATGATTCCGACGCACAACCGAAACAAAACCAGACTGGCCTAAAAAGAGGTCAACGTGGTAAACTAAAAAAAATCAAAGAAAAATACAAAGATCAGGATGAAGAAGATAGGAAGTTATTAATGACAGTCTTACAGGTATGTTAATGTACACTATTGATTACATTGAGAT
The DNA here is from genome assembly GCA_900474305.1 of Cecidostiba fungosa. NCBI lineage: Eukaryota > Metazoa > Arthropoda > Insecta > Hymenoptera > Pteromalidae > Cecidostiba > Cecidostiba fungosa. Next base: position 234,589 of record UCOJ01000012.1, read on the forward strand.
ATCTGATTAAAATATTATTACAACGCTTTTTTTTATTTTAGTCAGCTGGAGCGGCTAAAGAAGATAAAAGAAAGAGTAAAAACAAAGATCCATCTGGCCCAAAACAACAAGGGAAGAAGAAAGGTGCCCCACCAAGAATAAATCCAATGCAACAGCAAAATCAAGTTGCAGAAAATTTAGATGAGGAAGATGCTGGTCCAGGTCCTGACGTTGATATGTTGGATCAGTTGACGGGTAAACCACTACCAGAAGATGAATTGTTGTTTTCAGTACCTGTTGTAGCTCCATATAGCACATTGCAAAGTTACAAGTTAGTATGGTTTACAATTTATTCAAGGCTCAGTAACTTGTAATAATTTAACCATTTATTTTTATAAAATGTTTTAGATTCAAAGTAAAATTAACGCCCGGAACTGGTAAACGTGGAAAGGCTGCTAAGACTGCAGTAGCCGTTTTTCTCAAAGATAAGACTATAACTGCAAGAGAAAAAGATCTCTTGAAGTCTGTTAAGGAAGAAACGATTGCAAGAAATATACCTGGAAAGGTAAAAATTAGTGCTCCACAAATAACAAAATTAAGAAAATAGCTGTGAGTTTTTAAAGTTGTTGTATTTAATGCCAATCATTATATTAAGGAACGACTGTAAAAAATAATTATAAATAATGCGTTCGGTTAAGTATAACTATATCTTTACGATATAAAAACACAAAGAATGTAAAATATTTATTTAAAAAAAAATTGTATTAAAAATAAGGCTTATTTTCTTCTAAAAGTCTAATCTTATTTAATATTATAAAAACTTTTATTACAAAATAGTATCGCGAATAACGCTTAAGTTGATTCAATACTGTTCAACAGTCACTGGTAAACCTAACAAATTATCATTAATAGCTTTTAATAGAATTCCCAGCTTTAATTTTCTTCGCGCTGCGACCAAATGTTCGCAAAACATTATTTTTATACAAGTCAAGTTTTTTTTCCTTTAAAGTAAATTGACTTCGAGAATCATTATTCAGTCACCAAGACTTTCCTCAAACATGTCCTTTTCACTATCATATTCAGATAGTCGTTTTTTAGCTACGGTCTTTTGACGGCTGTTCGGTGTCGGTTTAGAGCCTGGGCGAGTTTTCGTTCCTTTTGTTACTACCTACAATGTACCAACAATTTATATATATTATAATATGAAATTATATTACAATATTGAATTGTGAAATAATAATGTTACCTCGGGTTCTGAATCAGCGTCAGATAAGTCTTCTGGCTTTATTATTTTTTTTCGACCTCTTTTAGCAGGTGGTTTTGTTGGTGTTTCAATGTCCTTTGGGCTGTTTCTAGTTTTTCTTTTTTTTATTTGCACTTCATACTCAGCATCACAATCAATATTTGCTAACTGCCTTCTCATATCTCTTCCGTTAATACATTTTTCATTTAACACTACCGAATCAATACTACTGTTAAGAGATTCATTGAGTAATGGAACATTTCGTTTGCCCCTTGGGCTTTTTGCAGTAGGTACAGGTTTTGGTTTTGGTTCTGATTTTGATTTCTTAGCAGATCCTTTACTTTCAGCAGCACTTGCTTTTGTTTTCTTTGGAGTTGATGGTAATTTGTCGACTTTCTTTGTTGAGAATTCCAACTTGCCAGTAGGAGTATGATTAAGTTTTTGCAAACCTTTAACGAGAATGTCCCTAAATTTATTATAATTAGGGGTTTAATTAAATTTAATTGAAGCCAATGCAGACACAAATTGCCTAATAGGTGTAGGAACTTCAGATGTTTTAAAGCATTCTTTTAAAAACGTTTGTACATTGTTAAATGCTTTCTCTTTTTGTTGTTGCACTGGTACGGGATCTTTCAAATTCTTTTCCCATGGTAACGTACCACACACCCACTGAATCATGTTATAAAGTAAAATTTCGAAGTCACCTCTCATTGTTGGTACTGAAAAGTAGGATATGCTTAGTAAAAGGAAATTAATTTCAGAATTTAATATTAATTATATTTAGTTCTTTACCTCCCATGTGAGCATCTCTACTCGTGTACTCTATGGTACCATTGTGAGCTTTCTTTGGATCCAATTTATATTCATCTTTTGTAGTATAATGTGATGCTAAACCAAAGTCAACTAAGTACACGTTATTTTGTGATTTTAAATCAAGTAATAAATTTGCTCCTTTTATATCAGCATGAACATATGTCTTATTGTGAATGTATTCTAGAACATTAATCTGAAAAAAGCATCAAGATATTAAATTAAATGGCATTCAATAATAATTTAGTAGTTTTCGATACAGATGCATTAGCAAAAGAGTTAAATGAATACTGTATAAAGTGTATAAAGTGGCACTTTGCGCACACTGTATCGAAATAAATATTACTTATGTCGTAGTTTATATTACAGTTTGCCAAGACACTTTGTACGCAGTGTGCTCTGGGAATATTCTGTTATTTTCCAAAAATAGTTTCCACAAATCTGTTCCGTAGCGTTCCATCACAATAAATCTGTATTTTTGCCCATTGCATTCATGACTTCCAGAAGCTAAAAATGGTGGCATTCCAAGATGTGGAAGTTTCTTTTCTTTTTTCCAGTTATTTACTGAAAATACAAATAAACTCAGTTGATTTGTAATGAAATGGATACATGTAGCTACTGACATAATCAATACTCACTGTCGTTTTGACTAGCATTTCGCATGTAAAAGTGCATTTCAACAAACAACGGCCCATTTCCATGTGGCTCCTATAGGAAAAGTATATCATGCATTAGAGATGATTCTCTAGTATCAAGATAATTGAACAAATCTAAGAAATGAATAAACATACAATTTTGATGACTGCTGGATAGTCCGTTGGAGTTTTGTCTTTGTAAGGTGCAGCTGCAGATGAAAGATACAGAGATAAAATAACAATGAAAAAGACGATTTGAAAATCCTGATGGTTAAAAGTCATGATTAAGCTGAAAAAAGCCGACAGCAATCTTACCGGAGTAAATTTCTCCGAAGCCACCGACGCCGATGGACGAACCAAAAATCCATTTCTGCTTCTTCAAATCAGTAACAATTTCACCCTTCGGAATAGGATCAGGCAATTTGTATCCATTAGCTCCTTTCTTTCTCGGTGCTTTTTTCGCCGCAGCTTTCGACATCTTTGAGGTTATGCACTACAGTTCTATTATTCGTAAACAAGTTACACTCAATAACAGTGAGGCGCTAATACGTATACCAACGATGCTGCTGATCACTCAATATCTCGAAACATAATCGCAAAGATAAGTATAGTTTTTTAACGATTAACAAAAAAGTATATGCTCTTTATCAGCCTCGCAATATACTTGAAAAACAAACAACTCAGATACTACAAAATAAAACTACGCGGGAAATAATAAAAAATGTAAAATAACTCGTATACCTCTGCATAAGCGAGATGCAAAGGAGTAAATTGATTTTTAAACCGTTCAAGAGCAGCGATGACTCGATGCAGAGGTCCCTGGCGGGCCTCTTGGATTTTTGGCGGTTGAACGTGTAGGTATATGACGCGCGCACGCACCGTCAGTGTGTATTTCGGAGCAGCAGCTGTTATTCGTCTGTGTGAGTTTGTCGGTGAATAGTATAGAAATGAGTTTAGTTCGCGCGAATGGAAATAGGTGCGTGCGCGCGAGTTCGTACACGTTTCGAGATCCAGCTGTGCTAACGTTTATTGCCAGACCAGAAGGTTTCAAAATCTCTCTCTAATAAAATCAGAAACAATAACAGCAAATTTTTAATAAAAAATTAACATAGCTTATAGTATATGTACTTATTATCGTGGAAGCTATCTTAAATTGTTATTGTTTTCATTATGCAACGTAAAAGATGATTGAATGATGAACCTTGTATATTAGCTAAAATGTATAATATCATCATCATAGTTGAAAAAAAATCCGCTGAGCGTTGGCAGCGTTTCCCGCGCTTGTGCACACATATATAGGTATAGATATACATATAACCAGCAACGCCGTATACGACAGCTGTGTGCGTGATCTGATGTGATCGCAGCGCTTGTTGGTCGCATTTAAAAAGTTAAAAAAGACGAGAGTGTAACCGTCGAGGCATTTAAAGAAGCGTTTCAAAACACTGTGGGCGAGTTATGATTCTCATTCTGCATCAGTACAGAGGAGAATCTTTTCGATGAGGCGCGAAAAGTATTATCGCATACAGTAGCATAGGTTACTTGTAAAATATACGGCATACCTACATACTTGTCGTAGCCGTTGTTGTGCTGCTTTTCGCGTGTTTGTGATTGTTGATACTGCGGTGCTCAACATGCCGGGTTCGACTATCGGGGAGACGAGTAACGTCAAGGATTCTATAGACTCGACGATCCACCTGAACGACGCATCCGAGAGCGATCCCGAGCAGAATATGTGCAATGGTGTCACCACTCCCCAGCAGTCAAATTCCGATGTCAAGCATTATGACAACTCCATCTTCAATACTATTTCCAAAATTGTCAATCGCACGGCAAAGGTGAGATTCATTGCTTGCTTACGAGAGCTTATATTCTTTGAGCGATCAATTCTTATTAAGATTTTTTAATTTTTCAGGTGCCGGAGATACAGGATTTCAAAATTGTCAAGCCCATAAGCAGGGGTGCATTCGGCAAAGTATTTTTAGGTTATAAGAGGACTAATCCAGATCAAGTTTATGCCATAAAAGTTATGAAAAAGAATGAAATGATTCACAAAAATATGGCATCCCAGGTAGTTATAGAGAGGAATGCATTGGCAATCGTCAGGAGTCCTTACTGCGTTCAGCTCTTCTACTCGCTCCAATCTGTTACCAGTGTCTACTTAGTGATGGAGTATATGGTGGGTGGAGATTTAAAGAGCTTGGTAGGGATGTACGGTTACATGGAGGAATCAATGGCTGCTTTCTACACAGCCGAGGTTTGTCTGGCTCTCGAGTATCTGCACTCTCATGGCATTGTGCATCGAGATCTCAAGCCAGATAATATGCTACTGTCCAAAGAGGGCCACGTCAAGCTCACAGACTTTGGTCTCAGCAAGGTTTCAACTTTGCACCGAGATCTGGAGATATCCGACTTGGTGAATTGCACTCCCAGCTTGTGCACCAGAACTCCTGGCCAACTGCTCTCCCTGACATCTCATCTGACGTTCGACTCTGGACTGAAATCAACAAGCGGCGATTCGAATCTCAACTCCAGTGAAAGAAGTAACCCTGCCATGGATTTATTACCAGAACTACAGTTGCGAGGTCACCGACATTCTAACAGTTCTATAAATTCGCTTGCTTCCTCAGGTATTCCATCTGGCGACTACTCTCGCGTCTCTGGTGTGACTCCATTTCAGTCTGCCGAAGACATCAAGGTCTCGGTTTTTTTGAGCGAAAGCTCGAACTCTAGCAGTTACCATACAGCAGAGGCATCGGCTTCCTCTTCAGCCGCCTCGTCGGAGATTTCTGGAACCGAGTCCAAAAACAATAACGACATCAACCACAACACAGAGGAAGAAGATGAATCGACCCTCGAAGCCGAACACTCGCAGCATCCATTGCCCCACCATACGAGTCCACTGAGCACCTGCAAGAGTACTCTATCCCGTGGTACCAAGAGAAAAAGGCAAGCTCAGGGAATGCAGAGCACAGGTCTGACGAGGGAGATCTGCTTGATGGGCTTAGACGGCGACCTTACCCCAAAAAGGAAAAACCGTGGACACATGTACACCTGCAGGAGTTCGCCAGCAGTCATGACGACCTTCAGTCGTAAGGTTGAAGATGAAGATGGCAGTGTAAAGACGGAGACTGGAAGCGGATCCGTAAGGGTAGCTTTTAGCACGCCAGTTTCATCGACAAAAAATCGGCTTCGCAAAGATGAGCGAATTTTCAAGAAGGATGAAGAAAAGCTTCTCGTCAAAACCACGAGGTTCGATCTGCCTCCGACCACCGCGACACCGGAAATTGCGGGCGAAGACTTGAACGGCAGCGAACTTCATCCGCAGCACAGGTCGCCTCAGGGAATATCACCTATAAAAACTCCAGCATCGTCGGGGAACAGTTACACGCCGTATAGAACACCAAAATCTGTGAGGCGAGGTGCACAAGCCACCAATCGATCAGACGACAGGATTCTTGGGACTCCAGATTATTTGGCTCCTGAATTGCTTCTTAGACAAGGTCGGTTATTTGCGGTATCTATGATAATCGTTCTTTATTACGGTTTATTATATGAATATATAAATTGTCAACAGGTCATGGAGCGGCAGTGGACTGGTGGGCACTGGGAGTCTGTCTATTTGAGTTTTGTACGGGGGTACCACCTTTCAATGATGAAACGCCTCAGGCTGTATTTGCTAACATCCTGGCGCGTGACGTGCCTTGGCCCGAAGGTGAGGAAAGTCTGTCTGCAAATGCGATGGCGACCATCGACAGCCTACTCACCCTTGATCAGAACGTACGTCCTTCGGCCAAAGAAGTGCGTACGATGGAGCTTTTCAAAGACTTTCCTTGGGACGAACCACAGAAAGCGGAACCGCCGTTCGTTCCACAACCTGACGATAATTATGATACGTGCTATTTTCAAGGTAAGAGGGATTCAATAAATCAATTAATACCACATAATTTTTTAAAATATTTTATTGTTCAAAGAGATACATAAAATGATAACGAACGAATCATGAAACTTGATTTTTCATTTTCAGCGCGCAATATCTTACAACATCTTAACGTCAGCAACTGCGATACATGACTGACGTCTAATGCTTTGTTTAGTCCATCCAAAGGAATTTTAGAGAAATCTACGTTGTATAATACAATTACATTTTATATTTTTAACGATAATTTTATTTTTACATACAAGCGTACGTATAAGGCAAAGGACTGTTTTTATTTAAGACTTATAGTCAAGGATTTCGATAGAAGAATAGTCGCGATAACCGAAGCAAAAAAGATAAATCGTTGTGATTCAATCTAAAGGTAGTACCTAAGTACACGTTATGTTTTTTTTTACTGCGGGATCTCGTGCACGTCCAATCGTACCGAGAGGTACGCGTATAAGAATGAGATGTGCACCTGAAAGATATACAACGTCCAGGAAATTGAGATTTAAACTCGAATACATTCATCGGTACATTTTCCTGGATGTAGGCCGTACATGTAAAAAAGTAAAATCAACGCAAACAACAATTCTCGTCCATAACTCGTTTAAGCATGTTTTGCAGCGTTGGAGCTCCTTATTTTTTCCGTGCAGTAGCAACAATGTAACTTGTTACTAATAAAAAAAAGTCGCTTACCGCAGCCGATTCACCTGCGTTCAGCGGCCGCCGTTCATAATCAGATAACAGTCGCTGTAGATCTGCGATTCAAAGCTATAATATTTTATTTTCGTTGATCGGAGATTTGTTTCTCTGTTGAGGAAAATATTTACTTGCGTGTATTTTTTTAACAATAGAGTACGATGTAAATGTTAATAGAGAATGATTTATTGGCAAAGCAAATAGTTTTTATAATAAATGTACATTGTATACATATGTACGTACGGAACAAGAATTCTTGGCTGTTTCTCCTGCGAAAAGGAAGCGATCGACGATTCCACCAGGTGCCGCACCTCCGTACTTCTGCTTGCAAACAGCGTTTTACCTGGATATTCATATGTTACAGTTTACCTGAATCTGGACCGCCAATACAAGATTTTTAAAATAATATGCAGTACTTTTACTGATAACAACTATATAGTAGATATTTCTATATCGAGCGAATTCATAGCGAGTCAACGTATTTTTGCGACGTAAAATGTTATACATAGAAAAGCAATAAATTTTTATTCGTCATGTCAGCAGAATCAATTTTCGAATTCAAACAAATTAAAAGAAAGCTGCAGATATACGTAAACACTGCATAAGAGTATACAAGTGGTTTAAAGCCGTTTTAATAATGTATATATAGGCGAATGAAACATGTACATACGATGTAATTATTTTATGAAAATACAATTTTATGTTTAAGAAAAAGAGACTGACAGCTTTTAAAAACCTATCCTCCGTGCTTGAGCGACTCCTACTTAACCAGTATTCGCCACACGTTCAGTGTCCTCATATCATGGAGACCATAGATCTACTACCGTGTCTATTACATATAGTCGTCCTTTGGAGTCGTTCAAAAATCATGTAGCTAGTCTGAGGGTGTAGGGGTCCGAGAAACTATGATGGGCGACGTGGGAGAAAGGAGGTCTTAGTTATGTAATGAACATTTTACAGTAGTTCGAACGATTCTCGCATCGCACGTATATGGTGCAATTTTCAAGGTAAAATTTTATAATAATCAATGCTAATCACATGATTTTTGAAAACATTATATTATTAAAAGAGATACATAAAATAATGAAACTTGATTATTCTTTTTTAGCACGCATTATCTTACAACGCCTAAATGTCAGTATTAGCTGCGATACTTGACCGCGCGTCGTCTAATTATTTAAACTTGTCCAAAGGAAGTTTATTTTATACTTTTAACGCTATAACTTTATTTTTATATACGAGCGTACTTATAATTTTAATAGGAAGGGCTGTTTGTATTAGAAAACCAAGAAAGAGAAATCATTGTGATTTGATCTATTGGTGATACTCGAGTCCTTGAGTGCACATTGTGCTTGTCACTACGCGATCTCGTGTGCGTCCGATAGCACCGAGCGATACGCCTATATAAAGAATTTCAGGTTTTTAGCTGGAGTTATAGATTCTGCGCTACAATTTTTCGCAGCGTATGCGAGTTCCTCGTTTTTTTCCGCATCCTACAAACTACTTAAAAAATACAAAGCGTTCAGAGATCTGGTCATCCTTACGATCCGAGCGTAGAGTTCGTTTCCCTTTCGGCATATGCGTATGTCGTCGATCCGAAGGAAAAGGAGGCGCCTCTATTATAGTATTTATTGCGTTTGGATCGAGTAAGGATAAAGAGAAGAAGAGAGAGAGAGAGAATGATAAAAAGTAGGAATACGGGAGATGAGCGAAGTAGTTATCGTTGAGCATTTTACTTGAGATTCTTGTAAATCCAAGGCAAAAAGTGCGTGACGCGCGTGTAGACGCCGGGATACTGTCCTTTGCCGCAGCCGATTCCCCAACTGACGATACCCACTTGGGTCCAGCGGCCGTCGTTCACCATCAAAGGACCGCCACTGTCTCCCTGCGATTTGAAATTATAAGTATTTTTAATAGAATATGCCGTGCAAGTGACGAGATTGATATATGGTTGGTTGGAAAAGTGAAGAGTTTTGTATATATACGTATACGTACGGAACAAGAATCCCTGGCTGCTTCTCCGGCGCAAAGGAAGCTGTCGACGATTCCACCGGGTGCCGCGCCTCCGTACTTCTGCTTGCAAATAGCGTTCGACCAAATCTTGATACTCACCTGTTGCAGTTTACCTGGAGCCGGGCCGCCTGCAAGATTTTTTTACGTTAACAAAAACTAATTTGAAAGACAATTTCAAACATTGAAAAAAAAAACTTACCCTCCCTGAGCGATCCCCAGCCTATGACAACGGCTTGTTTACCGGTGTAGAGATTGGCGCCTGACGGTAGGCAAACCGGCCTGATAGTCTCACTGTATTCGACTGGTTCGTTGAGGGTGAGGATGGCGACGTCGTTGTAGAGGGTACGCATGTCGAAACCACGGTGACGCACTACTCGCTTGACGCGCTTTTCAATGTGTCGTACTTCGTGAGGTGTCTTGATGTCGTAGTCGCCCAGTCGGACCGTAAGACGAGCTACGTCCCACGAGTTCATTCTGTACAAACGAACATAATAATTAATTGAATTATACCTATATACAAAGTTTTTAAGAAGTGACTTACTGAGCAACGCAGTGAGCAGCCGTGAGAATGTGCACCTCGTCGATGAGCGAACCTCCGCAGATGTGTCTACCGGCATTGAAGAGCCCAGCGATCCAGGGCCACTCGCCTTGTACAGTCGGATGGCCACCGACGATCCTCGTGTCATCCTGAGGGCCGTTCTTGGCACCGCATGCGGCGTTGAACGAAGGCGGAGGACCGGTTGCGACCGGAGCAACAGGTGCCGGGGCTGGATTCGTCGGAGCAGAGGGGAAGCCACCAGGTCGCTTGGTCGGCCAGGTGGTCAGCGGTCGGTGGGTTGTGGGCAGTTGGCCTGGTGGCTTGGGCGTCGGTATTCCAGGGGCTGCGCCTGGGTGACCTGGTGGATGGGTCGGTAGCGGCGGGATCGTGTGATGCGGAGGGTGAGTCGGAAGTGGTGGCGGCCAGGAAGCGTCACCCGGTTGACGACCGCTGCTGCCTATTCCCTTGATGTTGTCGTCTTGTGGCTGGAATTTAATTTTACAGCTGTATACGATTGAATTTTTTTCATTTTTAGTCGCAACGTACTTCGTTATCGGGTTCCTCGATTATGGGTCCACCAGCGGGATCGTCTTCGGGCGGTGCTTCGTTGTCCGGTGGGAGAACCGGTACATCGGCGCAGCAGATGCCGAAGCCGAGACGACCATCGGTCTGGGTGTAACTGCAGGTGTCGTAAATTCCCAGCACCCAGCCGTCCAGTGCGCCTAGATCGGGGATCTTGAAGTAGGGGTAGCACTCCTTGAAGGTCGTACACTTGCCCACTGCGCCCTTTGACGTCAGGCAAGGTCCTCGCTGGCTGAACAGCTGACGGGCACCACGACGTGATGCTGTTATACCGGTCAACTCGGAGTCCGGTAGAGCTGCGCAAGTTTATATAATTGTTGTTTATTTTTTGTAATTGTCAATAGGACATTTAAAAAAAAAAGGAGACTCGACGAGGAGTTTTCCGCGAAGCATGAATAACTTGGCACGATGTGCCGCGTGCGCGCGACTGACAATCGTGTGTGGTTAACGTAATAGCACATGTATACGTACATACATCACAGGAGCTTTGCTCGCGGGACTGTAGGTACACGAGTTCGCTGACCGTCCCGCGCGCGTTGCATACCTCACCTGCGTGCGGCTTCTTATTCTCCTTCTCTCCCTAATGGAATTTCCGCGATTTTCATTATTACCTTCTCTTCGCTTTCGAAATTTTATTATTTTACTCAAGCACTACTGTTACAATTATATACGCTCACGCGGTTGACCCGATGAACTGAATTTCGCAGCGTCGTCGACCTTTATTAGCTTTTGTTTGCTTCTATTATGATGCTAAAGAGGCTAGCGGTCTACATAGTGGCGTCATCGTTTTCGAAACTAGAAATCGTTCTTCTGCTGCTCATTATCATTGGATTGATTAGTCCTAGTTAAAAATTAATCCTAATCATAAAGAGTTTATTTACCTTCAATGACGACAGAGTCATCTTCCGCAAGCTGATCGCTCTCAGCGTTACCGAATCCCAGCAGCACAATCAGAAGAAAACTCGCGATCCCAAGTATCGCGATCCTCCCCATGTTGAATCCAAATCTCCTCTCCCTCGAGAGTCTCGCCGTTTGATATTCTGGGGGAGAGAACAAGCTTACGTTACTTTCTCCAGCCCTTAGTATAATAAATGAAGGGAGAAAAAAACTCGCGAAACGCCGATTTTTCTTATCGAAAATCCGACGTGATCGAGAGCAAATTAGGACAATATCTCACTGATGTGTATATATTTACGTAAATATATATAAAGATAATCACTGTCGATGAAGTTTTAGCGAAAAAGCGTGTCTCGAACGGGACCTCGAGGCCAAGAGAGTCGTCACACTGCCGCGCGCGCGCGCCAAGCTATAAGCCGCCGAATACGCGACTCGCCAGCTTTATAACGGGCTCGCCCTTCCCCCGCCCCGCGACTCTTTGCCTCCTCTTCTTCTTTCTCCTCTCTGCTGTATATATATTATGCTCCTCTTCGTTCCTTCTCTTCGATCCTTATTCCTCACGCGGCTCTCGCTATACTTTTCTTTCGCGCGCATCTGCTATACTTTTTCTTTTCCCGAGATCTGCACTACCCTTATCACTCTCGATGTTCTACTCTATACTTATGGCTTTCTCGGGAAGAGAGTGAAAAAAAACGTGGTTCTTGCATAGCTATATACTTTGCATTTTAAATCGAATTCTCCTTACGTAACAGCTAATGAATAGGTATAGATCTGTAACGCAGACTTGGAAATTCAAGAAAAATATCAGTGTAAAATATTTCAGAATAATGTGCAGTGGGTATATGCTTGTTGTGTTTACGAAATTGATGAAGAAGTGAGGGAGTGAGCAATGTCGATTTGGTCCAGTCGTATATCTCTTTCGGCTTTTCATCAGAGTGTGATGACAGTTAGATTAACTCGACTGGATTTATGCTAATTTTCCGGACAGATGAACGGAGATTACGATAAATCGCTACCTACTATGCGTCACGAAGCTGTGGGTGTTAAAAGCTGCGTACTCGTCTTTATTTTTTTTTCTTACTCTCTGTGGGAATGCGTGAATCGGCTTGTCGAAACTAACGGGATGTTATTGAACTGAAAACTCTTTTTTTTTAACAACTCTCAAGCATACACACACATGAAATTTCGTATGCTAATTCCTTTCTTTGAGACTTACTCTCCCGCTCGATTCGTATCACCGCTTGAAGATTTTTAACGGATTTTTAATTTGAGTTCTTTACTTTTTTACTCGTAGTTATTATACTTTCCGAAAGCTTCTGACGGAACGTATATAAAAGATTTAATTTAAACAAAAGTGTATATACCGCTGTGTGCAGCGCAGTGCAAAGTTTGAAATCGTAAAAAATTTATACGATATTATGGTGTATACGAACGAGATGACGCAATCAAGTTTTATCATTAAACGCAAGAATTTTTTTAATCGCCCTCCCAAAGTCTGCCGAATGAAATCCAAAGTTTATTGGAAGCCCGTCGTCATACACGGCCGCTTGAAATTGGCGGCGCTTCGGAAAGAAGTTGTAAGCTCCCGAGGCTGTGGTTTCGCGCGAAGCAGGGCATTAACATGGTTGAGGGAAGGACTGACCTTGAATAGGCTAGCGGAGGCTGCTGCAACAGGCTGGCCGTGAACTTGCCCGTGTGAGACTATACTTACGGCCTCGCGCTGCAGCTGTCACGTTTCGCGCCGCGAGTACACGCTGACGTAAACCACTGGACCGCCCCGAGTGTCGCGTGTGTATATATATACACATATACATACATTTATGGATCCAAGGCAAGGGTATATCATTGGAGAATGGAGATACGAGACGACTTGATCGCGGGTTTTTGTTTCTTCGCGATGGCCTTCTGTAGCTTCTATTTTTGAATTTGGCGGGTATTTTGTGCGCGATCGAGGAGGGGAGGGGTTTCCGATCGCCTGATATGTGGTCGGGGAGGAGGATCCAAGCTTTTATTTCTACGTATAAAAAGGGAAAAGTGAAAAGGCTCGAGGTTGTCTGGAATTACAAGTTGCGCGCGGAGCTTTTTTTCGAATTTCCCGCCTTTTGTATTCTTAGCAGTTAATCATGACTTTATTAGCGATTACTTGGAAGGACGCTTGGATACTTCAAAAGCAGATATTTATTTAATGATAAATTCAAGTATATTCAGACGATAGGACCAGCTGTGTTAATTTGTGTACTTTCGGCGTATAATTTACGCTTTTATACTGGACTCTGAGAGAAATAATTGGTATCAGGCTAAGAATCTTTTCAATACTCCGAAGAGATAAAGAAACGTGTCCTATAAGCTTTTCGAACAAAGCTGTTGTACTTTTTTCCACAAAACAACAGTCTTAAAATAATACTCTCGACGATTTGTCACGAAACAATGCTTTGTTAGATTTTTTCTATCATATAGCGATTTGAAATTCATAAAAGAAGAAAAGTATCTAATAGCTTTTCCTTGTAAGCCAGACTGTTATTAAAGGAACTAATTCTTTATTTTAATGCCTGTTTGAATATTTTCGGTTACATCTAATAACCAATGCATTCGCTGTCTGCTGAAAGTTATAAAAAGTGTCTTATCCTTATATTACACACCCTTCGAGCACTAAATTCTTCACTAAATGCAGTACCTTACGTATGTAAAATCCTTTGGCGAAGAATTCGAGTTGATTGCATGCTCGTAAGTCCAATCATTAAAGGTTTCCGAAAATACTTGCAAATTTAAGCGATGCCCTGATGGCGGGCTTTGGTGTCCGGGAATCTCATCCCATACTCCGAGGACTCGTCTAATTAGCCAAAGTTCTTTGACCGCAACTCTTTTTTTTTTGTATACAGCCGAGAGTAACAGATGATCGATAAAAACGGCGTTACGCGGATCCATTAAACCAAACTTATTCGTCTTGAAATTTTTTTTTTCCTCAAATTTTTATTAAGTCGCATATATCTACACTTGTTATTGTGCATTGAAAAATAATTTGTGCTTGTTTACTTTGCGTACATTTTATGAAAGCATTTGAAACGCGTTTTAAAAAAACGTGCCGAGGGCCGGTGTCCTTCTTTCTTTAAATTAAAACGAACTTAACTGCGCTTGTAGAACTGGCTTCGCTGGCGGCTATAATCTACAAATGCGTATTTTTTAAAAGCCTGTCCTTTCGCGCGAGGATCGGCAAAAACTCTCTTTTTTTCTCTTATCAAAACTCTTTTCATCTAGAGAACGAATTTCATTATGTTGATGTCGATTTCAGAAAAGCTTGTGTCTATCCCTCGAGTCAACAAAAAGATTACAAGTGACTAATCAATTTTTTCTGAAATGACTCTTATTTTGATTTATCTGGTAATTATAATTCAGACTATTTATATTTATCTGTATTTTTTCAACTTTTCCACACCTCCGCTCCGATTCTCGTATCCAAATAACACATCCAGAAACGCTTGACGCAATCCAACAAATTCGTATATCTCCTCCTCTTCCCAGAAACGTCAATCTTCGTTAACTCGCGGGATTTCAGGTCAAAGACCATTTTTTCCCGAAAGATCAATACAGACAGATATATAGCCGTGTATGTATATCAATGCGCGGGGGGGAATGAAAAGAAAAAAAAGTGAAAAAACTCGGCTTTACCGTTTGAACCGGATCGCTATCATCAGCGATCGCGATTCGGCTCGCTCGATCTTTTTCCTCAAACAATGCGTGACATCCGCGCGTTATAAACTCGCTCTCTCGTCGCGTGTTGCTCCACGCGATCGCGAGTGTCACTGAACCTCGGCGTCAATCCTGGACTTTGATGTATTATATGCGCAAGAGTATAGCAGCTGTGGTACTAGAAATCAAGATGATCTTTCTTGGAGGCTTGCCTTATAACTTTATATCTGACAACAGTTATTTTCATATTCCAACCGTTCTTTTTTGCAGGTGTGCGAGGTCTACCACCACACCCTTTTTCTATTTGCTCGTGTAAATCTTTCTAAGAGGCAGCGTTCGTTGACATCACCTGTAAATGAAAAGTATAAGTTTTTACACAAAAGATCCATGTAAAGACCAAATTTTACTTACTTCACATTACTTCTCCTGATGCAGCGATGCAGTAAAGACGATACACGAGAATCATCTTTATTGAGCCACATCAAGTATATATGCATGTATAGCTACCCGCGGGCACCTGCGCCAATAACAAGCTAAATCAAGCCCGAAGCTCACAACCGGCCCGAGCGGCTTTTCGGTTATCTCTGCCGAAACGCAAATGCTATCATAAATAATACACCGAAGTTAGGGCCAGTGGCCCCGCCAAGGTCGTCGTGCTCTGCTCTCCTCTCTCTCTCTCTTCCTTGCCACTGCCTCCTCGTTTTCATTTTCGCTCCTTCTCCGTCGCTCTGCCGTGTCTTTTTTATCAGCTCTCTCTCTCTTTCGCTCGCTCCGCCAAAGTGGACGACAAGCAGCAGGTACGCGTGTATATATACACATACATATAGCTCGTCTCGCCATTAAGATCGGCGTCGATACGCGGACTGCATCGGAGATTAGCTCGACTCTCTTTCTCTCTCTCTCTCTCTCACGTGTATGCACGTGTATGTGTCGTCGTTTCCGTTTCGAGCTCGCGCTAAGCGAGAGCGAAAGAAAAGCAGATCGGCATCTCGTAAGGATTATGCGATGGATCGACAGAGAAGAGGACGGGGAAGATGATTCCACTACCACCGGGTTCGATGGCTTCTTTTTTTTTGGCGAAAGGCTGAAAGGATTCGCTGATATGGAATGGACGAGCGAGGAATTCCGAGCTCAGATCAACTGGGCGATTTGCGAATTTGAGCTGGGTCCGATGATAGAATTTTGCTGCTTAATCCGAGATGCTGTTTTTAAATTCAGTTTGTAGGTATAGTATATTAGGGGTCGGATTTATTTGAAGATTTTAGAGTGCTGATGTCATTGGCAACATTTTTGTAGTTTTTTCGCATGGTTCTGTGTGGTTAGGGATTTTTAATGCTGTAACTGAATCTTACGGCAGATTTGAGTATGATTCATAGCAGAAAGCAGAAACTGAGCATTAAATCATGTAATTCCCCATTTTTTGAAGGCGAGATTAAGATTCTAGGTGATATGCTGATTTAAATACATTTCATAAGCTGTTGATCAAGCTTTTTGAAACAAATAGTGTATTAAGCAAGTATTTGTTCGATTGTTTGGCTATTGAAATTCACACCTCAAAACAAAGCTACCGAGTCGTCCTCGATTCTATAGCGCTTGACCTACTAATTGACTGACAGAATAAACCGATATTATTCAGGGCAAGCATATAGTAATGATATTCATTGAATTTTCGGAAATTTCAGAAATGCTTCGTTCGACGGATCAGTTACACTTTTTTAAAGAGAAGCATCAAAAGTGTTCGTATCTGTCAAATCTGGAGCAGGTGAGTATAGGGGGGAAATTCCAACCGAAAGAGGTCAACGTGCCATAAGACGTACTATGAATTTTAATGGGGAACCACCCATGAATCATGTCATGGCAACGATGATGATATTTATTGACTCTGTACTGGCGATGTCCCATAGTTTCTATGAGTAAAAAGTGAAAAGCTGGATTCGTCGTATAATGTTACCCAATAGGAATATTAATTGTCATGCAATATATGCTCTCAAAAATAAGGAAAAAAGAAGAACTGTGAATCACTTGCGATCTTTTCGCGAGAAAAAACTTTCTATCAGCCGAACTCGATTTCAAAGTATTTGTAAACAAACCTGAATCTAAAATGTAAATGGATTTTCAGTGAACTCGATGACATACAGAGTGGAGATAACGAAAGTAATAAAGTCAATAATAAGCTGGCTCTTTACGACGCAATGCAACACACTGGACATTTAATCTCTTTTCCTCGAAACGAGATGAAAAATATTTCGAAGCGGCCATAAAAATACAGAATTCGCATTGGCAAAATTGATTCGCGTAATTAAAGATATCCTTCGTTCCCTTTAATCGACGTCGATTTTCTCGGCTTCTGCAGCAGCAAGCCGTTCATTTGCAGCGCCGGATGCATCCTCCCCGCGGGTAAAGGAGAAGAAGAAATCCAAGCCCACAGGAGAAGCATCATCACAGGCAGCGGAACTGGTTTTCTGTCCTGGCTCCTGCGCGTCGATCGTCCGAGCGAGCGAAGACTGCCATCGAGAGCGCGCAACTATCGGTAGCAGCGAAAAAACGAAAGGACTAACGCGTGTCGAGTTTTTTGCAAGGATGAACGAGCGTGGACTGGATTTTCTGAGCCCGATCGAAAATACTAGTTTACGATTTATGATTCTATCGATGAGGTCGCTAATGGAAAATCAGCTGTGATTTAAGAGCAGTGCGTCGCAGTTTCTGCCTCTCATTTTTTATTACAAATAAAAAGACGGTTGAATGACACCTTAACGAGTATGATAATTGTCTCTTTTGGAGCTTATCTCGTTCTTGAAATATTGCGCTCGTTCCGAAGATATAAGTAATGTATTGCTTACTCACAAGAGCGTTAACGCCGAGTCTTTTAACAGGTTGATGAAACTCGTAATGAATCGGAGTGATAATGAATGAGTTAAGTATGTATTTGACGTTTTAAATATGCGTCATCTTTTAACTGTACAACTGCACATCCCGCAGTCTTCCTTTTGCGGTTATTTTGTAAACATAAACAAGTAGCTACTCTGTATGAGGGAATGGGAGGATCAAAGATTTTCAATTACAATTAACAAGTGTTGGTAATTTATAAAACGTACTAATATAATATTTATTGTTTCAATAAACATCGTAATAATATAATATCACCTCTGGCACAATCTCACGATGGCAAGACGTCGCGACGTAACATTTGACAAATTTTCTTATAAATCTTCATTTTCCGCACGCTTCCGCAGACCGATCGGTCGACTATATATGCAACTCTAACCGCATACTACGTAAGGATGTACAATCTAACAAAATATCTATATCTAAAGGAAAGTGGAAGTGGGATAATGGATCGTATTATTGTTATGCTTTTTTTGGGAATAAGGGCTATGGAGGAAGTAAATGGGAACCGATCGTGCGTAACATGCACTTATAATGGTCAACGATATGCAAACAGGCCTCGCATTTGAACCACGAGGATCTGCGCGAAAAATAATCAGAAGAACGATTCGGGATGCAGAATCGGAGTAAAATTTTTATTTCCGGCCTTTATTGTCAATGCGACTCTTGCATTCGATCGTAAACGATATTTTACACGTCACTAAAATATAAAATAAATCTTTAAGGAATATTCTCTTTTGTCTTAAAAATGTACATTAAAAGCCGAAACAAATAATATCCGTTAGTGTTCTGCACGAGATCGATGAAAATACAACATAACAATGAACTAATTTACACAATTTTTTTCCGTTTTCGCCTTTCCACGCAAATGCATCCAAGATAATGTATAAAACAGATATAAGACGAACGCACAAACGTTTCCTCGTGGCGCGAGAATATCTTGACGTTTTAAAATTAACTGATAATAGTAGCTGTAGCAATAAAAAAGAAAATGGCTGATCGCGAGAGGCTGAGATATACTCTATAAGGCGATCGAATACCTTTCGCGTATATGTAATCGTTATAATGTCATGGACTAACGCGAAATATTTGAGCGCTCTCATTCACTAATTTTTTCTTTTTCATGTTCGCTCTTTCTCTCGCACTCATGCTCACAATTCATTATTACCTTCTCCTCTCTTCGCCTTTTTATGTATAAAAATAACAACGTACGCATACAATGTAGGTTTCATCTTTCTTGTATCGATAGAATTAATATCATAATATTAATAACTATAATAAATGTAACAAAATATAGTACTCAATAGTATATATGCATTTTACAAGCGTATTTTGATCGTTGCTTTGACATGCGTTATAACGAATTTTACGTTTGTAATAGATTGAATCAATTACACGTGAAAAGTCGTGTCCTTTGTGAGGTGATAGTCGCTAAATAATAAAAAGATATATGGAAGCATTGTTTATATTGTATTACTTGCTTCAACCTTTTTATATTTTCTAATATTATGGCAAGGTCCACAATGTAAATCACGGAATGTACAATAGGAATAAGACACAATTTTTCTATTGTTTCGAAATCTTAAATACGCTATAGAGCGTTTATATTCTTTTAATAATATCAAGTCATTTTCAAAGCAGCGCTTCAAAAATTGCACGCCATGGGATGATTATAGATAAACATCGTTGCTTCATTAGATCGCAATTTCTTTCCTTAATTGTACAAATTTTTCGCGCCTTCTTACAAGCACATATATTTCTCAATATAATCCATAATAATTAATTCGAGTCAAACTCGAAAATTACACGCGCGCTTAACTATAGAAACAATATTTTTCTTTTGTCTGCATATTTGTTTTCATTTTTTTCAGTGAGCTCATCTTGTTAACATCTTGTAAGTCACAATGCCGCAGTTAACGTTCTTCTCTTGAAGAATACACACAACATACGCATGTATATAAAACTAACGATAGATCTGTTTTTTGACATATGAGTAAACAAATTCTGTAAGTACATATATAATAATAAAATGAATATGGTGCTACTCGTTCCTGATATATTATCACCACCATACATACGTCATACGTGCATCTTAACAAAAAGAAACATGAAACTGAAACACTCGAAGCGATAGTTTCGCAGTCATCATATATTTTGATTGATCAAAGGTCGTTAAAACGCCTCTTACTCTCTCATATTGATAATAATAAGAATAATAAGAATAATATTAATAATAATAAAAATAATAATATAATAATCATAATATAAAAAGAAAAAAAAACAAACACAGTACCGTCGTATACCCGACATTCACCGAGAAATATTTCTTTGTAGTCCTAACAAAATGTCATGACAGTGACAAAGTCTTGTTTCGTTTAACAGAAGTTTTTGTTACTGTGACAAAATGCTCGTAACTTTACACTGAGATAAAATATAATAACTTGCACTACACAGTATTCGAAAAGTGAGATACTGAAAAGTATAGTGAATAATTTTACAATTGAAATTAAATTTTTATATTATTTACAATTTTTCAACCGTTTCAATCTAATTTACACGTATACTCTAATTAATTATCATCACCGTAAAATTGAAATTCATATCAATCACCGCATCACAAATAAGTACACGCTCTATTATGATTACTTCAAATCTTTACAATTTAAACATGCTGTCTCACATATTCCTTTGAATCTCACTTAATCAACTCTAAGGCACTATATACCACAATTTCCTCTATACCGTCTCCCAGCGTACCAGATTCCGCACATTTCATCAAAGTGACAGAATCAGCGCATATAGTTCATTTTTTTGCAGAAAAATCTCACATTCCTCTTGTTCTCTCAACGCATAACAATATTTCATGAAGTGTACTCGAGGGATCAAATTCGGTAGCAGCTCACGTAGCGGTGACGTGGTGTTGCACAACGGCCGCTTGGTGAGGCGACGCAGACGCCATTGTCTGTTGGGGAGTGATAGGCAGCTCGATGAGGGTGACGTCGTAACCAGGCTCAAGACCATCATTTGGATCCGAAGGTGAACCTCCACCATTGCGATTCGAGCGCTCCTGCTGCTGCTCAGGCGTCAGTCGTGAATGCGACACCTCCAGCAGGAACATGTCCTCGTCCACATAGTACCGGATCATGTCGTCGTCAATTTTCGCTGTAATTCTGTTGTTGGAGAAAGACAGAAAGTTTGTTTTTGCGTTAGATTTTGTCGGCTGATCTGGTTTTGTCTTTTATAAGTTTATACGATTGAAAATTATTAAGATATACTTGTAAACTCAAGTACTAATGTTCAACCATAAGTTTACTAAATAAACAAATCTGTTCTAATACTAATTATACAGGCACTAGAGAAAGAAAGTATCGATGCAATCATTTGTAATGGAAACACTCAAGGACGCTATAAACAGTATCACTGAAGAGCTTCCATCAAGATGATAAGTAAAGTTCATTTGGTCGAAAGTGTAGACTACTTCGAATATTAAATTTCTTATTATTGTGTACGTGTATGCACGTATTGAACGGAGCATGAATGTATAGACAGACGAGTCAAAAGTACGTGCAGGAATGTCACACTGTGGTTTCGAAGCTCATATTTGCCAATGTCATTATTAACGTTACACGTATAGCAAAGACGAGTCAAAGTTCGCTTTCAAGCTGAGACTTTATTCATGCTGTTATTGGAAAGGATGCTTTTGAATTTTAAGTTATGAAGCGCAAAAAGGATTTCAAACCAGTGAGAAAATGTACACACAAATGTTGCGTCTTCAAAGTTAATTAATTTTTAAAGGTAACGGAATAAATTATTATATTAAACTTCATCAAATAAATAATTTAAAAAATGTCGAGATACCTTTACATGTTTCAAAATCTAATGAAAAAAAAAACGAAGTACCTCGAATGTTAAACTAGTAAATATTTAAAAAGTCAGTCTTAAGTTTTGCATATAGTGATCGTTTATAGGAATGCAGGTATAATTGATACATATAATTGATGCGTAGGTATATATGTAACAAAAGTGAGCAGAAAGCAGTCTTAACGTATACAAGGAAGGTTAGTATTAGAGTGTTAAAATGTATAGCAAGTAAAAAAAAGGAAATGTAAATGAGAAGGGCGGAATGACAGAGAGAAGTGACACGACACATAGGCATGCAAGCGTGAATTCACGAAAGATACGAGAGAAAGAAAAAGAGTTAAAGAGCATACGTGTGTGTGCTACCATCGTGCAAGCGGATGAAGAAACAGACAGAAGAGAAAAGAGAATAAAAAAATACATCGAGCGAATAATGGACATGCAGCGAGACCTAAAGCGGACGAGCGGACACATGCATAGTAAAGATGACTCTCTACTAAACTTACCCCTTTGTGTTTTTGCGATAGAGGTTATTAATACTCGAGGATGCAATTTTGTACTTTGACTCAATCTATAAAATAGAAAAAAGTAGAACATTAGAATTTTGACAGTGGTTATTTGGCTCTTCTTCCTGCCATGCCACTCTTTTAGTTTTGTTCGTTTTTTCACTCTATTATCAAAATGATGTGAGCAGATTTTTTGTTGACAGACGAACAGACGCTAAAAAGCATCCATAAGTAAAAGATAAATCAAGTTCCAAGAGAAAGAATTTTGAAGAAAAATGTATTTATTATTTGCATTACTCATTCGTGAAGACAAACAATTTATCAAGAAAGTGATTTAGAAAATCGTGCTAAAAATTGTAGCGTCAGCTGAGAAATTCGTATTCCACTTTTTTCTCAGATCTTCGTGTGTAAACCGTATGTGAAATACGTAGATATCGAGTCAATAACTCGATCGAATTGCTGCAACGCGTAACTGATTAATGATGAAGGGCCCAGCGGGAAATAATTTCATGCGCATTAATAATTAATTAGCGGATGCGACGGTGATTAAATTATTAATAAATTATTGAGGCGCAACGCGTTTTGTGCAAGACAGATTACAAAGGAGACATGCATGGATACGTATCGCTCTGCGTGTTTTGTTTTGTTCTTCTTGCCTTCTTACGCACCATATTATTGTGTGCGAAAAGTGGTTTGGGAGGGTATTTCTAACTCCTAATTTTTATTAGAATTGTATTATGTTAATAATGATTACATAATTATAAAGAATTTGTGTTAATGTATTATGACAATAACTTTAAAAAATCATAAAGGAAATTACCTAATTTTCTGCGTTGAGAGAGATCTGAAGGATACATCAGACTCCGATATAAGGCCCTGAAGTTCCCTGCGCAGAGTATATCAAGCAGTTTCCTTTATGACTTTTTACAAGCTATTGAATACATTTTTGAAAAGTACAATAATACATAAAAATAGATAGAGCTTTGATGACCCGCCCCTTCAAGTGAGAGGACTATACTTGAAAAAAATTCTTATGCAAATGATATATCAAGTAATAAAGTAAAAGTAAACTGCTATTCAACAAAATAGTCGAGGCCTTGCATTTCGTTAACCTGACAAAAGTAAAATAAATTTTAAACACAAATCAATTAATGCGTGACATTTATTGCTATTATAATGCTTCGAGTTCTAATTTCTTTCTTAATTTAATAGATAAAATGAAAAATTTCTTATTAATTAAGTGTAATTAGTAACTACTTAATAAACAATCAGTATTACAGTCAAACAGAAATGCCAAGTTTTGTTGTCTAAAATACAAAAATATAACGAACGCCTCCTACTTAATAGATAGAAAAATAGATCAAAGGGCTAAGAACTGGAAAATCAACACAAAATACTCACAGCATTGAGGAGTCCCTGAACACTGGGCGGAGTGACGTGCAGCGGCGTGTACACGTCCTCTGACTCCTGTCTGACGTACAACATAACTCGCTCCTCTGCGTCGGTGCCGCGCATGTGCGGCTGCAGGTGAAGCCGATTACCGATAGTACCGCCACCGATGAGCTGACTACTTGTGAGGCCGGGCTGCACGCTCTGCAGCACCGAGCCCTGGAGCTCCTGCACCTGCATCAGTAGCGAGTCCTTCTTGTCGTGAATTGTGTTCAGATTGTCGGGCGGGAAGTGATTGTGAAACTTGAGGGCAGGCAGACTAGCACGACCGGCACCAGCTGACTGGCCGTACGGGCTGCCCCCGGCGCTGGTCTTGAGACCGCCGGCCTCGCCGTTACTCAGCGAGGAGGTATCGGTCTCGCCACCGCCACCGTCACCGCCGCCGCCTCCGTAGAAGCCCGACAACTCCATCGTCGAGAACTGTTTCGTGGAAATCAAGAGAACGTTACTTTTTTTCTTTGCAATCTTTGATTTTGCGCTTCAAGAAAAGAACGTTGGTCGTAGCTATTTTAAAGGAGATAATTGCGATAAGCATTAGCCTCCAATTATCTTCTTTAAAAACTGCTCTACTTTTGGTCGCCTAGAAATTTACCAACAGAGACTTAACTGTTAATAAATTCGTTTGCAAGAAATAAGCTCTTTTCTTGATGCACTATATAAAAAAGATTTTCTTGTTTTAAAAGAGTCAAGCGAGCTAATTTGTGATGATTTCTAACAGCAAATGACAATATGTAGCAAGTAATTGCCATATGCATATCAAAACATTATCATTTATTTTTTGTTTAAAGAAAATGTTTTATCTGAAAGAAAAATTATTACACAAAGTTTCTCATGTCAATACAAATTAAATCAATACGAAAAAGTAAAATAGGTTAATGTCAGTCAGCATCACTACTACATTACTGTAAACATTAAATGAATAAATTAATAGAATCAATTGCTCATGTGCTCGACTCAAGGTTATTTGTCGTGTTAAACATAAGTTATATATAGGAGTTGCGGTTAGTGGAGCGCTTTGGCGTGGAGCAGGGCATAACGTGAATTCTACATGTGTTTCTTGCATTGTTTGTATATTTTTTTTCATTATTGAACAATAAATGGCGAGCCATGGTCTATGCTACCTTTAAGCTTCGCGCATAAAGATTGTTCAATTGCAAAAACAATTTTGGAAAATTCTCGCTTTGTTTGCGGCTACCCAAAGCTGGTGGGTCGGGTTGGTATTTACCTTGTCTATGGCATGTTCAGCAGGTGGGGAAAATAGTACTGGAGGCTTATGAAGATCTGCCATCGAATAAAATTCGCTTCGTTCTGTTACGGAATGATAGAGCTCATCCAGCTTCTTGCGTCCCGTTGCCGTCATTTTCCTCTTGGCTGCTCGTCTCTCCTCGTCACGCGTCTTTCTTTCGGCACCCTGAAAATAACAGCCCATTAATAAAAAAAATCTTTCTTTGTCAACGACAATGCAAAAAAAGTCTCCGAAAGTATCTTACCTTATCGCAGAAGACTTTGATTTGACAGTAGCCTCGGTGGGATGGTGGCGTGTAGGCGTGTGCGTGCGGTGGTGGCTCCTCGTAAGTGTCGACTTGTATGTGAAGAGGCAGACCCTTTACTCCCTTCTGACTGGAGAAGTCTGTGCTGAGGCATTGCACAGCCACGTTTATCTAAGGCGGACAAAACAAAATAAGTGTGAAAAATTGTTGCATACTATTAGGCGCGCGACGAGACAATAGTTTATGAAAATACAATGGAATATTTTTCTCTCACCTTAGCTGAAGACTCGAGCGGATTCCAATAAACGGCGATCGCATTATGCGCTACCTCCTCGATGCAGCCCACTAGGCCCACGCTGTTTTTTGTGTCTGCAAAATGCAAGATATTTAGTACGAGGGTTCTGTATTGCTCATTCATACATTGCACGAATATTCTAGTTCTATGTGTTAAGCTTCAGGTTCTAAAATTTAACGATCAACAAGCTATATAATAGAAATTAAAAATCGCTTGAACGAAAATTGAACTACTTCTAATAACTGTCAATAAAATAGCGATGCGCGCTCGTCTAAACTGTGCCAAAGCTAAACAACAACAATAACATAAAGTACACAAATACAGACACACACAAGCAACATCGATGATCAAGATATATATCTCTTCTTACCGGTGCAGCGCAGTCACCTTCTCGCGGTGGACGACAAGCCGCGCTTGAGCAAACGAACGAGATAGACCAAGGAAGAAGAAAAGAAAGAAGAACGATTCAAGATTAATAACGCATATTTTATGCACTCAGCCGACGCGGTGCATATTTGTCTTTGTACAATACTGCGTGCGCTTTCCTTCATTTCCCATGTGGAAATTATGCGCGCCGAGTTCTAGACATTGTCGACTAGATGCATTCGCTCATTATATTCGTTTAGTAGTTCGCCTCTCTATATCCTCTCTTTTTTTGCCTTACCTGCGTCGAGAATACGCTGCTTGACGGAGTGCTGCCTGCCGTGCCAGAACTGCCACGCCTTGATCTCGTCTTCCGGGCTCTTCTCCTCCCGGAACATCAGCATAACCACGCTCTGTTGCGAGAAAGACACAGAATAAAGAATGCGTTAGTATAAATGAGCTCTAGTCAGCGCTTCTTCTTTTAATAATTGCTGACGACGATTGTCATTTGAATTTCGAGATTGCGGTGTGTAAAGCGATATTTTCGGAGATTGTTATTTTAATGGCGTCGACGCCCTTTATTAACATGATTATCTTTCTCCCGGCATTGACGCAGCCGGCTGAATCAGTTGGGGGCATCGTATATTATAAGTATCTTCGTAATCGTTCAACATCTTTCCAGGGGGTGCGCTGGTTTTACCTTCCCTTGTAAACCTCTGAACTACTGTCCCAACCAAACCGTGAAATTTTGAGATTCCTTTTGTCATTTGTCATCCAGCTCTCTCAACGCTCTAAACAATTTTCAGAAATTAAACGCGCATTCAATCAAAAGCAGCATTGTCCAGTTAAGCCTCGACAAAAGCAAAGTACAGCCACAGCTTATCAGCGCACGTCCGCCCATATATAACCCAAAGGTAGAGCTCGCGCGCAAGTATATGTCCCCGGCTATCGCTCGACGAGGCGACAGCAGCAGCAGCAGTACGGAAAAGAAGGCGGTGGCGTCGGGTGTATAAGCCAAGCGCAGCTCTCGGTGACATCCTTGCTCGCTGGCGGCGCGCTCGCGCGCAGATACGCGATACTCCAGCGACGTTCGTTCGCGCAACGCGATACGCGCGAATTCAGCGAGCGCACGAGCCCGTTAAGTGCAGTCTCTCTCTCTCTCTCTCTGGCAGTGTGCATACGACGGCGGCGGCCCGATTTTTTCTGATTCGGGTGAATGGGCCCCTACTCGCGAGATATATACATGCGAGAGAGTAGGCAGCGACGACGGCGTATAACACGGGAAAGAGTGTTGCTGCTGCTGCTGTTGCAGTTTGAGAGCGGCATCGCTTTTCGATACACGCGTATAAAGCTTCCAGAGAATTCCAGAGGGGCAGTCGAGCGTTTGTTTTCGGACTCTTGTTCTATAAGGTGTGCATTTCTCGGGAGAGAGTCGACTTATGGGATATAATATATATGTATCCGCAAATGAGAAAAAGGGAAAAAGCGCGTAAATATCGATACTTATTATGACAGTAAAAATCGCCAACTTTTTGGAATATTTCCCGGCTAATGGAAACACAACTTATATATGAATTTCACGTCTGAATTTATTATACAAACGAAACTAAATTGCGCGAGAGGGCATTATACAAGCTTTTATGACGTTCTCCCGTGCGGCTTTATCCATCATAAATCCTTTTTAAAAAGGCGCGCGCAAACGATCTCCGGCTGCATCGGGTCTAGTAAAAGAAATGACAGCAGTAGCAGCAGCAGCGCCGCACCTCAATTAAACGCGATAAATAAGGAAGTGAAAATTGTCAATAAGCGCGCGCTCGCACGACTCTCGAAGATCATAGAAAATGTTTTTCTTGAAAATTCGTCGTTGCCGCAAAGCACGTACGCGCGCTCGTATACAGTGAAACTCGCGAACATCCGGTCGATCTCTCTCGCACTCGCTCGGCAAAGCTCGAGCGCGCGCGCAGAAATTTTCTCTCCCCACCGCAGTCTCGGTATACGAGTGATATAACGCGGCGGCGATCGCTCGGAAGAAGTGGTAGCTGCACGTATAGAAGAAGAAGAAGAAGAAAGCTGCTCAAACTCGTAATCGGGGAAAAATGTCGCGCGAGCTCGAGCTTTATCGTAATGGAAATTGCTAACGGTACGCCATTTAGCCGCCAATTAAAGTCGCTCGCGAGTCGCGAGAACAAACGACCTCATTCCACTGGTTTTTCTCTCCCCCTTGCTCGCCATCGCCGTCACCGTCGTCGTCGCGACGAAGATGCCTATGTCCTTTTCGCGCTCGCGCGACGCATGTACGAATGTTCTATGAGCGTAAGTTTTCATGTGGCAAAAAGGGGGGGCCATTTGAATTGTTAAGATCACGACGAGAGTTGCTTACGCGACACGTAGATATATAGAGAAACCTTATGAACGCGCACTCTCTTTTTGTGAAAAAACCGAGCGTTATGACATTTTTTTCGACCTTAATTGCTAAATATTCTATACGCGGCCGCTCGCTGAAATGCTTTATTGCGCTATTACGTGAGTATGAGGCTTTTTTTCGAAATACTCGCCGGGATCTGCATCAAGGCAAAAAGCATATGGCTTTGATTAAAGTCGGAGATAGCACACTGTATGATTCAATTTATGTGATTCATTGAATAATTATTATATATGAAACGCGCATGTTAATCGATTCCACGACGATAAGTGCCTTATCGTCTTATTACTTTAGAATGCATATAATTTCGTCTATACACACGCGCAACCACATATATTTATACAAATCGAAGTTGGAGAGTAATTAAAATTAATTACGAAAAGTCGCTTGCTCGTCTCGTTTTCTTATTTTCTGATTTGCCATCAGTGTTTATGGCGCAAGTATGGAGAAAAGAAAAACCCGCGAGAGACTTAAATGATAAAATCAAATAGGAAAACGTCCGTCGGGAAAAATGCTGGCCGCAGGCGTCGCGCTCGGTAGACACGTCTCGATGTATAGAGTAAATATATATAAGTAGAAGGCGAGAAAAAGCAGCGTCACAGAAGAGTTGCGCACGGAAGTCGCAACTCTCGCGCGACAGACGAGTAAACGCGTGCATCATCAATAGAGATCATCAGCTGCGCGCGAGTTCTTACCTTGACGGTCTGTCCCGCTTTTAGGAGAGGCTTGTCCGGATCCGGTACGTAGTCCAGCGTGATGCCGTAGAACTGGCCCTTGTTGATGTAGGTTATCCTGTCGTCCTCGCGGCGCTGCGAGGTGCTGATGGGCGACTCCAGGTGGTACTTGAAGCCGTAGGCCGAATAGCTGCGAGCAGAAAAAAGAGCCGGATAAGGACAAAGATCGTTAATGACTTTCGCGGCGGGGCCCCGCGGGGCCGCCGCCTCGATCTCTCCCCTCTGTGTGTATGTGTGTATTTTTGCCGATCGAGAAATCGACGATCGACAGCAGAGAGAGAGAATCGTTAGAGCGTTGGGCGTGCCATTGAAAAACTTGAAAAGAAAGTTCCGCGCGACTATTGGTTCGGCTTTTTGCCGGCTCGTCGACGAGCAATTATCATCTGTTTTAAGGACGATTGACATTCCGTTTTCAGGCTGTTCTTACGGATTTGCCGGCTTTGTTTTTTTCTCTCATCTGGATTGTAAGAGCTCATGTTTTATTCGAAAGGTGACTCGCGGAGACGATTTGGATCGAGAGATGAAAGCTTATACGAAAATTGTAGCTTTCGTTTGAGTTTCACTTCGATGAAACTTTTGAAAAATTATAAGTATAAAGTGGCGATATGCGCGCATTTGGTACGAAGTGAAATGTCTAAACACGCATTTACCGCATCGAATTGAAAAAACGTTTTAAGTGTTTTTACCAGGAGTAAAAAGTCCAGCCGGTTGATAATAAAAAGGCTTAATTTTCCGTAAGAACATAAATTACGGCCCTCATTTTCAACCAGATCGTTTCATATTTCTTCGATTGCCGTCGCGTCGCGCGCTTACACCCTCAGGAAGTCCGCTTATCTACGAGAGGCAGCTCTCTCAGCGAAAAAAGACAAATTGGCGGCGTGCTTTTTTTTATCCGAAGGAAGTTGAACGTCTCTATCAGAGGCGGCCGCTCGCTTACTCGTCGACATTAAGCACCTCCACTGCCTTACTTAGCTTATCGCGCGAATCCCACCGATAGTTTTTTTTTTCAGCACGACAAATCCATTATCGCCTCCTCGAAATTTTCCTTTTCCCCCCGGCAATTCCCGAGGACGTTCTTACACAGCAACGGATTGCGCTTAATCTCCTCTCGCAAATGTTTTCTACACGTATACACATTCCGTGTATCGGAAAAATAGCAAAATTTTCGATAACCAGTCTTCGAGAGAGTTAACCGATATTTCATCGAATCCGACAGTTATACCAGACGTGCACTCGATCAATCATTTAGGCGCTCAAAATCCTTGAGCAACGTATTAATATTGCTTTGACAAAAAAAAGTGTTCGCGCACTTTTGAACAGATCGTCGGCGATACACGACGTGCATACGCGCGACAGATACCTGGACTCACACATATACATACATACACGCACACATTGACAGGAAAACACGGCGGCGCTCGCTCGCGCTGAGATAAGTGCGTGTAGTAGCCGGCTACAGTCGCGGGTGAACGTCCTGCAGCAGCAGCAGCGCGTTCGCGCGCCGCCTACCTTTTCCACCTTATTATAACGCTTCTACGCACACGCAGCCGCTGGTATATGCAAATCCAGTGCAAGCCATACAAGTGTGCGTGGAAGTGTATACACGTATACACACACGTATCGAGAGGCGAAAGATATATACTTAGCTATACGCGGGAATGTGTGTATTTAAGATAGGCGCGAGTGTGTATACGGCGTTTCGCGATTTCACGTGTCGCGCGTGCGCGCAGAATAAGACCTCGTTGAGTTTAATCGAAAATCCGCTCTCGTTTTTCGCTTTTCTACGCCGCGAAAATTCCCCAGCGGATTATGGGAGCGACGCCTCGTTGAAGAAACAAAAAAAATTGAATTCGAGATTTCTCGCATGCGATAACGCAAGAGGCGATGGATCTCTCGGATTGTGTTCAGCGCGATCAGAGAATGCGTTGGATCTCGATAACAGTTGCGTCTTTTGTTTTGATTTTGTCGATGGGAGATCATATTGAGAAGGAACCCACGGTTCGACGCCTTTACTTATAAGTTGGCTGGAGATCCGCTTGGATTTTAGATTATCTCTGCGATACAGCGGCGAACGGCTCATTTGCGTAATTATGAAGCTTGATAAGAAACGATCTGGTTTATCATCGTTTTATGACTCTGTTATACCGAAAAAATTCAAATTTTCCGCTCGAGTTTACAAGCTGTATCGGTCGCTGCTTGCCAACAACGTCCACAGCCGGTGATACGGGAAAAGGATTCTTATTAATTATAATCATTAAGTCCCGATTACCAATACGCCTCGCGTCTTTTTCTGTCTTATTGTAAAATTTATACTCTGGGGAATTCGCGTGCAAGTCAAAATGACAAAAAAAAAGAAGAAAAAAACGATCGCGCTCTCGTGTGTTCAATATGCATGAGGCAAATAATTTGATAGATACAGCGCGCAAATATAGATTACCGGCTCAGATTAGCAAATGTTTTCTCTATAATGGCGGAAAAATGCTGTTTCGATCAAGTGGTAATCAAATATTTCTCCAGCGCTCGGCAGTAGCGGCGGCGGCGGCAATCGCGCGCGCTCTCCTCACATGCGTTGCGGTAGCGAAATTCTTGCCTGGCATTGCTATTATTTTAACTGTCTCGACCGGCTACTGCATAACGACATCGGCTATTACAACTATTTCCTCTATAGAGCTACCGAACAAACTTTTTCTTCTGCGAATAACTTCTCCCCCCAATGTTTTATTCATGGCCGCGCAGTAGGAGAGACTCCAATCAAGCCACCTTTTCATTACTGCTATGTCTCTGTGCAGTGCGGTATATACAGGTACAGGTAAAAATAAATGACGAATAATATACTCACAGTTTTGGTATCTGGATCTTGTCGGCGTCGTTCTGCCGACCAAAGTCGTGCCAGGGCCGCGACCTTGGCGGGTTGGGGTTCGAGTTGGGGGTCGTTGCGCCGCTCGCCACGAGGGTTCCGGTACCCCGTTGTACTTGGGCTGCCTGTGCATGACCCTGCTGAAGCTGTAGCTGTAGTGGCTGGTGGTGGATGACGGCGCCGCTCTCGAGGACGACAGCCGAACCCGAGCCCGCGCCGCCCGAGCACAGCTCTGTGTAGTCGAACGACGACTGTGGAGTTAAGAGGAAAAACATTTAGTCATGAGTTGATTGATCGACGCTTTTCTTATCTTGTCTCTATTTCGCAATATTGAAAGTTTCGGTATATACAGTCGGAAATTGATACGGCAAGCGAGGTTTTCACTGTACAATCTGAAATTAAACGCGCGTACTTAGAAAAGTGGAGATTTCATTAAGATTAAGCCCCATAAACATGTCGCATTTTATATAAAGGGAAATTCTATTAAAATTCAGACAGCGTGGAGCAATTAAGCGAACAGCAACATTCTATATGTCTCTCGACGATAGCGCCTGTAAAAAGCGACAAGTATACACAGAGTAAAGCATATATCGAAAATTTCACGCAAGTTTATATATACATTGCGCGGGAACGGAATCGTACATATTTCTCTTAGGCGACCGAAACGCGTCGCCCGCAATGACACGGCCTTACCGTTAGACGAATATTTTCGCGAGCCCGCCGAGAAAAGTGCGAAATCAAATATGTTGTCGGTCGCGCGCGATGGCTATCACCGCGCATAAATCTTCAATCCTTCTAACCCGCGCGCGCGCACGCGGGTCAACAGCCGCGCGCCGATACGAGCTGTCCGGCAAGGACATTAAACGCATACATCAGAGCGCGCAGTGTCCTTTAGCTCCACGGGTCATTAAGAAAATTAAGCAATTAAACGTCGCGCCAGAGAGATCTCAAAACGCGATCGCTACCGGCTGAATTTCGCGATAGCACACGACATTAAGTCCTCGAGTACGGAGTAGTTACAGTGCGACACAGCTTGGTATATACATTCTCTCTCAATTGCTCATTCAGCGGAGCAGCGACGGCGGCGGTGGTTTTATCGGGCCTGGTATCTGCACGGCGATCGAGATCGATAGCTCGGCCGGGCGCGAGGAAATGCCTGCTAATCGCTTCGCCGGCCGCGTCGAGAGCAAATCTGCCTTCACAGCCGCGGAGAGAGAGAGATCTGTGTGCGCGATCGCGGGCTTTCTCCTCTCTGCAGCAGCTGCTGCTGCTGTTCGCCCCGCGGGACTAATATGGACTGGACGTGTCGATTTTGCACTGTCTCTGGCTATGTCGTGCCGCGTGTTCGATTAGGGATTGTTTTTAGACGCATTTTTTCGCCGAGGAATGCGAGCACGCGCGCGGGGAGCTCACGTGCATAATTAGGTGAAAGTGTCAGACTACGCCGGCTATCATTCCGTGGCTTGTACAGCTTCAACTTTACTTTTTTCTTCGCTTCGGAGACAAATGTTTATTATGGCCCGATGTTATGTATCGACGTGTTTATAGCTTGTACGTCTCGTTAGGTAATACGTCAAGCGTGCGCGTATACGCTCGTATGGATATTTGTGTGAATGCGTGCGGGGGACTTTTGGCCTCGTTGCTAATTGCTTTCTGCTACTCCTGTTAGGATTTAATTTTAGATCTCCGCGAGATTGAATTTCGAAACGAGCGATCTATTAAAAGTGTATAATGTATACACCAACGCACGGGAAAACTGCCTCTTATATTTCACGCAGAGTCCGTTAACTAAATTCAATTAATGTACAGTTGCCACTGGCGTCTATTTTCATACGTTTTCTCGTCAGCTATCTTGGCTTTAACACTTAATTAATCCAGCCATTACTCTATCGCGTTACAAATTCCGGAATAGCCCATATCAGACTCGTCTTTGAAAAACAAAAGATTCGTTCGCGGAATGCGGCGTCTTGTTTATGTGCAACGAACCTGATGCAGCGCCGTTGGCTGGTGGTGATCCTGTCGGGGCGTGACGGCATCGGCGCCGATGCCCGAGTCCGGACTGGGTAGATCGACGGTGAGTACCTTGCTGCTGCTCGATGACGAGCGGATGGCGTGCGTGGTGGCATATGAGCTCGGCACGACCTCGTACCTCGTGTACGAGGCCGTCGATGTGGGCAGGGACGTCGAGCCCGAGGAGACGAGAGGTGGCAACGCGTCGCCTGTGACGTAGACCGCCGTCGCCTCCTGGTGCAAACTCGTGGGTCCGTTGTTCGAGCCGTTGGCACCGTTGCCGTTGTTCGACGAGCCCGACGTGTACGTCGTCTGCAATCTCGGACTGCACGAGGTGTACGGGTCGTACGGGCTGCCATACTGTAAAGAAGGTTCATTTATGTTTTACAAGTTGGACATAAAAATAATCGCACGAAAAGGAAGTGCGACGACTCACCTGCAGCTGGTGGTGCTGATGATGGTACATGCCGGGCGGCGTGGGACTGTCGGGCTGCTGGTTCTGCTTGTGTCTCTTTGCCGACTGCTGTCCGGTCCTCGAGGAGCTGAGATCCTCGGGCTCGCGCTTCACTCCGGCGATCGCTGCCTGCTGCGACTGTGGACTGAGCGGCATCGGCAGACCGCCCTGCAAAGCCTGACCCGGGCTGTGAGACTGCTGGTTGTACTGGTGGAGGAAGTGGTGGAGTTCGCCGCCGGAACCCTCGCTGCCCGTCTCCATACGCGTAGCTCCGCCGGCCGGCGCCTCTTGCACCAGCAGCTTCTGGCCCATCACGCCCCTGTCGAACAGAAGAATAACACACATCCTTAGAATCATTATGCACCGAGAGTATGTACATATTATATGCAACTATATATACGGCGTTCTCATTCATCCAGCAAATATCCTATACATGCTTTCCAAACAGTCGTCGTCGGTCCGTTCTCACACGAGAGCGCGCGCATCGGCGAAACGTCACGTATCTCGCGGATTAGCATTGCATTATGAAAATCGAACGAGAGAAAGAGCAAGCGAGAGAGAGAGATCCATTTCATTTAAGCCGAATTCATGAGGGCCCATAGCCCC
Organism: Cecidostiba fungosa; assembly: GCA_900474305.1. Lineage (NCBI taxonomy): Eukaryota > Metazoa > Arthropoda > Insecta > Hymenoptera > Pteromalidae > Cecidostiba > Cecidostiba fungosa. The sequence continues at coordinate 269,524 of UCOJ01000012.1, forward strand.
GGGCTCTCGAAGCCGCTCGCGCGAAACCTCCTCCTTGGCGACGACGTCGACGACGACGCCGCCGATGGAAGGCAGGTGCGAGACAGTCACGAGTGAGCGAGTGAGAGAGAACGAGAGATCAGGTATCGGCGGGTTGGAATGAACAAAAAACGGGAGGAGGCAGAGCTCCCCCCATTGTACGGGAGCATCTGACCGTGGGGTAGGTATATATATATACGCTAGAAGCTGCTGGCAGTTTATAAGGGTCCGCGCATTGTGGATGCGCATTATCATGCTAAATATAACATGTTAACTACTTCACATAATGCCAAGCGTTATACTTCTGCCCTTTCTCTACTCTTCGCCGGCTCGTCTTGCAGCTCACGGATTTTTACGATATGTAGATATATACGCGCATGTATAAGGGACATATATACTCGACACAACGGTATACTATATATATATGTACTGATGGAGGGTGTATACATAGGATTTTATTGCAGCGCGATTTTACCAAAGTTCGCTTGAGACGTGGAATTCGCACTTTTGCGCGCGGAGGAGGTGCGATAAAATTAACAATCTTGGGGGGCTATTGTGTTTGATTTACAGAGGGGAAGGCGTTAATTTTCGTGGCGTTGTTTTATTTCGGTTGGGAACATATTTTGTGACAAAATTTTCTGAATATTTGTGTCTCGTAAAAGGACGATAACCGAAAAATTCAAGCGTTTTAAGCCTCATGATTTTTCTAAACAATCAAGCAAATATGCATTCGCACGACAGTAAATTTCTTTTTTCCAAAGTGAGAATAAGGCCCACAGTGACACACCCAGCGTCCTGAAGCAACGATAATTGTTCATTATATATCCCTCCCCCATTGTTGTAAAATTTAAACTTGACATTTTTCCGCACTCGCTCGCGAATAAATAAAACAAAAAAAATTCACAATAACGCGAATCGTCGCGCGTGTATATGGCTTCCGATAATGGCTAAAGCAAAAGAGCGACGCCCCGCGTCAAAAGTCACACCTATACGTCGCACGCGTCTGTTCCTCTCGGCAAACACGAGGAGAAGAACAGAAGTAATATAGAAGAGAATAAAGACACAGCGACGTCGAGATGTTTATTGGGATACGTCGAAGAGTGCACTTTTTCGCGAGTTCGAGAGAGAGCCGGACGTTCAAGAGTTTTTGAGCGGCTGTATGTACAGAAGAGGCGAATTGTGTGTTTTGCAAATATAAAGGAGCCACATATTTGGTATATACACGCAATCCGAAAACGTACATACGTGAATTTAGAGAAATAAAAAAGTTTCTAATCCGCTCGCGTATAAATCATAAAATTCATTGAGGATTTGAATCACGTATGGCGAATTTTGAATATGAACTCGGAGAAAAAAATATTTCGCTCTTAAAATCCTTTGTCGTTTATAATTTTTCATCTCGTCTCTAGTATTGGAGCGATAAAAATCTCGGAAGCTTTAAGATTCAAGACACGCGAATGTTTGCTTTGAATTTGCACACAAATTATAACTTTTGACGCACGCATCTCGCAGAGGAAACGGCATCAGTGTATATACATACCTACTCATAAATGCGAATGCTTCCTTGGAAATAAAATTTTCATAACCTTAGTCACGAGTATATAAAATAATTTTATACGCTTAGAACAGAGGCGCTTGCGCGGAAATTAAGAATGCAGCATATGAAAATCCTGCTAATACATAGTGCCAAAACGAGTCTCGCTTTTGAATGGAAAAAAAAAATTCTCGCGCGAAGCTCATCAATCTAGTCGACACTTCGAAAAACTTGCAAACAGCCTGAAAATGCAAATCACGCGGAGAGTAATAGCCGAGAGGAGCTCAACGCACTTGCCCATACACAATTGCTCATTCGTGGTTTTTTTTTCCGCGTCGCGTGCGCGAAGCAAGTTATTATATAGTAGCGTATAGCATGAGAAATTCAAAAAAATTCCCATCTCTCAAAGTCAAGGCGCTCTTATTTGTCACAGCGCGCGAAGGAGGTCGTTTCGGGGTCGTAGTCGTAAAAGCTCGTTTTACACGCATATGCATTTTGACCCCCGTGTGGTATATAGCTACTAGTTGTTGTCGTCGTCGTTGGCGACGAGACCAGTCGCAGGTGAAAACCTGCACTCGGGATTTCTCAAACCGGATATGCCGAAAGCGCGAGCAGTATGCTTACGGTAAAACGCGTCCCGTCGCGAGTATATAGTGTATATTATATATACTGTCTTGATGCTGGCTCCTAGTCTTTCTTGCTGATGCGGGTTTTTTTTGTGCGAAGAAGTGGTTGGTTGAGGCGGGAAGGAAAGAATATAGAAAAACATAACCAGTTGTCGTAAGGAGATGAGTGCACGCGCCCGATTCCGAGACCGAGATTGTTTACAAGGTGGATCGGGCGGGATTCCCTGTGACGTTATTATAGGGTCATCTTTCTCGATGGATTATATGAAACAAAGTGCGATAGAATAGACATATTTATAGCTCTGAGTCTAGATTCTAAATTTAGTCGGAATTAAACGAGACCGGCCACAATAAAAGTCACACGCGGGCGATTCCAGCTACTGGTTAAAACAAGAGTATATGTATAGAGTCACGAAAAAGAACAGTCGCACGCTCAGTCCGAATAAAAGCGCAACAGTAGCCAGAAAACGTGTCCCATAAACACCTTCGAGAGTTCCCTCCATTTCGCAATTATATCCAAGCTACACAGTGTCCTACAGCACGTTCTCGCTTCTAAAGGTGTGGGAAAGTGACGACGATCCCTCATATCAAAGCGGACCTCGGCAATAAAAAAAAAAAAAAAAGAACAACACAACGAAATTCCGCGTTAATTAAGTGCCTCTCTCGCGTCGTCGCGAAAACGACACTGTCTCTACATATACGCTGCACTATATACATATATTCTCGTTCCAGGAAGCCGTCGGCTAGGCACCGCACGCACGCACGCGCGTTTTTTGACGGTCCGGTTTCGTCAGCCAGCCACGCGCCGCTTCTTCGCGGAAAGCATTATTATAATCGTCGCGCGCGCACTTAATATAATACACATACATACGCGGGCGCGCAACTAGAGTATACAAGCAATCATATCGCGTGCATGCAGGAGACAAAGGCGGCCCGCGCACGAAAATATAATAAAGCGCGCGGAGCTAAGCTGTACGTGTCTCGAATGAGCCGTCTTTACGACGTGACGAGAGGAGCTGTATGCGCTCTGTGCAAGCATCGAGATCACCGCCGACTGATACGCGCTATATTATACGCATGTATATAAGGAGCCGCGCTACGGTATGTATATAGTATAGTAGAAGAAAAACGGAACGCAAAGGATCTCTCTGACCCCCCCGAGAATATAACGAGGCCGCGTGTATACGAGTGCGTTTTACGATCTGGAAATTTTGCACCTCGACTGCGCTGATGGTAGGAATTTCTGCGTGAGGCGTAGTGCTGATTAGTCAGAGTCATTGCGGAGATATAATGCTACTGCTGCGCCGGCGAAGCAAGGTGCGAAACGTTTTACAAATTGGACCGAAGTTACAAAATTCAAAGGGGGGAAAATTGGATCGGATTCTTGTAACCGGAGCTTCTTTTTCCGAGAAGCCGAATCCCGAGAAGAACGAAATCGAAAAAAGAAACAACTAAATCGTCCGTAAAAAAGTAGGTTCACGTAGGAAATGCATGCTTTATTAGCCGGTAATATAAGATAGCCGCACGCGATATTGGAAAACAAAAGGAATAACACGTGCGACGTTAGAGCGCACCAAAAAGTAAGCGACGATTATGTGTGATTCCACGTAGATTCCCGAACGTGGAACAATGTTCTCCTTATACGACATATATTACTTATATTTTTCGACGCGTGGAATTTTTTCTCCACCCCGCGCGTCGTTGTTCCGAGAATAACAGCCGCGGTGATTTAACGAAACCGTTTTCACGGCTCTTGAGCGTGATCGCGATAAGCCACCGCACGCGCGTAATTTCATGCGTATATGTAATTGCAGCGTAATGTAAACGCGCACGCATACGAAATTCGGTTGTGAATTATAATCATACGACGTGGATAAATTTTCGTGTTTTTTTTTTCCACCGCGAAGAGACAATTAAAACGCGAGCATGGACGACATCGAATTTACGCTCGCGGGTGTGCTTATTGGCATCGGAGAAAGAGTCTGGGTATATATAGCGATGGGGGAAGCACGCAGTCTCCTCTCGATCGTAAACGTCGGCTCGTAAAACGTCTGAACGGCGAGTGAGTGATTACGCGCCGGGAGAGTTGAGGTAAGAGGAAGAGTAGTTTGAAAAGAGAGCTCTGCTGCACCCACGCGTTGCATGTGCAGTTCGCGCATGCGAGCGCCGTCCTAGCGCCGACTTAATAGCTTGTTTGCTTGATTTTTCGCTCTCGACTTGATTACTGTGTTTCTCTCTTTTTATCCCCTTTTTATATCTCAATTCAAAGCTTCGTGCGCTGAACGACAAGTGCGATTTTACGTTATAAAATTTGAAGTAGTAAAATAAAACCGCACATGCGAAATTAGAGCAGTGACGTATTACGCAAGGATAAGCGGTGCATATAATAATATGCGTGAAGAGCCGTGTGTCGCTTCTGGTCCATTTGCTAGGTTTGCAAACTAGCGTCGATCACCGGCGAGCTTCCGCACCCTGGAAACTCCTTGCTTCTCTTTCTTCGACTCACCCCAATTTCCTGGCGACGGCTGCCTCGGGGGTCCGTCGTTATTTCCTGCCCTCCTTGTATACAGTACACACAGCAGTAGCAGAACTACCCCCAGATCAGCCAGCGCAAGTGTGCGAACTCTCGCGGCCCGGTCCCTGCACTTTTGATTTATATCGGCCGCTTAGCATATTTTGTAATTTACTGTTTGAGAACGTCCTCAACGTACGAATTTCAAAGCGACTGCAGCAGCAGCCGCGCGTGCACAAAAAAAAAGAACGAAGCGAGTAAGAGGGAGAAATAAGGATCGCCGGAGGCGCTGCACGACGTGCCTTCTTCTCCCTCCCGCTTTATCTCGCCACTTCGATCTCTCTCTCTCTCCCCGCGTATGAGCGTCCTCGCTTCGATCTCTCTCTCTCGCGGAGTCTGCGTCTCCCTCGCGAGTATAGATCGCGCGATAGCATCTCCCCGTGTCGCGCACCGCCGACGGATTTTAATCTAATTTTCATCGTCACCTGCCCGAGACGAAAACATAATGTATGCGCGCGCGAGCGAGGAGACTGTATCAATTACCGAGCGCCGGTAAACACTGGCCCCTTTACGCGCAGGTAAGCGCCGAGGAAAATACGCGAGGGAGATTTTATGCAGAGACGCAGAGCGAGTGAGAGAGAGAAAGAGACTTTTATTTGTTTCCGCTGGCTCAGCTGGGTTTACTTTCGATCTCTCGCGCGAGCGCGTGAGTTCGTCCTTCTTTTTTTCGGCTGCTTACTTAATAGGATGAAGAAGATGAGTTATGTTGAGACGGCAAAAAGTGCATGAGGGAGAGACAGGGCCGAATGAATACTGATGGATTCCTCGGCAAAATAAACAGATTCTTATGCATCGAAAATATTTTTCTAGACCACGCTGCTCTCCCAGTGCGAGATTTCTGGCTGCGATATAAATAAAGTCGATTAATATGCATTTTAATTACTACTCTATACCGATTTTAATTTTTCCGGCAGGTGCGCGCGAGCAGGATGCATTGTTCATATTCAATTTCGCAGCGAATCGCGCTTCGAGGCACAGACAATAAATTCCAAACAAAATAGCCTTAATCAACGGTATATACACAGCCATTCGCACGATCCGCGTATAAAACGAATTTTTGAAAAGAGCCAATGGTACATAAGCGTAGACACTCGGCAAATTTATCATGTCCCTCGCGTCAGAGCTACGAGCTTCCACATAATAAATGCCAGGAAATTTCGTTATCGAGACTTTTTTCCGTTGGGTCGTCCGCGAAATGATCGAGCGCAAAGTCAAACTCGGGACTCTAACGTCTCCCCGCAGCATCACGTTTTTCTCCCCCTCGAGCGGAGCTCGTTCGGCTTTCTCTCGCGCGTATATACAGCTTTACGATCGAGGTCGCGAGGCATTAAAGTGATTAAAAGGTCGCGGCTTATTAAAACTTCAGCGCTGGGGAGGCGAATATAAGAAGAAGCGTGTGTATATGTATACGGCCGTTTCTCAAGGAGACGACGACGAGTGCGCGTTTTCCTGAGTTATGCGACATCAAAGAGGACGTAAAGTTCTCGAATAAGAGAGAAAAAGACAGTCTCTTACATCCGGGAGGTTTGCGCGTTGACGCGCTTGTATTTTTCATTGATTTCTCGGTGTGTTTCGCTCTCGCGGAAATTCATATATACACGCGCGCGTGCTCGACAGTTAATGGTCAGGCAATTTCGCGCGTGAGAAGACACTTATAATGTTGGCGTTGGTTTTGCCATTTTCGAATTCTAAGGTTCTCTCTCTCTCTCGTTACGCGGGCGAACGCTGTCGTTGTACTACGTCGCCCGCATCTTAAGTATCGTTTTAGGCTCGTAATGGCGTCGGACATTAAAATCGTCCCACACGCATATTATGGAAGACGAGTCTACTTGTTGCGCATTAATTCGAAAGGTCTCTACTCGGCTAAATCCTTTTATACGTCATAAATTTTATTCCCCTCTCAGGGAAACATAACGCAATCGTCTGTACTACTTCAACGGACATATATTTAATTCACTCGCTTCTCTTGTATGCACATTAATACTTAAATAAACTTACGTGGACCAAAGCTCGTGCGTAGGCGGCAACTTGACGTCGGAAGCCTTGTCCGGGAGTTTGGTGTAGTACTCGTAGACATAGCTGGCCTCGTCAGCCGGGTGACCGGCGACGGCTGTGACCTGGTGCTGCTGCTGAAGGTTGAGCATGGCCGCGGTGGCGACCGACAGCGGGTGCTCGCAGTAGGCCCGCCAGTCGCCCTCCATGCCCTGCACCTGCACCTGCACCGCGGCGACCCTTTTCTGTACTTCCGGGTCGTCGCTACTGTTCTGCTGCTGCTGCTGCTGCTGCTCTGCGGCACTAGAAGCCGCTTGCTCCTGATCACCGCCGCCGTTGGCGGCTTGTAACTGTTGCTGTTGCTCGTCCTCCCCGTCGTCGGGATCACGGGCGTATGTCTGCCCAGGTGTCGGGACCTGCTGCCCGTCCTCGTTGACCTGCACGACGCCAGGATCCTCCTCGCTGCGACTGCGCCTTCTGTAACACGTGGAAAAAGAAGGGGTTTGGTTAGATAAGACTCTTGGTGTAATGCTGTTACAATATATTATAATGAGATTGCTTTGTTTGTGCGAAAACGCTGCGTCAGTGCAGCACAGCACGCGCTGCGTTGAGTGTATTAGATTAATTACAATTAGGAATGCGAGGCAGGGTTAATTATCGCTGGCGCCAGAGGCAATCTATAGCTCGCGATTGTGTACACGCGCTTTCTACTTGCGCTCCTAATTGCGTTGATTTATGTTGGGCCACATTATCTGCGAGTATATGGCGATACTCTGTTTTTAAAGTTTATTATAATATGCATTGAGTCGAATTACACGTGCGGTAAACGATATACAATTATTTCGAAATGCACCGCATTAAATCGATGATTATATCGCTTCCGTCACTCCGCGGTTATTCGTATTATAATATACAGGCGTCTATTGATTTCTCATCTCGAGAAAACTTTCTCACGAGAGGACCAGGCTAATTAGAGGCACAAAAAGGAAAAATCCGTGACACGTCGTGGAAGGAAATTAACTGGGCTCGGTTACAGTGACACCCTCGATCCTTCATTCGAGAGACGACGTCGGCCGGCACAGCCTCCGGCTATCTCTCATTCGACGTTTCATCGATAATCTTACTCTCCGCCTGTTCGTCTGTATATATATGTACACCCACGTTGAGGAAACGAGACGAATAAAGACGAGACTCGTCTCCGATTTCACGGAGATACTGACGCGATAAACGCACCGACTGTCTGATGTCGATTTCGGTCTGCGAGAAAAATTAGGAGGTACACCATTCGTCTCTGGATGCGTGTTTACAATATCGCACACCGATAAAATGCCCCTACGGAGACTTTCTACTATATGCCCCTTTCTATTATGCACTTCGTCGCTTTCTTGCTAAATATTGTGTATACATACTCGCGTGAGGCTAAGGTTTTCAATTTGAATTATCATCTCATAGGTTATTTTCAATTATTATTGAAGGAGAAAGACATCGGCGTAAAGTAGGATTAGATCGTTTGTCATGTCGCGTTTGAGTAATATCAAAATAATCCGAGTACGTTACAGTCTATTATACGAAGATAAATACAAACTGGACATCTTATATTCAGAAAAAAAACGATGTTTTTCCAGACAAAGCCGGTATTATTTAAACCATCATACCCATCATCTCGAGTAATTTACCTAACAGTGAATATATCCCTCAGCTGGAAAAAAAAACGTACACACAATAAAATTACAGCTTTCCTCGTTCACAAACTACACGCAGCGCCACGCACGTTTTCTATTCAATATAACGTCTCCGCGCGTACAGACATCATTTTTCTCCGAGGCTACTTAGCTTAATAGCGATCGATTCATCAAGATATTTTCGAAATCGCGCGCCCTCGACAAAAAACACTATAGAGATTCGCGCGCTTTCTACGTCCTCGATTATATATATATGATGCCGGGCGTTAGCGCGAACGAGAGCTTCTTCTATCCGTATACTGAAAATCCCTCGTGTCGCGGATGAAACTTTCTAAGCCGACGTCGAAATAACTGCCGCAGACCTTTTTTGCCGCGCGCAAGAATTCCTCACATGCGTGCGCGCGAAATTCAGATGTACGAATGACTTTTATTGTGCTCGTAAAACGCGCGCATACTATGCGGTTCCTTTAGCGAGACGCTCTTTTTTTTTTGCGTGTGTGGTGTTGGAACCCTGCGAATGTTATTGCGGACGATTTTTATTACGACGGTTGTGTTTTGTTCGCCGAGAGGGATTTCTCTCTGGATGTACAGACAATGCGCGAGTGACTTATATATAAATTTGCTGTTGCGTCGGTTTACAGTGTGTGGATAATAATAACACTGGATGAATGGATGGACGTGAAATCTGATACGGATCTAATCTATTAGATACGACCGTGTGTATGTAAAATACACACGTCTGATTGATTCGATCGTAATATACACGGCAAAACATACATAAAACGGTCTTAATTCCGAATATTACAATATACTTCGTGCGAGTAAAACATCATACATGCACGTGTTGTACGTTACGATCTGCAGCAGCGAAGTGTGTACGAAAATCAGGTGAAAAAAAAGTCGTCCGCAAAAAAAAGGAGCGCACGCATGCCCCCAACTCTGCATGCATGTACAGGCGCATCATCTACATACTGTAAGGCGGCCGCGATGATTAATTATTATAGACCCCTTGGCTTTTGCCTACAGTCATCAATTTAATACTCTGCCATCTCTCTTGCTCCTTCATCACGCATCCCGATTCCAATCCCGCGATCTCAATGCCAATCCCGATTCTCCTCGTGCGTGTGTGTGTGTATGTATGTGTGCACATGCACGCAGAGCGGAGAGGAATAAAGCTTTATCCTCTCTAATTTATGCATGTCGAATCAATCTCTATCGTCGTCTCTCTCTCTCTCTGCGGCGGTGGGTACCTGCACCTGGACAAGGAACCGTTGCCCCCCCTCTCTTCTTCTTCACTGATGCAGCCTGAGAGAGTTGCCCCGATAATGAGAGACTCGAGCGCGCTATCCTGTGCAAATATTTTTCTCCTCGGCTGTTTACATAGGCTGCTGCTGCCACACCGCGACGATCACTCGCTACTGTCTTATTTGGCTGTATGTATAAGCGCGAGCAAAGTCTTCATTGTCTCTCTTCTTCCTTGCACTACTGCAGCTTCTGCTATTCTACGCGTGTTCGCGCATCCTCGGGGAGAAAATGGCATTGTGAACTTACTCTCGTCTGGCTTCTTCATCTTCTTCTTCTTCTTCTTCGCTACGTGCACGTGAGTGGGTTTCACGTCCGGACTGCAGAGGAGAAGAAGAAGAAGAAGAAGAGAGAGTACGAGTAGTTCTCCCAGGTTTGATTATATCCGTGCGCAGCATCCTGTATTTGCGTCGAGAGACGACCGACTACCTACGCAACGTGTGCCCACCCAATTGGCCGCCGCCGCTGTGACACTGACTGCAGGGCGGTCTCACGTTATATGTATGTATACCCTCGAGATACTTTGGCGCTTTCTTGGCTCGTCTCTCGTGGTGCTTTTTTTTCTTCGAGGGAAGCTCATTTGTATATATAACTATATGTGCAGCGCGGTTGCTTTCGACTTTTCACCGATCGATCATTAGCGCGTCGCCGAGTGTGTATATATACCTACACGCTTGTATATCCGTCGATCCTCTTTTCTCTCACGGATGGATGAGCGTCGACTGGTTAACTCGATGGGAAAAGGGATCTCTCGCTATAAACGATAAATATTTTCGAAAGGAAAGGCATTTTCGTCTCTCGGAGCTTTGTTTTCGAGGCACCAGCACAACAATGTGAATTATGACTCTATGACTAAAAAAATGGCATTCCTATACTGGAATCGTGCCGAGTCGAGTTATATTGATGTCCGCAAAATTTTAATCCAACCACGCGAGAGAATATCCTCCTCTAGTCATAAATAACGCTCTTTTCTAAGCATCGCGCGGCGGAGGACTCATTCAATTTTCGAGAATATCAAGAATAATTTTATCCCATTTTTCAGGGGGATCTCGATTAATAACAGGCTAACGGCGCTGAAAAATCGTTATTTAAAGAAGAATTTATTTTTTCGCGCCATTGAAAAATGTGCGTATTTCCCCCCCGCGTCACACGGCACACACACACAACAAAAAGACCCAATCGAACGAGACTCGCACTTCTTAATTAACAAAGACCGGGAGCCGCAGGCTTCCTTATAAATTCATGAAATTCAGAGGCAGGTTCGAGGAGATAAAGAAGAAAAAAAAATACACACACACACAACGAAGCCCAAAAGAAAAATAAAGCAAGCAAATAAGCTTCGTCGTTGGGGAGAAAAATCGTATGAATTAGAGGACGCTTCCTGCATCCTCGAAGGCAACATAATTCAAGCTTGGAAAAGACTATATACGCGGGCAAAATCGGCGATTTCGCCGTAGCCAATTAATCGTCCCCTTCCGTGTCTCTTGCGGTTAAACACACACACACAAGAGCGTATTTTCCTGTGGGAAGCCGACGCACATCCGCCGATCTGGCCGAGCTTTTTTCTCTACTGCTGCAGCTGCCGCGTGCGCGGATTTTCAATTCGATTCCGCGAGATCGAGCGGCGGCGAGTAAAAAGCTGAGGGGATAAGCAGGCGGAGAGAAACTAGAGGATTTTAACTTTTTGGAGCCACATATTCGAAAGAAATGGTTCATCGCGAATGTCATATAAGCATCGAACATTCTTCGAATAAGATAAAGTTCTAACTCGAAAAGGGAAAAAGACGTGGATAATACGGCATCAGCGAAATAAAAAAAAATAAACGACGACACCGAAGCACGTTGGAAAAAGCTGCAGCATACACTCGCGTCGACGACGCGCGACCATTGAATTCCGAAAAGCGAGCGCGTGCGAGTCTCTCTCTCGTCATCCCGATATCGCGTACGTGACTCGCGTCCTAGGATTCCTTTGTTTCGTGTACACCTTCGTTTTTTCCTCTCTCTCTCTATCTCTCTCCTACCCCCTGATGCAGTTTTTTACCACAGAGAACCGCGCGCATCGACGAGAAGGGGTAAGAAGCGATTAATCTGCTCGCGACGATCGTCCTGAGATTTCATTATATCCGTGAGCTGCCTGCGAGAGTGACGTCTTTTTTGTGCTCCGCAAGTAAAGTACTCGAGGGAGAGAGAGAGAGAGGATTCTTTTCTTGGATTCGATGCAGCCGCGAGAGTTAACAGGTTGTGTGCAATGTCCGTCATATAAATATATCGATCGCTCGTTCGTCATTGCGGATTTCGCTGATTGATAAAGTTACGTCGGATGTATACATATACTCTATATTATTCACGTCCCGGAGATGTTTATTCAAAGCGTTACGATATGTATGCAAATAATTATAAATTGAATATCATGAATATTCGAGCGACTCTCTTGTCCCGATTATTGATACACATATTCGAAAAGAAAGTCAGTATTGTAGATCGCGCGCATTTATAATCACCGCGGCGATTACGAGCGGATCTCAAAATGAAATTTCTCTCTCCAACGAGCCCTCTATACATGTGTCCCACGCTATATACACTCCTCTCGAGATGAAAATCAGCGATACGCCGCCGTTTCCCTGTAAACCTCTCTTGAGCCTCTGCCCTCGTCCATCAGCTTTAAATTCCTCTGTCAGTCATCGGAGAGGAGAGAAAAAGAAGGAGACAGACGCATATAAGAAGAAGTCACTCTCCCTCGACTTCGCATCGAAAAGAGAAGGTTACCATATAGGAGCTATAGGACGAAGAGATGTCCGGTAGCGCGTAACGGAATGCGTGTCGTGTATTGCTCCCTTTGTCGTGAGCGCGCGCATCCGAAATCTGCCTATCTCGGCTCTTCTCCTGTAGAGATCAGCGCTCGGATAAATATTGCCCCCACAGAGAGCTGCTACCTCGTTTACGGGGACGAGATACTAGTTGGAGAGGGAGAAGAAAGCGAACGGTCGCATTTTCGAAATTACTCAGCCGCCGCCGGCTCTATCGGCTGCAGCCGATCGGTATAAGCGCCATTGTCGTAGCGGAAGTCCAATTAGGAGCCGCGCGAGGATAGGAGAGAGAGAAGAAAAAAAGAGAGATACACGCGTGTTTTTCATGCTATATCATAGTCCGTAGGAGATATACATAACGCGCTCGATTTCATTCCCCGCACCGAGTGTATACCGATCGATTCGTTAAAACATTGAATCGGACAGCCTTGCTCCCTGACTCTGTGTATATATACTTATCCACGCGTTACCTTTTTAATATGTATATACAGCGCGTGTATTATCTGATCGAAGAACGGCTGAAAAAAAAGAAGTCTAGAGAAGAAAAAAAAACATCAACGACGCGTGCAGTGTTGCAAGCCGCGTTAAATTAATTTCTCCGCGGGTCTCCGTATTTATATCTCGCGCGCGCATGCGGTCTCGAAAAGTCGGAAGTAAAAGTGCGCCTGTAACAAGCATAATTCCAGAGCAATGAGCGCGGCTGCAGTCGTTGTCCATGCACGAATGAACAATGGACAAATCACGGCAAATGACTCGGCACTATCTACACGGGCCGTCGACAACGGCCGCTCGAGCGAGACGTTCTCCGCTGTTCTGGCGCCTTTTATCGCTGTATATACGTGTATACTCGCGCGAGAGAGAAAGAGAGAGACTATGAATGCACACATATATGCATGCAGCTGCAAAGATTGGTTATGCACTGCCGTCGCTGCAGGTATCTCTAGCCGAATTATGCAGAGAGAGGGTGTACAGTATAGAGTCTAGTGTATTATGGATCGAGAGGTGTCGTGGAAAAAGCGTAATCTAGGTGTTAAATGCTAATATGCTCGATGCCTATTGAGAAGCCGGTAATGGCCGCGATTTCGCTTGTATCAACTTTGTTTATTGCGTTGGCTAAGAAATAAACGTCACGTGTAGCAAGAGAGGAATGTTGATTAAATTTTCGTGGATAGTCCTCGATATTCTCCGAGTTATTAATAATAAAGAGCGGGATATAGTTATAGTAGCGTCAAGTTAATAGCTGCAAAACCTAACTAGTCTCTGGCTAGCGAAGATAGGTGGCGCATAGGCACCTTTTCATTTCCCTCATCAGTGTAAGGCGCGTAATGCTATAACTACCCGAGTCTATAGTTATATTTCTTATACAATATATGATCTTTTTTACGATGCTATGAAATATCGACTTTGTCAGGCTAATTCAGAAAGCATATAATACGACAATAATTTGCCGCGAATCAGAAAGTCATCTCGTCTCACGTGCACTCGCGCAAAAGGCACGTCTCTACCGCGTCCGCAAAAAAACAATCAAACAAAGAGTAGCAGCAGCTCTTCAGTATTCAGCTCGAGTACCGTCCACGCGACTCGAAGCAGCAGCAGCAAGAAGCCCTTTTGCTTGCGCGCACGTCTCTTCTGTCGTGCGCATTTTAATAAACTCGCCCACGCTCTCTCTCTCTCGACGGCACGCGATTCTCTCTCCACCTCCGGAAAAGTGTCGGCCGGTTAAAAAGGGAGGCATTTTTGCAGAGCCGACCGGACGAACACGAGCGCTACACGTGTCTATGGTAATGCGCGACTAAATGCAGAGGCGCGGCTTTTTTCCTCTCCCGCTTTGCGAATATGTTATAATCCCGAACGGGATGATGCTAATTCCCCGACGGATGCGCGAGACGCTCTGGCTTATTCTTTATTTTCTTTCATTATCCCGGTGATAAATTTAGTCGCGAATATATATATACAGGTGTCGTTTTATTTTTCGGAGAGCCGCGAGAGTTATACACTTGCGCAGTTATAGATTTTATCATTCAACTAACTGCATCGCACGTCGCGAGGTATAATTTTCCAATATACCATACGTGCGTATATATATATATATATTGGTGCATTCCGATATTTAAGAACAAAACGATGGTCTCTCGCGTCGGCCAATCTAAACTGTCGCATTCCTAATCGCGCCTTCTCTCTCGTGTGTGTATAGTTGCAAGAGCAAAACCAAAGCGGCTAAACACCGCCGGCCTCGGAGAGTTTATCCGGCGCCATAACTCGAGGAACTTTAGCGGTGTTTGCGTTTTCGCTGCAGCATCATCCGCTCATCCGCGTTAATCGAAGCGCGACGCGGCTCATAAGCGTTGATCGATCGTCGCGGCCGCATAAAACCAGAGAAAATCAAGCCCCAGGGGAGTAATTAGCGTTAAGCTCTCTCTCTCTCTCCCTCTTGGATAGATACTTTTCCTTTGCATAATACAAGCTGCGCATATGCGTGCGCTCGCGCAATTTGTCGCTCGCGCGAGTCTATTAAAGCTTGGGGCCATCTTGCTCTCTCTCTCTCTCGCTTATCGACTTTATTTGCATTATCGCGAGGGAGAGACGACGCAGCTATATACGTGCCAATGACTTTGGGGCCAGTAGAGCCGGGATTATTGATTGATTAATGAATAATAAAGAAGTAAATAAATAAATCGAGCGCAAGCTGCATAGCTTAGAGTATGTACGAGCGAGAGGAGCGTATATAATTAATAGACACCGCTCTCGGCTGTGTGTATATACGCAGGCAGGACACAGACACTCTGCTTCGTCTCTTTTTCGCGACGAGCCAAGTGGTCGCGTTCTCTCTCTCTCGCGGTCTTTTTTTCTTTTTGCTTTTTGAATTGAGTCGCCCCAGTCGCTCGTAAAACGCCAAGCTGCCACAACGAGAGCAGCAAGAGCGTGATTATGTTTTATGGAGGGAAAAAATTTTGTCGCGAATGCATGCGCGCCAGCGAATCACCGGAAATTGCGCGTAATTTACGGGGCCGAGCAACGGAGAGATGATTTTACTTCCAGATAATGACTATTTGTCCCGATCTTTTTTCCTCGCGTCTCGCGCGGGGATTTTGAGTTATAACGTTGGATTTGCATCGGCTGATTATGAGCGCGTGTGTCACACACAGTCAGCCGGACACGTATATATAAAGTTTGATACAAACCTTGATTTATAAACTGGCCGATCTCCTATCGGTGTACCGTTTGATTTATAATGCGCCTCTCGCACTTATCACGGTGTATCAACGGGGAGCGTCTATATGCGCTATTCGATATCACGTCATAATTACGAACGTCAAATCTGAAAAGCTTCGCGTCAGGTATACCATTATACTCGCCACAGTAGTGTATAATGTATTCCTTGAAGACATTGGACACGCTTGTAAAAATGAAATCGGGCCAATGCGACGGAGATACGAGATGAGAGCGGGCAGATATATATGTAAAGAAAAAAGACACGCGGAAATGTGAAGAAGGGGTGTCTTGACTGACTTTGATGGATCGAGGGCCTCATATATACAACCCTTTCGCCTTTCACATCCCCTCCACTTCTCAAGCTCTCGTCGTTGCCGCTCGAAAGACTTTTTTCGATCTCGCGTCTCATCCCTTCGAGCACACGAAGGGCTATATATATTTGTTTTATTTTTCAACAGATAATAATATTCAGTGAGCTCTCGGCATCGTGTTCAGGACTCTCTCACGCGCTTTTACATAAGCTCGTATATAGTTTTCTGCGATTCGTTGAGTAATAACGCGCGAGCTGCAGCATCCTTTAGTCAAAATCCACGTGTTTTATAATACCTATTATAGGAGAGGATACGCTGCTGAAGAAGAGGTATAGTTTATCGTCAGAGTCGCCGCTCATAAATAATTTATGACAACGCGAGCGCAATGATGCACGAGCCATCGGAAGATTTTAAAGCTCTCGCAAGCAGCGAAAATCACTTTATTTCAATGGACAATAAATTTATTGTGTGTGCGGGTTGCGCAACTCGCGCAACGATGAGCGTCGTGGAGAAAAAGATGATTAGCGAAGAATTTTTGTTCGATCGTAGGCGGCGATAATGGTCTGAGATTGATTTCCTATGTGTGCTTATCGTCACGGGGCTTAGATAACGCCGCGTGCGTGTAGTTTTAATTTTCTCCGTATACGAGAAAGCTACTATAAGCGAGAGACACTCGATCAAAGTAACGAAGGTAATCAGCGGAATTTCTCTCATATAATTGAATCACAGAAAAGACGGACAGCCGGCATCGCTCTCTCTCTCTCTCTCTCTCGAGCAGCAGGCGGCGGCGCTCCATTCGCGTGTATATATACACACATACATGCCCCGAGGAGGTATAGCTCAAAGGGGGGGAATTATATGCAGCAGCAGGAGCAGCAGCGCCGCTATATCGGCATCGGCGATCTAAGTATGCGCGCGACCTTGCCGCTTTTTTCCCGTCAAGGATACTTACACACATACACTCGTGCCCGCGGCGGCCCTTAATCGACTATGCGAACTTATCGCTCGGCTGGCTTTCTCTCGATTCCGCGCTCCTGATTGAGTTGTCTCTCTCTCTCGAAGCTCTCGATCGATCGAGGCTTTATAAATGTTGTATATACTGTTAGCGCTTCGTCGACAATAATACCTATATACGCTCTTCGAGAGCTGGTTCTTGCTATACTCAGGTTATTAATTGGGCGGCTCTCTCGGTGACGGCGGACTGAAGGAACCACCTTGATAGTCGTTCTTATCGCTCGGAGAACGACGACGACGACGAGGACGATAGCGACTTCCTATACACGAGCAACGAGCTTTTTCTCTCTTGCTCGTCCTTTTTTCACCTTGTCATCGGGGCCACACAATTAAGCGGCCCCTCGTCGCCGCCGCTCTCTATCGCACGCGCAAGCGCGGGGAATGTAACGCGATAGCGCGCGAAACCGCTACCTACATGCGCGCGTCGTACGTCGTCGGCTGCAGCTTAACGGCTATCGCGCCTGCGAGCCTTATTCGCGTCCTCCTCGTCGTCGAGCATTTTTCTTCGCATAGCACTTTTTCGCTCTTCCGCGATTCTCCTTATTGCAGTAAGCTTTTTTGCTGCCATCTACGCAGCGGCAGAAGGAGAGAGAGAGAGAGAGAGATTGTAATTAAGCTGCTTTTAATCGGCGCTCGCCGAGATTATCGGTGAGATGCTACTGCTACTACCACCGACGAGTGTAATGAGCAGCTACAGTTTCTTTTGCCGAGAAGGGACGCGATTGGAGTTTAGATTGTCGCTGAGCTACACGCGTACAAGGCGTTGATAATTTTCCAAGGTATAATTGATAAACATTCGCTTGATTTTCACGGCACTTCAACTTTTATATACTGTGTTGAGATACTTCCTTTTTTTATCTCGTACAGCTACTGTTTTACTGCGATTACGATTGATTCGACGATTATTGCTCTCGTATCGTAGTATATCTAAGTGTTCAAGTTAGCTTCAAAGAGGATTATATGTTGTATTAATAGTTTTTAGTACGTCTTCATTACGGATGCCGAAGGAGGCAGAAAATCCCTAATCACAGAAACCGTTTGAATCCAAGAGCACACGACACTATAGAGTATACGCGTATCTATAATCCATCCAGCCGTCGCCGAGCAAACATCCCAATTCATTACAAGCTTACAGAAATAAACTCGCCTCATCCGCCTACGAACTTCTCTCGACTAGTTATAAAACGTTCGCGATAACAACGCGTCACACGCACATACATATAAAACGAAAAATGCCTCTCTCTAGCGCATATGTAAAATTCGTGTGTATCGATCGCGCGCATTTCCTCGTGATGTCCCCGCATCGTTTCTTTTTTCCGCAATAATTAATCGAGCTGCATCAGTGTATAGAAGCTCGCGCGAGCGGAAAATTCCGAAGCGCCGTAGATCATCTCGCAGCCTGATGCAGCTAGAGTCGACGCTGTCATTCCTCCGTATAACGCACATCGAATGCGAAACACGTGTAGGCTCAGTCGTGTCGGACCATCGATTATAAGCTTAGCTACTATACTGACTATCTCCCGGGGAACTTTTCATCCGAGCTATATTAATGCGGTATAAGCTTGTATAATGCCGCGCGAGAGTGGCAAATCCACCTACTCTCGACGATACCGTAAATCGGGGACGAGAGTCGGACTTCCTAGTTGCAGTACTGCTTTGAAGAAGTGCGAGACGAGCGTTTGGACAGGTGCATAATGTAACCTATGGGAATCCGATTGGAGAAGAGTGTGAAATATAGGGGGATATGACTGTTGAATTTTTCAATTACATTATTAGTATCCGGAGACGGTATAATCACAGAGTTAATAAAAGAAAATCCAAAAAAGTTATGCTACCTAATTATCGACTCGCGAAAACGCTTCTCTCTCTCTCGCGTGTACATTATCTCGGCTCGCGCGTGTTGTGACTGTGCACGCAACGTCCTCATAATGGGATAGAGAGTTGCTCGCGCGCGAGAGTATATCTCATTGTCGAGGTGCGCCGGATGTGCAGCTCGTCTTACCTGCGAGAGAGAGAATAAGGAACTATACTAGCTCGCGCGCCGGAATAATACCGCGACGACGACCCCCTCGACGAAAGATCGTCTCGCGTATAGTGGAGAAAGGTTCGTCTCATCGGATGATGAAAAGGGACATCAGAGCGAAAGGGGTCCATATATATACATAGCGGAGAGTATGTATATGTATGTTATATGTATAAGGGATCGACGATATTCTCTCTTCCGTAGTGGTGTGTTTGTAGTGCGCGGCGAAAATGCTCTCTGCACGCGAGTAACTCTATATTATTATCCTTTTTCACACCTAGGCACGCCTGCGACGAGGAGGCGCTGGCTATATAATAAACAAAAAGCCTCATTGTCTCGCGCTCTGTACACGTGCGTGTGTGTGTGTGTATTGTAGATACCCCGCGGCGGCTTTCTCTATCCGGCAGTGCGCGGTGAGCTACTGCGCTTCCAAACGAGTGACTGCTGTAGCGGTGTTATAATTGTTCGGGGTGTAATTAGCGGGCGTCGGGGTTTTAAATTTAATTAAAATCTTTGCTACAGCGTGTAACATATTCCTGTTAATACTATACTTCTGTATATATAAGGACTTTATGACGCTTTTGAGAATTTCATCGCCGGCGCTAATTAAGCGCGTTCGACGATGTTCATTTACCTGTACCCCGGCTGCATCGGTAGAAAAAAAATAAAAGAAAGACACAACGTTGTCGTCCCTTATATACCAACTCGATTAAAAGACTTATTTATACATGCCGGCTGCTGCGGGTCCCCTCTCGCGCCGAATTGTAATGCACACCGCTGGTATATATATACGAAAAAAAGCCGTCGAAAATCGCGCGTCGTCGACACCTCGAAAAATCGACACCACAGACTTTCTCTCCCACGTTCTTTCACGCCACGACTATAGGTATATACTGACAAACAAAACGCATCGCGCGACAGCCGGAGGCGCGGAATAATTAGCCATACATCGGACCTAATTAGC
Organism: Cecidostiba fungosa; assembly: GCA_900474305.1. NCBI lineage: Eukaryota > Metazoa > Arthropoda > Insecta > Hymenoptera > Pteromalidae > Cecidostiba > Cecidostiba fungosa. The sequence goes on from UCOJ01000012.1 coordinate 289,582, forward strand.
AAATTAATCCGTGCGCTCTCTCGCGTCGTCCTACGCGCCAGACTGATCCGATCTCGATCGAGGAGTAAGCAAGAGAGGAGGATAGCGACGAGTAGACCGTGTACTTGTCGCGGCCCTCTAATTACCGGACTTATTCGCGATGTGTCGCATGACGATCTTTTTCGATCTCTTATAGCTGTCGCTCGTCGACTCCTTTTTGCTCGCGGTTTTTCAGCTGTGAAGGGAATACACGAGAGAAGAGAGCCGAAGAGACTATACAAGAAGATCCCACGGAGAGGAGACGATCGATATATATATTCCTCATGTGAGAGAGCGATGCCTTTTGTATACACATACGCCCCTTGACCCATTTTCTCGATTGGAAAGGTGCGCGAAGCTGATGCTTGTTTTTATTTTAATTTTTTTTTTCGAGCCTGATGATCATCGTGTTTTTCGGATCGAGGTGTGCCCCCGACGAGTATGTGTTTTTCGCTTTTCAGAGCTCTCTGCGGGATTGTTTCAGCGGCTTGTCGTTCTCGTTTCAATTGTAAATTAGGTGATTAGGCATCGCTCTTGCTTCCTCCCCGTACACATATTGTTACAGATAATTGGAGTGTATATATGTATATACTTTCGGTTTTAATTGCACTATCGGTTTTTCGGCACACACAGCTTTTTACTCGGTACCTATATATCGCGCCCGCCAAATGTTCGACTCGATCTCGTGCGTAAAAAGCTCTTAACGATAAAAATTATCCGGCTCATGTGGATTAACATAAAAATCCACTCGAGCGCAGAAGAAACTCGATTTTTCTGAAATCGTCAACCGAAGCTTCCCTCTCTCTCTCGTTAATTCGATAAACAGCTTTCTCACAATTAAAGCCGAGTAAATCCGTCCCCGAGATGCGAACCTTTTTTTCATATCCGCCTGATGTGCTGCGGTTTGTATAACTTTTTTTTTGCCGCCTGCGCTAACAAGCTTTTTCATCAAGTGCTGCAAAAATCTGGAAAATAATTGATTAAACGCCGCCGCCGCCGTAGCTTTCGAAGAAAGGAGCATTACGCATCCGCGTATACATCAAAAAGCATTAATGACACGCCTGAATTTCAAGCGAAACTTCGGAAAAAACACGCCGCGGTGAAAAAATCAAGCAAAAAAAAGGCGAGAGTCGTCGCGATCGGAGTGAAAAAAAAGATCGAAAACTCGCTCGCTCGCTTTATTAAAGATTGAACGATTCCCAGAGAGAAAGAGAGCACTGCTCGGCTTCATTAAGAAAGCGACAAAACATCGCTCTCGTTTCCCGCCTCTATACTGCACTGACAGTCCTCTTGGATCGTTATATACATACACCATATGATTCAATGAACCGGCTCATTAGAGGCATATACATCGAACGTCTGACAGGTAGTAGAGTGTCGCGCGTAGGCCCCCGGAAGAAAGATTCTATACTACCTATATATATACATGGGGAGAGGAACGGCAGAATCGGCAGCCGAGATAGTCAAGCTCGGTTACGCACGTACTAGAGCCGCGATGCGTGACAAACGCCGCAGACTTCTTTTTTTTCGAAATACAAAAATGCGGCGTGTATATTTTTGGACACCAGCGGGAACGTGTTCTTGATGAATATTATGTAAAGCGCGCGAGAGTGATATAATTATACAAACCGCGCGCGAGCTCGATCGCAAGAGTGGTAATATTTATCGCGAGCTAATAAATTCTGCATGCTGATTATACTGTATTATGAAATGCAGTTCTATGCATGCGGCGAGAGCGATTTTCTAAAAGCCGCAAACTATTTGAAATTGCCCGAGTTTCTATACTCTGAATTACGCGACACGTACGTTAACGACAAAGTCCGCGCTTTATTATTATCATTATACACTATAGGTGTGTGTGTGTGTGTGTGTGTGTGTATATACGAACAAGCAGGGAGCAGCGTGTATATCATTGTTTATTGAAATCGATTCAATTAAAGGAGCCATAATACAATCAATAAACGCCGGACGTGATAACGCCTACAAACCCGAGAGCTCTAGGCAATAAATACATCGTATACGCTTTTCTCTCTCTCCGGCTGCATCAACTGTATATATGTATACACAGGTACGCCCCTGTCGTGTGCGCGGCGCGACACGACGAGCGACTTTTTTAGCGAATCCTCTCTGCAGGGTATATATACGAGACTGCACACAAATGAGACGCTTATCGATAAGCCAGGAGAAACGCGCAGCGGCGGTTTATTCACGTACACACACCATGTGTCTCCTTGCGCTCTTTCAAGAGCAGCTGCGGAGATAAGCGGGATAAGGAGTTGCTTTGAATTTCGAATGGAGTCGTCGTAGACGCGAGAGACGACTCTATTTTCCCTCTCAAGTCTAATTTCCAGTCTTTCTCTCTCTGTGTGTGTAAGTGTGTGTGTCTGTATACGCGAGTTGGCGATTTCGCCGATAAGCTCGGACGAGCCGCGAGCCAGCAGTATATATAGGTATATACAAGAGCAGAGAGAAACGGACCGGATTGTGTATAGTCTTCTCTCTCTCTTTCTCTGACCGAGTCTGCGAGGATATAGAGGAGGCGACACTGGAGAGGAAAGATTTTATATTGTTTCTGATCCTCCTTTTTTTTCCATGCACTCATCCTCTACTCTGCAACGTTTCTTTTTCGCTCTCTTTTTATTGTCATTTACGTGAGAAATTGCTATTACGAGCCGGGTATATGTGTTCACGTACGCAGCAAAATTGTTTTACTTGCTCGAATATATGCTTTTTTTTCATTCGGTCGAGCAGTTTCTAAGCGGATGGACCGAGACGTCGAATGAATAATTAAGTACTTGAAAATCTCGAGAGAGGTTTTTTCTGGCTGTATATATGTATAGGCGAGCGCGTGTTTGATGACCGCGCGCGCGATAAGAATAAGTGAAAAAAGAGGTATGTATCGGTGAAATAAAATTTTTTCTCCGCCGTATATATGTAACTTATTAATTAGACGTCTCGTAGAGATTTATCCCGATGGAGCAGAGCGAGAGATAAAAAAACACACTTGCTTTCCGAATTAAACTTGTAAATGAATCGAATAAATATATCTTCGCGCGTCGGACACACAAGCCTTTTTCCTTGATTGATATTCAAATGAAGGTTTTCTCGTATGACAGAAATAAATTTCTTCTCCCTCTCTCTCTCTCTCTCTGAATCTGAATTTATCCGCGTGACACGAGACGATCTGCTTGGTTGTTAATATAACCATATATAAGAAAGTAATTTCGTAAAAACCGCAGCCCGGATCGTCGAAATTCCACAATATATCCCAGAGAGCGTCTCTTATCCGCACGCACTCGAGAAAATCGAACGAATATAATACACAGCTCGCAGGAATGTGCAGTAGGGTGTATATACTCCTCTCCATGATATGCCGATTGGCATCCGTGCATCCGGCGCAATTTGCGCGCGTATTACGCACGTGTGCATCCGAAAGAAGCTGAGTATATATATATACATAGCGTCGAGAGTGGTAGGTATAAATGAGAAAATTGCAAATGCTATAGGTGCCAGTAGGTGCACAGAGCAGCAGTAGTAGTACTCTTTCACTCTCCGGAACATGAATGAATGGAACCTGCTTCGCCACTTGCATACCCATTATAGGAGCTCTTGCGCGCGAGTATATGCATGTAAGCGCCTTTGTATATATTGAGAGAGGAGAGCTGCCCCGTCTTTGTCTTATACTCTTGAGTATAGCCAGTTTACGTACTGTGCAGTAAGAGAAAGAGAGAGAGAGAGAGAGAGAGTACAATGCCGATCCCCTTTACACGCCTCCGTACGGAATATCGCGCGACGCGGTGTGTGGGCGCCACGGCAGCGCTTATAATCCGGCAGTTAGAGAGTGTGTGTAAGGACACGCGTGCTTTAGTACGTCTTTTGCCGGACCAACGATCCGTCAATATATATTTTAATCCCTGTGCGCTGCTGCTGTTGATCGTTCGCTCGAGATTATTACACCTCTGCGGTTTATGGTATTGTTATTGGCGAGAATTTTTTCTGGCATTTTATTTTTAGATATAAATATATACGCGTATATATGCATGCACCGGCGCGCTTTTTACGATTTTCGAGATAACGGCCCATTTGTCAATGTCGCGCTTTTAGTGGATAGCTGCCTTGTAAATTCCTAGCTATATTATACACTGCCTCTTATACAACGATGGATTACAGTCGAAGAAGTGAATTTTACAATTCGTTATATACCTAAGAAAGGTCTCCAACCATTTTTTAAAACGAAAACAAAAAGTTATTATCATCGCGCGCAGCAATGCAAACGATGTCAGCGCTAAACGTTAACTTAATTTCCGCGCATTACTTATTCCTCTATATCAGCCGGGACAATTACAGTGACTATCGCGCTCAGGAGCCCTTATCTCTATTGTTATTTCAATACAATCGTAAAGCGAGTCCGGGGCCGCGTTTACTTTCATACGTATAATAATACGCGCTGCTGCGCACAAAAAGTAAAACAACAATATTGCTTTTTTGCCAACTATACAACTTGCGCAAGCGAATACAAAACCACCTATGTAGGATTAGAACACTGCAAAAAGAAAAAAAAAGGGCTAGCACCGTGTCTATTTCCCAATTTATCATTATCGCGCGAGCGCGGGGTGGAGAGCCGATCGATTTACGCCCGTCGATAAAAGTAGTCGCGAGAAATATATAATCAATCGGAGTATATATAGCCCTCGATCGAATTAACTTCTCTCTCTCTCTCCCCCTTCGTTCACAGTTCGGTCAAGCGTAAAGCGCGCGTGCGCGATTAGAAGAGAGGCTTGATTACATAGTCGCCGTGTGCGAAAAGTTGAGAAATCGCGACTCACCTGGTTTCTTTCTCTCCCTCTTATTTTTTTTATCAAAAACTCGTGGTGATTACAATTATCTTTCTCTTCTATTCATTTTATAATGGATAAGCTGAATTAATTGTTGCGCGCGCGGAGAGCGAGAGCAATTCTTTGCTCGGCGGTTGAAATTGATAGTGGCGAGAGCTGGTATATACCTATATAGTCGAGGTGAAGAATGACCGCGAGTGCTTGTGTGGCCATTGTATAAACGGCAAATTGGACACTTAATTAGAGGCTAATAATAATACTGTAACGGCGCTATTTTTACGCCTATTGTCGATACACTCGTCGCGCGGCTCCCCTCGAAGCTGATGCAGCTATAGTATATTGTATAAGCTGCAGACAAACGAGCTTAATCATATGAAATTCAAAATAATAATTCAACTCGTCGGTGAAAAGTCTCAAGTAACAATTTCCCCGCTCTCGTTGACAAATGTAAATACAGCTGTATATAAGAGCGTCTAACCCTCGTGTATATATATATAGCGGATTCTCAAGGCTGCATATATATACCGGCGCTGATGAGATGATGAGAAATATGCATGCGCGCATAGCGGCGGCAGTAGTAGCATCCGAATCGCAGGTAGCTAAATGTTATCTCGAGGTGGCGACGGGGGATCGAAAACCAGTTATATTATATTCCAGCTCCAAATTACTCGCAGCGGAGACAGCTGATCGCCTCTGCAAGCGGGTCCTACAAAAAGTGAGTAGTAAGGGTACACGCCGCGCATGTATATTATATACACGGCGTGGAAACTTTTCCTTGACGCAACGTCGACAATACGATCCAGACTCTATGCTACTAATAATACTACTGGTTTCGCACACGTGCAAAGAAACAAAATTGATTCAACATTGGAAGAAGTAAAATAATAATATTGCAACGCGCGCGAAGATATAATCGTGCAGCGTATAAATTCATCGACGCTCGGAGGCTTCCGCGCTAAAACGCAGCTGTTTCCGCGGTTCATTACGCGCGATTTCAAAACCAAAACGCCGCCGTGTGTATTATTCTCATTCAGCGAGATACGCGTCTTTCTCTCTCTCTCTCTCTCTCTATCTAATGCCCCCGCGGCTGTCCGCCTCGCTGTGTTCGTTTTATTCCTTTTTTCATCATCGACAAATCATAGCTCGTTAGAGTAGCTGCTGGAGTCGCGACTTCCGTCTATATCTCTCTATTCTCCGTTTCTTACTCGAGGGAAAATATCAATTTCTGCCACGGGCAGGCGGCAAGCGTTGCTATATAACGGTGTGCGTTCGGCTTTAGAATTTATCGCGCGCGGCTTGTTTTTCCGTCCTCGGCGTTTTTCACCCTCTGTCTCTCTCTCTCTCTCTCTCGACTCTCGTCCCGTCGGCCGTTTATATCCTCCGCTAACTCAATTCGTCTGTCGTTGATTATCTCCGTCGCTTTTTTCTCGCGTCTTTCTCCGAGCCGACGCGACGTCTGCGGCGCTTTTTCTACCTTTCTCTCTATAGACTCTCCGCGCGCGCACAGCATTTTTACGTCTGATGGCCGGGAGTGATTTTTTTTTACCCCGTTGCGACGATCGCCGCGCGGTTTATTCATCGATTCCCCGCGGTTCTTTCCGCTCTTTTTTCTCTGTCTCTCTCTTCAGCGTTTTTTTTCAATTATGAGGAGCTTGTACAATGTAAAGTCGTTAATTTATCGAGAGCTCATGATTTACCGTGCTGAATTTCATTACGCGGTGCCGCTTCGACTTTAATCGGAGCTAGAAATTCCCATGAAATAAAATAAAAAAGGGAGGAATTTGTGATGATGATTAGACGACAACCATATATATATATATACGAGACCGCAAGTATCAGTCGATAAATCTTATGGTCCAGTAATCATTCATAAAAATTGTCTCGCCTCCCACGCGCGCGCAACTTCGATCCTTCCGAACAGCCATTAACATCCCGGGCGCCATGTGTATACGATAATAGTCACGCGAGCTCCCGCGATTTCCGCGTCTCGCCGCCGCGTTATTAGCATCATCCGGACTCTCCGGTAGTTTGCGCTTCAAGGGCTGGTACATAATATAGCAGCACACAGACCGGTTGCACTGGTATAAGCAGTAGCAGCTACTAGTAGCCGATAGAAGACGGCGCCTCGATCTGAAAGAGATAGCGCTAAATCAGTGCGGCGGCGGTGGCAAGCAATGTCTTCCTGATTGCACTTACGTCCGTTTTTCGCGATATTACAGAGCCAGAGAGCAGCAGAGGGAGATACGATATTGCCTCATAACGTACGAGCTTTCGTTACGCTCCAACTGTATCGGCCTAGCCGCCGAGTTTGAATCTTATACACCTCCCGTAATGTGCGTGTTTCTATTTTGCTCGAGAGAACATGCTTGTAAAGCGAGCGGTTATTGCGAGATTTTTCGTGTATTTATAGGGGGAGTGGTCGAGGCTACTGCTGGATATATACACACGGAATCATGATCGACAAGCTCTCTGTTTACGTTCGACTTTTTTTTCTCTTAATTCCGACATATTTGTATGTGTTTTAAATCCTCAGTCGATGGAACGAGATGATTTCTCGGGAACACGTCATTATATCCTTCGAGGCGACGTCATCATATACAGCAATTAGCATATATAATAATTTAATCTCGGCCTATTTACAAGCGCTCTCGTTCAATAGAGTGTAATTACAGCTATTTTCGCACTAGCTTCAACCCCAAAAACGCAAGGGGTGGGAACGGCAGGAGCGAGAACCGAAAATTACTCATTTAACTCTCACAATCGCTGACAAAAGCCTAGAGTCAAACGCACACCGGCAATTAACGAATTTGCGAGAATTTTCTCACTGCACACGTACTCTCTGTGCTACTAAGTGCAGTATCGCCGCGACATTTCTAACGCAGTGGCGTTATGTACCTTCTAATTAAGGAGGGTCCGTCGGAATATATATATATAATGCATTCTCTGCAGAATGACGCACAATGCACCGCGGGAGCGCTTTTACCCTCTCGTAAAATAAGCCATTGTCACGCGCAAGAGAGAAGTGCCGGGGTGGGCTCTGTAACGCCAACAGGCGTCATTAGCCAAATCAAGTGTATAGGCTATGTGAGAGAATTTGGACTAATTGATGCGAGGTGCAGTGTTTCTCGAGCGAACGGAAAGATTTTGCGGAGAGGTTATTAGCATTTTTATGACGTCCGAGAGCGGGAGAGGAAATATTCCTTTTGAGTTATGAGAAAATTTGTCTCTGCTCAGACGGGAGTCCTCTCGATTGGCTTCTTTTTCGGGGTTATTGTGTGTGTGTGTGTGTGTTGGGTCGTCTATTGTGTTTTTGTCCAATTAACTTTTTCTCTCTCCTATTCCCGACGGTTCAATAGCTTGTGCTATTTCGTATGTATCTAGCGAAATGTTTGAGATAAGGATTTTTAAATTATTTATGACTAGGATTTACATATTATACGCTATTTATATACACTTTTGATTAATACCAATAGAATTGCATTTTGCCGCGGTCACGAATAAATAGCGAAATTTATTTTTAATACTTTGCAGTCAATTAAAAATGATTATTCGTCGCTTTTTTTATTTATCTCTCCTGAATATTATCGCCTAACTCTATTTCGTTTTCGTTTAATGCTTTGCACGCCGGGCGTCACGAATGTCTTAGTCACGGAATTAATGCACGCTTTATGTTAATAATATGAATACATCAATGCTAAACTTTTTTCTTTTTTTTTTTTAATAAAACAGGTGCTTCGCGCGTTCCTCAATCGTAAATTATCGGTGTCGTCGAAAAATAATGTTTGTACTATAAGGTTGAAAACAACTGATCGCAGTTGAGCAAATTTGTAATACCAAATGATATACAGGGGACGTTAAACCGCCAGATAATTAATTACATAAATCGATTAGCCGCGAGTATATAACGATTGACGGCTCGCTGTCAATCTCGCGCTCTCTGAACCTTTATATAAAATAAAACTATCGCTCGATTTCTCGTGCGTATACACACATATACGTCGACTTGACAAGCGGCTTTTCGCTCCGTATATGAGTTAACGTTTCGAGCCAAAAATATGATCAAGCCTCGTGATGACGACAAACACACACACGCATATCGCGGTTATTAGAAAACAGCCTGGAGGCTAATTAATTATTAAAATACTATTTACTTGTGTATTGGCAGTAAATTTAATTATTTCAAATTTATGTGCTTCAAGTCGCGTATATTTTACTCTCGACTTGATGTATACAACAGAGAGATATATAATTATGGATTATTAAATGCGAATGAAAGAATATTATTGTAATAATATAAGGCAGTGGACGAAAAATTCGTGAGCCACCCGTTATAGCAGTGGCGAGTCTTGGCCGAAGCCCGAGGGGAGGATCGCTTGGCGGCTCTTATCCAGGGGGCCTACATATGTATGCGCAGGCAAGTGTCCGCGGCCGGACAGTGCGCGCGGACCTTCGGCGGTCACCCGTCCGTCCGAAGGGTCATCCTCGTCCCTTTTTTCGATTCCGAACTCTATGTGTGTCTCTCCGCTTTCTTTACTTCTCGCTTAGCATAAAAGGGTAACTAGCGAATGGCCAATGCCCACATAATGGAGCGAGTGTCCCATGCTTATAATTAGGCTTGTGTGCGGCGCGCTCGGACCATGGGAAAAGTTTCACGAAAACCTCCCCTGGCTTCGATTTTTTTCACGGTCGCGCTTACATATATACACGATGATTCGCAAGTTTCGCCGAGCCAGACGGTTACTTGTGTAGAGAGCATGTGGTCTTTGCTCGAGGATTTTAAAGAGAGAATTTTCGTCTCGTGATTATTGATCAAAGTGAGAGAAAAACAAAAATAACTTTGGATCATTATAATATCCGGGCGTCTAGACAGGCTTTATACGTGAATATATCACATTTGTTTAATGACAAGAACGCTAAAACCTTTTTCACGTTCATATATAATTAGTCGAGGCATTTTTTTTATCGAAGACGAATCAAATAAATGGAATGAATATTTGATGAGAAGAGTCGCGTCGGTTAGATCATACAGAGGCACTCTCGTCGCGTAAAGCCACGGAAATATATACTTCCAGCGCACAAATCCGGAGATTTTACGATCTTTCGGCACAAGCTCCCACGTCGCCAAACAGATTCGTCATCAAAATAAATCCGAACAAAAAAAAAAATAAGCGCGTCGATCGGAGCGAGCAGCACACTCGCGAACATGTTCTATACAAGAGAGGCAAAGATTACGAGACGAAAAGGTGGCTCGGCAATAAATATCGAGGAGCAACAAAACATCAGGCCTCTCGCGGTGTTCCGTCCTACCTTAATCAAGCTGTCCTTCCAGAGCAACAATCTCCTACGGCCACTGGTATCTCCTTCGGTCTCTACCGAGCAGCTCCTCTTCGTCTTCTTCTACTCGCTCGCGAACCACTCGAAAAATCCGCGAACACCTCATCCCTCACCTCGGAGACTGTTTCCTGCAGAATCTCACTTTCTTTTTTCTCTCTTTCTATTTCTCACTCAGCACAACATTTCAAGTTCACCTCTCTCTCTCTCTTTCTTTCTCTCTCGCGCGCGAAGACACCGAAGAGAGCTGATATACTACTCGAGGAAAAAAACGGCATCGACTGCGATGGCGTCGCGCGCAACGATAAGCGCGTATATAAATTTTCAAGAGAGAGAGACGGAAAGATCGCTGCCAGGCTCCACCTCTAGGCTCGCGCCTTCATTAATATGATAATCGCGAGAAGAAGCCGATGATATTCGCTCTCCTCCTCCGATTCCTCTTCCTCCTGTGATTCGCCTCGAGTGTATAAAACACAGAGACACACACACAAGCGTCCTTCGACACCGCGGCCAGAGAGTCACGAAATTCACCAGAGCACCCCGCGAGGCTTTTTTTTTAGAGAGAGACAGAAAGAGTTGGTCACATACAGAGGGGACACACTGCACTGCACGATCGATGCAGCAGCTCTTATCGTCCTCACGGCGAGTTTAATTGGCCGTCAGAGAGCGGCCGCGATAAACTGCAATTAAAGCCACAACACGAAGCGAGAGCCCGACACACTGTATATATACAATCGGCCTCGGCGAAATTAACACTTTTCGCTCTCCTCTCTTATTATTATTCCTCCGTCCAAGTTCACAGACACACACATACACTCGGGGGTATACACTGTGTCGTTGCCTCTGCGGAGCGTCGAAAGAGCACGTGGGGGGTTGGTTATATAGCTGGAAAGTAAATCGCGAGCTTTCGGAGACAATGTCACTCGAGCACACTCACACGTCCTCGCGGCGATCGGTCGAGAGCACGACTATACTACGAGCGCTTCCTTCGCTGCTGTCGTTTCATTATCGTCGTGTACATAAGTACACACACAGAGACGCAGTGAGCTCGCGCGAGTAAGTAAGCGCTCGCCGGCTCCCTGTCCTTCGCGCGAGTCGTATCTCCACCTCCTCTCTTGGCGCGCGCGCGCTCCTTCCTCCTCTCAGTCTCACTCACTTGGTATCCTCTCTCTCTTTCTCTCTCTCCGCACGCACGCACGCACTTGTTCCTCGTGGCTGGCGCGACCGCCTCTCACTTGGCGCGAAATCCAAAAGCAGAGCGCGAAGCTTGCAAGCTAGTGCAGTACGAGACGTACGGGCGAACGATGAGGAGCACTGCGTATACACGACTCGCCGGTTCGCCGTCTTGTGTTGGACTGTGAGCGTGCCCGGCACCTTCCACTTTCAGAGAGAGAGGACTACTCTCTTACATCTTGTCAGGTAAGTGTGAGCTTTGGCGGCGGCGGCGGCACTGCGTTGTACACACAACGGGAGAAAAGAAGAGAGAGAGATCACACACATATGCATATACGTACCTACCTGCCCGCCGCTCTTCTGTATACGCAGTTATACGACGAACCTGAGCACACACACACACACACACACACACACGCACAAGTATGTGAGAGCTGGCGTAGAGAACGAGTGAGAAAGAGAGGGACAGAGGTTGGGTATAAAGAGGTGGCCCGGGCGAGTTATAGTAGTAGGATAGCTAGGAAGGCTACGAGCAGCGTGTGCTCACGCGCGCGCGCGCGCGCCTGCGCTTCGTATAAATGCCTATAGTATGTATACCTATATACGCACACAGCCACCGGGAGAGCCTATGCGTGGCCGCGCACCGGCCGCGGAGACCCGCCCCTCGGCGACCCCACTCTTTCGATTTCGCTTCCTTCTCTTCTCGTCGCCCAGCCGTCGCCCCGCAGTCGTCGTCGTCTCTGTCGCCCGCTCGCACTCGCTCTTCCGTCGCTCCTATATATACTGTGTGATATGCTAGCTGCTGTATACACCTACTGCGGATTTGCACGTGCTCGACGAGCACGTGAGTGTTCTGGAACGACGATCCTCGGTACGATGCCCGATTTGCATATATTCATTGCAGCGAAAGTCCAATCGAGATTCGATGAGTTATTGCATTCGATTCTATGTACCTGGTGATGCACTTGAATGCAGGGACTACTGCCCTCTCCGGCGGGAACTTTGAAACAGCAGCACCTGCGGTACTGTATATATACACGCGCGGGTTCTCTTGAATGAATGACCAGCCTGGTATAGCACACTAATTTCCTTCGCCTCGTTGCCGAAACTCGACGCCGAGAGGAATTATTGCATTTTTAATTGAACGCAGGTAAAAAGTGCGCGGGCCGACTGAGTAGCGCACAAACAAGCCTGGGAGAGTAAATAAACTTTTTGCCGGAATCGGCGCGGTAAATTTAATGACAATAAATAACGACGCTTCTTTAAAATTTATTCATCAGCCGAGAGAGGAGTGTCATAATTACTTATTTTTGGCTTACGTATCTCTCTCGAGTGTCTTAATAAGAGGTACGAATCTTTATTTTTTCGTCCCAGAATAAGGGAATTGATCGATCATTCCCAGGCTCGCAAATTGCCCGGGCGGCGCGTAATGCTGTCAAATAAAAAGCTTCGCCGACGACGCTTCCTCTCTTTCTCTCGGGGTAGCGCATTTAATTAGCCTCCGCGGGTAATTGCACACGCAGCATCGATTACATTGAGACATTAATCATAAGTGTGCGACGTCGCATTATTTGCGCAAAATTCGGAGCCCCGAAAAAAAAAATGAATTAAAATTGATTTATCGCGCGAGAATAAGTCAAAGGTGCCGTCGCTATACATATGTTATATATATTTTATGCAACAGGTTTCGCGGAGTTTCGCTCGCGACGATTTCCTTCATTATGCGCATAGTATATACGACTCTCGGGAGAAAATTTATAAGCGCCGCGCCGATCAATCGCAAGACGCGACGATCCAATTATTGATTTACGGCCAATCAGAGACACGATCACGCGCGAGCGCGACTTTCGACGTTTTTTATGCGACCTGCAGAACGCATATAACCTCCGGGCGGGGAATCGTTTCGAAACGCGCACGATCTCCTTTTTTCTCTCTCTCTCTCTCTCTCGAGTGAGCGCGGAAAACTCGTCGCAGTTTCACCGGCACACGCCCGTACGAGAGAAAGAGAGAGAAGAGTTGCGCGCTCCGGAATACCTAACTGTCGCGACGATAAAAAAGCACCTTTTACCTTGGTGAGCGAGCCTATGCATCGCCCCGGGTGACCATAACAGTCGACGTTTTCTAAGTGTCGTCGCATCGTTTTCTTAGCTACTGCTTCTTTTTTCGAGCGGAGGCTTATATACACCGCCTGCGAGAGAGTTCGGGAAATTGATTTCTTGTGTATTAGTTAGATCGCTGTGCTCATGATGGGAGAGAAGTGCGCGTGATACTGTCTCTGAACCCGATGGATGGATCGATGGCTTCTGGGGGTATAAAGAAGCTATACACAAGGTGTAATGCCCGATGGGATTTACGCAGCCGGACAATGTGTGCACGTGCTGCGAGAGTATACATATATATAAATCTCGAGGAGTAGCCGAGGTTTTTCGGATTATAAGTTGGAGGTGATTTACCGCAGGTAAAGTCGTATATATTTTTCGTCGGGGGGCTTTATTCATCGCGGAGGAATTTTCAAGACGCTTCTCGTAAACACATTTTTGATACTAATAATAGCCGCTGCGCACATCAGTATAGTTATAGCCCACTACTGGGATTCACCTTTGATTCGTTGGAGCATAATATATATTAAAATTCACTCGGCATGCGCGTATATTCAAATCCGCGCGCTCTACTTCGAATATCACATATACGGACTATATGGAGAAAAAAAATTCCAAAATGCCCAAAAATCCTAGAAAAATATGTACTCATTTTGCATAAAACTCGTAATATTTAATTCGTGTCGCGTTTACATATATACATACCGCGCGATGTCCACTCTCTGCTTTTCCTACATCTAGATAGGCCGCGGCTGCGATTCTCGGTAGTAGAAGCACGACGCGAGTCACCGCGATATTATTCGCCGAAATCTGGCCGCGCATCTCCGCGTCGTACATCATACGCGCAGGAAAAAACGAGCATATAAGTCTAAGAAAACGAAAAAAAAGAGAGAAAAGAAAAGAAAAGAAAGACAGACGACGACAAAAAATATAGACGCGTACGCTTTGTGCGTGTCTCTCTATCCTGCCCCTTTTTTCCGGAGAGCCGCTCGTAAAGTAGCCCGCGAGCACGTACATACATACGTATATATATATGCACACGCACACACGTATCTATACATATATATGCGCGCGCAGGTATGAGCGGAGTAGTAGTGTGCCTAGGGGAATATCGTCGTTAAGAGCAGAGGCCTGTCCTGCGTAAATAAAGGAGAGCAGCGCATAATGTCATCGTGAGCCGAAGCCGCGAAAGCATCACTGAGGCGAGACACATATACGAGTTGGATGATCTCGACGACAGCATATCGCGGGCTTTAACGTCTCTCTATACGCCCCGAAACGACTCTGTCTCGTTAAGCGCGCGAGGCTCGTTTCAGTTATTGCGCCTCTCTCTCTCTCTCTGCTGCAAGTGAGCTCCGCTGTAAATTGATTATTCCCTATCGCCGCCGGGCAAACTCTCAAACTGGCTCTGTGCTCTCGGATTTTTTTTACACCGCGGGGGTTGTTATATATATTTTCGCTCGGAGAGTTTTAATGCCGTGTGTGTGTGTGTGAGTGTGTGTGTATACACACACACTCGCGATAGAGAGAGCGAGATCGATTAGTCGTACACAATGGACAATACTGATGTCGATTCCCATTCACTCGCGGTTACGTACAAGGAATAATAATAATAAATCAATGAGCGACGAGAGAGTCGATCAGGATTTTTCGAATACTTAATCGTAAACAATTTAATCGCACGCACGAGGAAGCGCATTATATGGAGTCTGTATATATCCGTCAGTTTACTCGAGGAAACTGCGTCATGAATAAAACGAATTAGTTGCGCCTCTCTGTCTCTCTCTCACGGATGCATATACATATATACACACACACTCTCATCGCAGAAGAGAGTCTCGTCGCGCCTTAACACCTATCAAAAAAGCACACTTGTCAGTTTCACTGACACTCGAACACGTCGGTTCGTAACTCGGCTCTCTCGGCGAGCGAGCAAGCAAGTAAGCAAGCAACAAGAGGAGTTCATTGTCCACATTGTCGAGTCGTAAAAGGTAAGAGCGAGAACGCATTCGATTCGCGCATAGATATTGCGCCCACTGATGCAGCGGATATATAATATCGTTGCGGATCGAATCGAGCGGGCGAAAGCTTCGTCCTTGCCCTTTCTCTCCCTCTTTCGAGCTGTCTATTTATATATACACACACACACAGAGAAGAATCTTCCATCTCACTCCGCGGAGACGGATAAGTACACGAGGCTTACGGCATTATATTATAGCCTCTGCGCGACACGCGATGTGTACATGCGCGCATCATAACGAGTAGCTGCCGCTGCGCACTTGTCCTGCTGTCCATACATACATACACTATATACCGATCCTCGTCATCCGCCGATAAATCATCCGCGCATTATGCGTACGCAGGACAAGCTGGGCAAAAAGAAGGGAGAATTTTCATCTTTCCTCTTTTTTTCGATCTTCATCCCCACGTATATAGTATACTTTTCTCGACGTTGCGCGAAACTCCCGAGAGATACGGCTCGGTAATTCATTTTCGTTCCGTCGCGGTAATTAGGCTTGTCAAGCGGATTGCGTATTGATTAAAAATCAACGATAATCGCGAGGGCAGATAAATAATTGTACACGGCTGCAGCTAGAGGGGAAAAGTGCGATTAGAGCGAGAGATAAGGGCTGATTCGCGGTGGTGCTGGTGGTGGTGATTAATCGATGAAATTCCACGAGTGGATGGTTTCGGTGTATCGGTATTCCGAGGGGATGCGTGAACGTATATACCCAATAATAACGACTCGTTATTTCAGGGCATTATCATTAGTTGCTCGCCTTGCAGTCCTGTGTGCTATTTGATTTGAGATGCAAATCTGTTATATCTCGAAATTTTGTGTCTCAATCGGCTGAACGATGGAGATAAGGGCTGAGGGGAAGATAATGGCGAATATTCGAGAAACCGAGATTTAATCTGTTTATTCATTATCAGTGGTAATAACATATAAGACGATTAAGTTGATATTATAAGTTTAAAGTAGTTATAAACCTGTTCCCTATATATACTTGCCCGCGTTTACTTTAATAATAGGCTTTTCCGACTACGTCAACTAATTTCACTTCGCCATTATAAGTACGGGATTACCTGCGATACACATAAAGCGCCTATACTCCGCAATAATTTCATATATATATTCTAAAATCACTCAATTACAACTTTGCATAATATTCCTACGTCGAAAAAAAAGCGTGCTTTCAAAAATCCACGTATATACCACACCCGGAAAATAGAGAAACACGTGGACAATTTCCGCTCGATTATTAAGTAATAAGTGATTAGGAAAAAGGGTACATTAAGGCGTCTGACACGTGACGTTTTACACGACGCCTTATCCGCGCGCTGCTGCCCACGACGAGGTTCTCGCGAGACAGCGCGCATTAAGAGATCCTAGATTCCCTCGCCTATTTCAATCCTGCTAGAAAAGAGCCAACAGAAACAAGCGATCTCGATAGCACGTCACGTCGTCCGCCGGATTAAAATATTAAAAAAAGCATCAGCATTTTCGCGCGCCAAATAATCCACGAAGACACACTGTATACGGTTTATCTAAAAACAGACGAATATAATATATGCCGAGTGTGTATAATACAAGACATAAACCGCAAATCGCGACGGGGGCAGTCGACCCTCTTGTTGACTCTTTTTTTTTTCGCTGAGCGATGCGCGCGTATATAGGGTGCGGTGTCGCGTATCGGTTTACCCGATGGGAGGGTATCAAAATAACGCGAGTATATATAATAATGATGAGAGAAATGAAACCGATGCGGTGACATCGGCTTCTCTTTTCGAGGTGAAATGCTTATGTATATACGAGTATACATCGAAACAATTCACTCGACTATACTTATTAGAAAACAAAGTTCATCCATACCGACACACGAGTAAAAACGCTTAAAATCATAAAAGCCAAGTTCGGTCCTCTCGAGAACAACGAATCCTCTCCGACTACACACTTCTATACATCTCTTTTCTCTCGGCAATGTACACACGAACGTCCTTCGCATTAGCATACGAACTCTGTGTCGCCACTTTGCCCAAGTAATTCTTACTGGTACACGAATTCCTCTTGCCAATATTTGAGCCGAAAGAAGAGAGAAAAAAAAAACTGCGCGAACGCTGCACGCGACTCTCGAAAACCGGACTCACCTTCACACACTTGTGCAGCAGCAGCAGCCGAAGTTTCTCGGATGAATCGATCCCGCGTACTCGAGACGCGTATATATATATATATATAGAGAGAGAGAGGAGCGGGCGGATTAATAATAAATCGACGCATATATCTCGAGCGCTGCCGGTCGAGCTGCTGATCAAAGGCCCGCCGCTGCTTCTGCTGCTCCCGGCGCGCTTCTCTCTTATCCCCCATAAACACACGAGGGTAAATAAAAATATCCGGCTACTTTGCCGCCACCGCCGAGGAAAAAGCAAAAGCTGAGAGAGAGAGAGAGAGAAAGAGTCTCGATCGACGCGGTCATTACCATAATTTGTATATGAGTACCACCTGGAACACAGTGGCTGCGCGCCGAGAAGAGAGTACCCCATGGTCAACTCTCTATATATCCCCTTCTTCGCCTTTTTGCCAAGATGTACACGAGCGCGCATCCGATTATAGCGGTACACACGCACAGACTCTCTCTCTTTCGCTGCGCGAAATAAAAGACACCGAGAGATGACCGAGGGTTCGGAGATATATATACCTACGCAGCGAAGCCTTTTTTTTCTTCTTTATATTCCTCGCATCCCTTTTTGCAACGCGCGCGTCGTCTGACGTTTTTCCGTGCGTGTCGCGCGCTTGATGCAGTGTACGGAGGCGATGACCCTCGTATATGCTGCTGAGAGGCTCCTTTCTCTCTATCTTACTCTCTGCTAACGCTTGTTTGTTCTTCTCGCAAGTGCGCCCGAGAATAGGTGTGTCCGTGTGCTCTTCTCTCTCTCTTTCTATTAGGTAGCATGCATAGAAGAATGGCAATTGTTAAGAGGAGCCGTGCGCGATCGACGTTATTGTGAGGGGTTTTTTATTCTGCTTGTCGTCGAGGTGTCGCTCTATCTATTGCGTCCATTAATTTTCAATCAAAATTCCTTCATCTCGATTATGAACTTGTACATCGTCAGCGTATAGCGTAAAAATTCTTCAAGGCATTCTCAGCCGGATTTCCATAGAATCATGCTTAAAATTCAAAATGTAGCTGTGATCAGCGTACATCATCAGCGCAGAAATAATACAAACCGAAATTTGCATATCATTATCCTATTCAATTAGGCCGCCGGCGCCGTACGTCGCGCAAGACAAATGGAAACAATGCTGCGCCTGCAGCTGGCGCTTGGAAACATTGTAAGCAAACTTAATCAGGAGAACCGATGGAAAAAGCTCCGGGAATGAGAGAAAAAAAAGGTAGTATTAGGACGTATACTCCGGAGAGTGCTGCTCGCTCTTTCGAGCATCTATTATCCATTCATTAACTATCTGTGACCATATTTCACGCTCGCTGCGCCCCTACTCATTTCGAAGTGAAAGCTCGCATAATTCAACATTAAAACGCTTTATCGCTCGGCCTTAAGTCCCTGTGGGCCTTATTTATATCTCCGCCAGCGTCTCTATACACACACACACATGCACACAATCGTAAGAGAGCATTTTTGGAAAGACGAATTTTAACGAGTTCGATTTTACGATAGCACCGACACTTTCGCGCGCGCGGCGACGTCGATGCGCGGAATGAGCGTAATCATAAGTATACTATATAAGAGCAAGGCTGGACCACGCCCTGTCGCCGAGCGTCCTTCTCCCACTCTGCGTATATATATATATATATACCGCGACACTTCGTACAACCGCTCGTTTTATCGTGCTACTCCGGACTTCTCCTACTCTCTTTCTCTCTCTCTCTTTCTGCTTCGCGATAAGCCGCGCCTCTTTCGCGCGCTCGTATTCTCTTTCTCTCTCTCTCTTTCGCTCGCGGAGAGAGCCTTAAAATTCACAGCACTCACGAAAATTCCATCCGATATATATCGCGCATTGTGAAATATAAATTTATGCGCGGACCGAGAGCAATAAAAAAAATTCCTTTATCGCCGGGTTATTAATTTACTTTGCCCGGGCTGCGCGTGAATTTTATTAATTGCGAAATATCTCTTTCGAGGATGAAAATTTTTTCGCCTTTTTAAAGATAAAAAAAAGAACTCGACGCGGTGTATTGATATAATATACAAAACGAGCGAGTGATTCAGCGGTATAGCCTTCGGTAATAGTCTATATATCGGTGCGTATAAACGATTTCTGTGCAAAACCGCAACACGTAACATATCGCACCTGCATCATCATGGCTGCCTCGCAGTTTCCCTCGCGAAATCGTCGCGAAAGTGAAAACCCGCGTCGATGAAAACCTCTTTCCTTTTCGCCGTAATTGCTAATCGATCGATGTTAATGATAGGTTTGTGCGCGCACTCGTTTTCGTCTTTTACGTCTGCTGCTGCTACTGGGCCGCCGACGAGACGGTATAGCTGGGTGGCGTTGTTGCTCGATTTTTACACCACAAGAGGGAGATTATAAATGCTTCGTCTCTCGCTTTTCCTCGAACGCCCGGAATATTTTTGCATTCCGAATGAGTCGCCGCCTTAAATCTCCGCTTATTACACCCGACGCTTTTTTTCTCCCGACGATAAACGGCGCAAAATATCGAGCGCTTTTATACGGCCTTTCTTTTTATACGCCTGTTGACAAGAACGCGCGACAATGTTTACGTAAAAGCTCTCGGAGAGCTCGCACTAATGAAGTGGCGATTATGAAAATTCTGGAAAATAATATTATACCCTCGCGGTATATATAATGACTCAACTATAATATGCACAGGATTAATGCTCGAAACGCGAATCTAAAGTGCGAGAAGCCGCCCTTGATTGCGTTGATCGTATACATTAGAGGGGAGGAAAAAACGAAGCAATTCTTATCGCTCGGTTACGATCTTCGCGCTTGGTAAAGCGATACCGCGAGGAAAATGAAGCTGTTTATACCTACTGAAACGGAGGCAACACGTAGAGAGAGAGGGAGCATCAAGCTATAACGCGACGACGACGATTTCCTCGGCGCGCGAAGTAGGAAAATAAAAGCCGGCGAGGCGAGTCCTCGCGAATATACATGCAATAATAAATATCCCCGGCTTATCGTCTGGTCAAGAGCTACAGAGCAGATATAGAGTCGTCGTTGTTTTCGCGAGAAATTCCCGCCTCTGATTCTCTTCGGCAATCAGAAAAAAAAAGCTGAGAAAAAAGGAGAGCGTGGATATAAGCACGACGATCGAGATTAGCGAATCGCCGCGCGATTTTCCGGCTGGCTGAGAAGCACACACGGAAGGCGGATAAGCAATTAGAGGCGCGATTTTAATCCGGGAGCCTGATTATTCGCGGGCTTTTTTGATGGATACGGATGTGCGAGAGCCGGATACGAAGAGACGATAATCGAGCTAAGGATACGACGTCTTTATTTACAATACGCATTATAAGCGATTGTAAAATACCTCGTTGTTGCGTCGTATAATTTTACAACTCGAAAAATCCTCGTGTTTATGTAGTTCACATAAACCAGTTTGCCCCGAGATTTATGCTATTCTCTAAAATAAACAAGGAGCAAGAAAAACACTGTTTTATTAGCGCAACAAAATTTTATTTATCCCGCGGCGGCGTCGGTGGCTATATCAAGCGCCTCTAGAGGAGGAAAGACAGAGACGAAGCTATCGCGACTAATCGGATATCGGAGCGAGACGGAGAGAGAGAGAGAGAAGGCGAGATAGCGATCGTCGACTTTGTGTTTCCTTATCGGGGCCGGCAATTAAATAAGTCATGTCTCCGCGGAACTGTAACAGCAAATTGTATCGGATAGCCGTCAGGTACATCTGTAGCGTAGGTATATATAGAAAGAGAGAGAGAGAGGCGAGCGTAGGTATGTGCGCGGGAAATTTGTTTTTACTCGAGTTTTGAATGAGTGTTGCCGATAAGTAAGCCGGGTTTTTTCTCCTTTTCCAAAGCGGAATCGTTATTACTCCAGGCGCATATATATACTCTAGAAGCTGGATG
Organism: Cecidostiba fungosa; assembly: GCA_900474305.1. NCBI lineage: Eukaryota > Metazoa > Arthropoda > Insecta > Hymenoptera > Pteromalidae > Cecidostiba > Cecidostiba fungosa. The sequence continues at coordinate 311,108 of UCOJ01000012.1, forward strand.
CGTTTAATATTTCCCCTATAACGCGGCGGCGGTCGTTCCGCGTATATGCGCGTTATTGATTCAACCGGTGCAGGATTAAGCTTATTTTTATGAACTTGAAATTGGATTAAATAACTTTAATTATCTGTAATTGCGCGCCATTTTACAGGGTGATTGTTTTTTATTAACCTCCGCTGCAGCAGCCGGGCGGTATATGATCCTTGATTCGCGTATCGGATGCAATATGTATATGTGCGCTGCATTCAAAAATATCTTAGTTATAATATTCCCCGGTATTTTTATCCCCGCTAATCCGTAATAATCACTCGGCAAGCGGATCAGCTGTTAATTTTATAGTTCCAACTATATTTAACTGAGGTATGCAGAGCCCGTAAAAACGAATATGGTAAATACAATAAGTAGATAAAGACCCGCGTGCTCAGCTATAGACGTTATTTCGATCTTAATTGTGAAGCAAAACTGCAGATATTGGCGTAATTAAAACGTCAAAGCAGAGGCTCGTAAAGCACTAAAGTTCAACATATACAATTACCACGAGTGACTCATTTGCGACGATGCTGATCGAACAAAGCAAAAAGAATAACACTATATACGCGAACGTGTAGCACCCGACGGTCTGAGTCATTATTGTGTTGAAGCTGGGACTTATAGACGCGGCTCTCCGAATTTTCACAGTGTCCAACAATTATCATTTGTACTTAATACAAATAATAAGAATAGAAGAAATTAGGAATATAAAGTTATTCAAAGCTCCACTGAAGCGGAAATATCAGAGGTTATTAGTAAAACTGATATATAGATTTTGCGCGCAGATTTTGACGAGGGAAATAGAAAAGTGTGAATACGCCACCTATCGCCGCCAGGCTGTAGAGACAAAACTGTTTTGTTTTACGTTTACTGATGTCATACTACCAGACTGATTCCGCATTTTTACTCCCCGTATAGCAATCCACAAAAAGGCCTTAAACCTGACAATCAGCGCGCATCTCTGATCAAATAAATCAATAGTCCGCGGCCGTTTATATTCCCTAGCATGCACACCAATCAGACCTCCATATATTATATCCGGGCAAACAACAACGCGGAGAGTTAAATTTTCATAACGCCATTATCGACGCTCGTAAATTCGTAATCGACGATTAGCCACAATCGTTATACACCAGTCTAGGAGATCGGCTGGCTATATAGTCTCGATTAGCTTTAAGAGAGAGAAAGAGAGAGCGTGTCATTATTCGGCGGGCGCGATTTATTATAGCATTCCAGACTAGACTGACGCAAGCCAGTACGTGTGGGCGAGCTTCCGCGCGCGCGAAAATAGTCGAGTTTAAGGTATATCGTGCACGGCTTTCATGCTCGGACGATAACGTACGGTGTCCGGTCTCGCGCGCTTTAATTTTGAGCGATTGTCCGGTCGTACACGTGTGGTATATATTAGATGGATCGGAATTTGCGCGAAGAGCGATATTTTACCGAGTGATTTCACGCCTCTCAGCTGACATGGATTTTTAGTAGCAATTCACTTTTGTTGCTTCTCCATTTGAGACACTGTACTAAACTTAGCATCAAAGAAAAACAAGAAAACGAACACCGCACTTAAAACCACAGCGAAGAAGAAACCACTCCAGACGCTCGGTCTAGCCGTCGTCGCCGAGGGTAAAAAAAAGCCAGCGGCGCATCCTTTCGAGTGAAAGAAAATCAATCGAGTGTAGATCTCGTCCTTTTTCCCCACTCTTCTCTGTCTCGTCTCGTCCCCTCTATATGCTCTCTATACACTTACGCGCACGGCTGGAAGTCAGAGTCACGGCGATTCCGAGAATCCGTTCGTGATCTCTCCGCGTCGTACCATTCAGCTGCATCATCATCATAGGTGGGTATATAGAAACGACGAGTCTCGCGTGTTGCGAACGAGACGCTCGGTTTTATATATACGTGAGCGTATGTAACGCGAGAGGGTCGTTTTATACGTGCGTGCGTGTATACGAGCTCACACATATATGCACAGGACGCACTGCAGGTGAATGAGAGAAAGAGAGATACAACTGATTGAGAACTGATTGATGATTACGATCGAGCAAGAGGGGAATCAAAGAGCGGCCGTTTCGTGCTCGACAAGTGTATACGCGAGCTTTGATATTGTGAAAAAGTGACAATCGCCGCTCTGACTGATTTATATCGAGACACACACAGCACTTCGGTTAAATTTAGTCTCCGGCCTGTAGTATAATTAGAAGTGGTATTCCATATCGAAATCTTTGCGAAATGTCCGTATAGAGTTGGTGATTGATCGTGGACTTTTAGTAGAAGAAACTTTTTCTATACTCATGCAAAGCCGCCCGAGTATTATAAAAATGTCGCTATGAATCACCAGTCGCGTATACGACATACTTGCGATCCATCCAGATACCAGCGAATATAATCGTCGCCAGCAGCGGCGGCGAGTGCACAGAGGCATGCACGAGTGCGAAAAAAAAAGACTCGCGGAATGCGCAGAGTCGAGTAGCTTGTTGCGCGCCTATGGATAAGAGGAAGCAGCTTTCTCCGCGTGCTCGGTCGTCTCAGGGGAGAGCAAGTTGCTGCTTGAGAGAGAGAGAGAGAGAAGCTCAACGAGTGTCCGGTGTCCGGTGTCGATGTCGGTGTCCCCTTTCTCTCCCGCCGCACCTCATCCCGTATAGTTGCGTTGAGTGTGCGCGCTTGTACTGACATTGTATGCGCGTTTTTCGAGACTGCGATTGGGCAGACTTTCAAGTGGGTACAATTCGAAGCGTTAGTCAATTTTGGTAGCACTCGAGAGATAAAACATTTCGCGCAAAAACACTCGATAGAAAGAGATGGAGGTATAGAATGCGGTGCGCGCGAGTGTGTGGCTCTCTCGGCATCTCTCCGTCTATACTTCTGCTCGAAGCAACAACTCTGCCGCCGCACGACCCGCGGTAAGCAAAGCAAACGACCTTCCGTGGAATCTGGACAACCTGTCTGCACCGCCCGCCGCTGACTTCTCTCTCTCTCTCTCTCTTTCGCAGCTTTGCAGACCAGATCTCTCTCCTCTGCAGCACTTGTTCCACGCGGTTCTCCTCCTCCGCTCTAACTCGCTCTTTCTCTCTCTCTCTCTCTTCCTCTCCCGTTCCGGAGGATCTTGGTGGCAGTAGCACAAGCATCGAAGCCGCCGCTGCTGCCCCTCTTATTACATCAACCCCGTTCGCCAAGATCATATACCAGTCTCTCTCTTTCTCTCCTGTTCTCCCTCTCTTGCGTCGGCGCGAGGAGGACGAGGACTAGTGTACCGTTACAATACCCGTCCTGAGCTCCTTTCTTTCTCTCTCTCTCTTCTCTTCGCAACCGCCCGCGCAGGAGAGAGAACCGGGCGCTGCCTCGCCGAAAAGTCGTCCGGATTGTCCGGAAGCCACAGGAGCTGCCTGCGAGGAAGGAGGAGTAGGCGCCACCACTGACTTGTATATATGTATACGGGTTATAGGTGGTACATAATACCGGCTGCTGCTGCTGCGGGCGCGTGCCTCGAGAGACTGAGAAAGAAGTCCATCAGGTTTTGCCGTTTCTCCGCGGCATTGACGAGCTGCCGCTCTTTTGTTGTGTTTACATACACGCTGCCGCCGCTGCCGCCGCCGCTACTGCTGCAACGAGCGTTCGACGATGATTCGCGCTTTTTCAGCCTCTTTTTTCACGCTCTCCAACTACCTACTCCACTCTTCTTTTTTTTCCCCTGCGGTTGTCTCGGCTCTTACGGCTTTTATCACTTATACCGCGTTAACGAGCCTTTTGTCTAGCGGTTTTTGCTTCGTTGCGATGCTTTTTGCTCCATACCGATCGCTTTTCGATCGAGAACTCTGTGTTTGTACACGCGGGAGCTTTTTCGAGTTTTTTTTTCTTCTTTCGTATATACTCTTTGGCGCTTTATCGGTTCGTTAATGATGATGACTGATTAAGCGGCCGAACGGATATAATGAGCGGTGTGTCGAGTCTTTTTTTTTAAAGCCTTTTGCGTGCGTCATATGTTTTATCGTGATTATATTGAACTGCCGACGTACTTCACTTTGGAAATTGATAGCGAGAGGTAATTATTTTCGGAAATACTAATGTATCCCAGGGGAGAGAGAGCGCGAGCTGCAATGTGTATATATACGCTAATTAAAGCGATACATTGATTTATCGATTTGTTTGTCGGTGTATTTAATATGAGGAGAGCCGTCAGTAGTAGCAGACGTGAGCTGGTCAGCCGTCGTATCGGAATGTTTCTGCTGATGATAACTGTGTGCCAAAATACTTTTCTTTCGGGCACTCAACAACTCGCATTATATATGAAGAGCTCAGAGGAATCTTTCCAGACTGCGTCAAAGAAATTCGGGAAAAAACGTGCCTGAAAACAGCCAATAAGGAAAAAAGAAGCCGGGGGGCCATAGAGAACGTGAAGTGTGTGTATGGCAAGGAGGAGAGAGAGAGAGAAAAAAAACGACGATCGGGGAGGCTTATAAACGTCGTAAAGCTCCGCGATTTTCGAGTCCTTGGCGATTCGCGAGCCAAGATTTAAAGCCGAAATCCCGTGGCCAATTACGGCGCGGGGATCATCATTTCTATTTTAGGGCTTGAATGAATCATGCGCGCGTTGTTAATCGGCCGGAGGCTCGATGATGATGATGCCTTTTTTTTCTCTCTCTCTCTCTCTCTCTTTCTCGTCGAATCTCAGCGTTGACTAACGTTTATTGCCTCTCGTTCCTCGGATTCCACGTCTTTTCTCACTTCTCCCCCCGTTTATCTAATTTCGGGTTTACGCTCGTCGTCTTTCCACCAAATCAAGCTTTTTACAACGCGCTTGTGAGAAGAAACGCTTGAGATTATACATGTGTATAGGTATATACATATAGCTCGTTCGCTCGGGGAAAGGTCGAATACGACGGAATTTCGTTCCTCTCAGGGACGCGCGCGCAAGCGATAAAGATACGGCGCGCGAGATGCTCGGCGACGTTTTTCTGTAATGCGACCTAATGTGGGACGCGAGTCTTTCTTTTTTCCCTTTTTTTCTGCTCTTTCAGACTCGCGCTATCAAAACACTCGGCGCTCCGGAGATACCCGCGCGTTCTTTCTATATACCTGTGTATGTGTATGTGTCATACACATATCTCGGAGTGACTGCCGATTTTTTGTCGATCGTTTTTTGTTTCTCGATCTCTCGGCGTGTCTCCCGCACTGCTGTGCTTCTCTCGAGTTTTCATGAGCGCGAGCGATTCTTTGCGTGTATATATAGGGAGAATGAATTTGCATAATTCAAGGCCAGCTTTCCTGCCTCCGTCGCTGCCGCCGATGTGCTTTTTGTCGATTTTTATATTTCGACTTTTAAACACACTCACACATGAACGCGTTACATATATCATAACTTTTATTATTGCGAAACGCCGCGAAATAAGAAAAACGGATGTTTCGCGATCGCGCGCTAATTTATGCTAACGCGCTTCTCGGCCGCTTGACAGACGTCGAGCCGTAGTAAAAATTTTATCTGAATTATCGAGAGAGAGAGAGAGAGAGAGAGAGAGAGAGAGAGAGAGAGAGACACGAGACGAGACAGGCTAGATTTTTGTTAAAAAATCTCGATTAAGAATTTCGAGCGGATTCGCGTTGTCTCGTTTCTTCTTCTTGTTCCTTTTTTATATTAGTGGATTTTTGCTGACGGCATGAATTAGCGTTCAGGAAGTCGGAATTTATGCTAATGACCGTAAACATATTACGTATTTAAATACGAATAGTGACGATTTTTCCTTCAGTATATCGTCGTCGCCGTGTGTGTCGAACGCGGCGTAACGATATAATAACGAGCGCGCAAATGGGTATTATTATGGAAAATCTCTGAAGCCACTGACAATATACCAATGTTCATGTTTATACAACTCATTTTTTCCCTCCGTGAAAATGATGCGAAAATTATTCAAAAAAGTGCAACTTTAATGGCGCACTTACGCCACTAATTCCTCTGGTATATTGAATTAAAAACGCATTATTGAAATATTTCTCGTATATAACTTTCGAGACGCACTAACAATACAGTGTACAATCGATATAAAAGCAGCAGCAGCAGCTTCTCTATAACGAGCCCGAGCATTCCATCGCAAATCTGAGGAATTCATATCTCGGGTGAGTACCACAAAAGGCCGCAACTCTTTCAATGAAATAGATCGACGTCCGCGCTAAAACCCGCGACAATTTATGCGATTATAGAGCGCGCAGCGAGTAAACAATGGGCGCCGCGCATAATTCCACATAAATCGCGCAGTAGTCTATATACCTTGCGACATACAGCTCATATATATATACGCGCTCGAGTCTGCAGCAGGGAAATCGCTCGGAAACATCGGGTAATTGCGGCATTAAGTCAGTCTCGGGTCGGTTCGCGCGCGCGCGCGCCGCGTTAAAAGGTGTTATTACGCGTAACCAACCGACTGTACGTGAAATCACGTAAGGTTTTTAGTTGGTCGGCCGTTTGAACAAGATCGATCGGATCGCGATCGGTGGACGCGCGCGCGCGCGCAGAGTAGCTGATAGTCGTGCACACGCCGCAGGAATAATCATTACCTATAAGCAAGAGCGTATATACGCAAGCGAGAGATCGTAATCGATATGGTCGCGCGCGTGCACTCGATAAGTACGTCGACGAGCGCCTTGGTATTTTTCTGTCTCTCTTAGAATTTTTTTTCTTCTCGATCTCTCTCTGCGTTTTTTCGCCGTTGGGCTTTTTGGTAGAGTTATATTTTCAGTGGTTTCCTGGCGGATTTACGAGTGATTCGGTAGTATTCGCTTTATAACGAGTGGCTAATTTATTGTCAATCGATATGCACGTAAGAGGGTAAGAGGTAGTGATTGGAAAGAGACTTATACTTCCCCATTTTATACAATCTGCGCGGTATTATATAAAGCTTATTATTGATTAATTTCATAACTGGAAAGTATCGAAGGGAAATCGGATTTTTATTTTTCCGTTAATCGAGAAAAAGTAGTCTGCACCGATATATTCTAAAGACAGCTAATATCGTCCGGAGAAAATGAAAAAAAAGATGAAGAACGACGCATCATCGAACAATTATAAAATTACTGCTGTCCCATCACTCGAAAGCGCGCCGATCGTGTCTCTCCGCTATACATGTTGGCTTAATAATCCAATTACTGTCAATAATTTCACGAGGTGAAAAAAAGAAGAAAGAACGTCCGCGAATTCCACAATTAAATACCGACGACGTCGCGTCGAGACGCCGACGACAAAAAAAAGTGGGGGGAGGGGGACGAACAAGCGTTCAATCATCCAACAACGTTGTCTGCACCAACAAAAACAGACAGAGAGACAGCGCTGCCGTCGAGAGGACAGAGACTGCGCAACGCGAAATTATTCATTGCGCGTAATTAATACATACGAACCGTGAGGGTATACACACGTATATAGCTACATACACGCTCATGAGTCGCGAGAGGAGAGGAAAAGAGCACTTTAATAACGCGCCGCGTCGTACACCGGTCATGTACATACGCAAGCATTATATGTACCCGCACGCCCAGGTAATTTTGTCATCGGAGAGTTTGCTCGGCTAAGGGGCTTCCTTGTCAATTAAGTATACGTGTACTGCCTGCGAGAATTAATTATTGGCTCGTTTAAAAGTGTTGCAAACTCGGATATCGCCTTTTTTTGTCCTCGAGCTTTTTCGACGAAATTTTTATGTAAGCTCGCATCGAGTTCATTAAAAGAGAAATAAAGTTTCATTACAGGCTACTGCACACAAAAGCCTCTGAGGAGTCTCCGAGTTCACAAAGCTGCATCAACAATCTGAATTTTTTAACTGTCCGATTTGACACGGAATACAGCACGTATATACACGTGTATATACTTACGCGCCGTCCAAGACGTGTAATTTTCTGCGGGGCAAAGGAGGAAGGCTATTCCTGCCGCCGCTGCCCCCGTTACCGCCTTCTTCTTTCTCTGTCCCTCTTGCTCCTTCGTCTTTTGCTTCTGCTCTTTATTTTGCTCTCTCTCTCTCTCTCTCTTTCTCCGCTCAGCGGCTCTACTCTCGGACACGAGAGAATAATCTCCTTCTGTTTCTTTCGCTCGCCCCCCGTATACATATAATGTAATGCACGCCTGCTCTCCTTCTCTCCCCCCTATACTTCTCTCTCGAGATGCCTGTGAGAAAAATAGCATCGAAAGAGAGCGCATCGTTTATGCACTTTCGCCCCGGCTATTTGCATGCTTTCACGGCTGCATTATTGTTTTTCGATGGAACGTTTTCAAATCGATGCGGCCTCGGATATATAGATACTCGCGGTTTCTCGAATTTTGAATAATTACTTCCTCGAACAAAGGAGCTACTTATTCGCGGAAACGAACAAAGAAGTACTCATTGGCGGTATGATGAAGTTCCTTTTTTATTTAGTTTAAAAAAAAATAAGTGATTGAAAAAATTGAAAAAATTTTTCGTTCCGTGAATTAAGCATATACGCGTTCGGTATATAATAATTCATCACTGCCAAGTCGAGCACGGTGCATGATTGATTCATTAGAGGCTTTCGTCTTGAGTAATGAATAATCAAAGTCCGTACAATGAGAATTCTCATATCGATTCATCATCAGAAAAAAAATATCATTATATCGACTTTGCGCGCAACACCTGCCAGTCCAAACAAAGTGTGCATCAGTATAATACAAGAATGGCATCACGGTAGTCGATCAAATTGAAAAAGAACGAATAACCAGGCATTTTGACTTGGCAACACGAGTGGCTCCGCATATATAGCACCCGCATCGTCTTACATTTCTCCCATGCGTACTATACATAGCCCGTTGTTTTTGGGGCATCGTCCATGCTACAACAGGCGGATGTTTACATTGCGCTTTTGGGCTCGTCGTTTTCAACCGCAGCTTGCCTGTACACACCACGAGATTTTTAACATTTTATCGCCTGTAGTCGTGAGTTTCGAAATTCACGTGCACAGCGAGAGTATAATCTACCCAAAGTCGATTATTTCATCGAAAGTCAGGCGCGGCGATAAAAAAATGCCTGGTCGCGCGATAAAACCTCGAACGTTAGCCGAGAGGAGCGACAAATTTAATTGAAAATAAAGGAAGGTCCGAGAACGCGCGCGCAAAAAATTCACCGCAAAGAGATCGTTTCCCTCGATAGCTGCGGCGAAATGTAAATTGGACCTCTCTCGGGTTTTCGATCGTGGCGCGACGAAGGACCTGTATTATATATAAACGATGTGGAGGATGATATAAACTGCAAGGACCAGCAGAAATCAGGCCAAAACGCAGGCGAGGCGGAAAGAGAAGGTCCGAGAGTATAATACGCGCAAATCTCTCCGCGCTTTCGTTTCCGGCACAATAATCATCGCGCGGTCCTCTCGTCGCTAATAAGACTCGCTTGTAACGCGCGCATACGAGTAAAAGATACGACGCGTCTATAGATATACGTATATACGCGATCATTATGCCGTGAGTTGTAAATGTGTTATAGGAATGTCCCCCTAAAGGGGAGATCTGTCCAATAAATAATTCTCCCTTCGACTCGTGTGTGACGTCATACACACGAAAAACACTATTATTACGAGGAATACGAGTAGGCACATATAGATATACGCGAGAGGACCGTCCATATATATTCCGAAGGTAGGAGATAACGTGACACGGCCGATATTTATGCGGAAACGCCGTTACTTCTTTCCAGAGCCTTTCGTATATACAGCGTACGTTCGTTCCTCTTATCTCCCATCTCGCGCGCCAAATGCATATACACGCGGCGTGCTATTATCGTTTTGCGCGCACCTACGTATGTGTGTGTGTATATATATAATAATCCAGCGCTCGCGCGAGCGCGCGGGAAAATTGAAAATTTTATTGGCTTTGTTTGGGGGGCCTTTTGTGCGAAGGCTTATATGCGTGTGCGTCTCTTTATCGTTTGTCCGCAGGCAGCAGGAGCGAGAGACTCGCGCGATTGTGTCGAATAATAATCGCAAGCGCGCGAGCAGAAGGCGATAATGGGCTCTCTCACTCGCGCGAGCCTTATTTCACCGGGCTTTACGATTTCCCGCAATTACGCGCTGCCGCGCACGTATCGATGAATATGCAAAAGACGAGAGAGGGGCCGGGCCTTTTTCAATAAAACAATGACTTTGTGCGATGATTTGACGCGATAATGATCGTCTTCTTTTTTGTATTACGAATGGCATAGTGCGAATTCCTTACTGAGTGTGTTCCGTTCCGATGTCTGGAATTGGATCTTTTGAAATAAAAATTTTAAGCTTATGCGTCTAAAAATTCTTATTGAACAATGCCTTATTGAACAATTTTGGAATGGCCCTTCTAGATGATACCATTACAAAAACTGCTCATTGTTACCACCTGCTTGGTTTCGTCGTGCTATATCCGTCTGAGTTGTTTATTTTTCTTTTTATTAAATCGATTATTTAAGCGCACTAGTTTTCTGACTTTGCGGTTATAGTGTTATTAAAGCGCACGCTCGACCGAGCGCACATTATTTGTCAGAAAGCAATTTTGAAATTCCATACTCGAGTTTATAAGAGAAAGTGAATAATCACCGTTACACATCACGGACTTTTAATTTGCAGCAAAACGATAACCTACAGAAAAAAGCGCCGTATGATAAAATCGTTATGTCGAACGGTAGACTTCATAAACGTAACACAATAACGATATTTCATCAGCAAAATAATCAGCGTATAAAAGCGCCGCCCGATTTATACAGACACGAAGTCTTAAAAATCCACGCCCGCTTGGATTTCGTTAATCTCTCATTAGCGCCGCGTTTTCCGAATCCGAATCAATTCTTCCAGACCGACAATCGAGAATAAATAAATCAAGCGCTCGAGCATTAAAAGCCCTGCGCTCTCGCGTAGCAGTTATTACACGAGCGAGAGAAAGATACAACGATCGGATTTCGAAATTTCCCCTTTTATCTCCGGTCGTCATTTTTATTCTCCGATTCCATCGAATTATGTACGCGCTCTCGTACGGGGATTAAAATAAATTTAACGCGCCTGCCAGGCCCACTATGCGTCGTCGAGGGAAGAGCCTTGAGTGCTCGCGCCGCTGACAGCGACGGACCACTTCTTCCTTTTTTTCCGCGTATATATATTCTTTCTCTTTCTCTCAGCCGCGGTCAAGCGACGGCGAGTGAAAGGGATCGCGCGAATTTTCGTTCGTACGGTATATATATACATACATATAGGTACACGAGTGCTCTCCGAGGTGCATGTATGATCCGCCGCGACAAGAGACGCGACCAATGCCAAAGTGTCGTTGGCACTCGCGCGGCGACAAGGAACCGAGAAGGAGAGAGAGAGAGAGAGACTGTGAAGGTGAGCGATAGCTCTCGGCTGTGTCCGTATGCATTATGCACACTTTGTTCGTCGCGCCGTGAAAATGAGAGATTCAACGTTTTCAACGTATAGCGATGGATTTATTTCCTTAAGTGCGGACTCGAGTCTCTCGCGTGAAATTATTAATTGCGCGCGTCGTCGACTCGACCTCTTTGGGCGTATTTCTTTTTTAGCCTCCGAGGAAGTTGGCGCATGACGCACTTTGAATTTAGGTTCACGGTAATTTTTATACAGAATTATGCAGTCGGTGATTCGCGAAGCTTATTTTATTATAGCGTTTAATTTTACGGTGCTCTGTCCGGTTGAGAATGACGACAAAACTTTTCGGACATTCGGCTGTAAACAGGTGGATTTACGGCGAGTTTTCGCTGATTGTACTCTAATTGTCCGGTAAAGTTTCGCTAATTACATTAAAATTTGGAGAAAGTTCGTTGGCGAATATCAAAATACGACGACGTCGGGTTAATGAATCTCGGAGTTAATGCAAGGTCGCGATAACACTTTTATGATGATGATTCGCGACTTTCTTTCGTTTTTCATTCCCAGTCAACCCACTCGCGACGACGAGTGTAAAAATAACGTGGGCCGATTATCGAGAGATTATTTATCGGCCGTGACAAATTCTCAGATTTTACAGCCATTATTGTAGATAGCAGGATTATGCGCGTTTAAGCTATGGAGTAGAAATAGCTGTCTTCGAAACTCGAAGAGAGAAAAAAAAAGTGATGGGTTATAAGAGATCACAGCTCTGAAAGAACGTCACTCAATCACGCGGTTAAAGAGATTAGCCCGAATTTCCTGAGAAGCAATACGCCGAAAAAGGAAATCGGTGACAGCGCAGTAGGGGCACACATAATCCTCGGTCTATAACGAACTGTCCAGAGTGGAATCAAGAGCGGTGTAAAAAAAGTTCGTAGACTCCTAATTTAAAATATGATAATAATACGAATTCGTGAATTCACGTCGAATGCGACAACACATCAGAAATCTCAAACTCGAGGCTCAAGAGAATAATATATAAAAAACACGCGATTATTGAAAAAGTCGAGAGTCGCCGCAATCACGAGTAAGCGTAGAAGCAGCGGAATTCCGCATCAGCAAAACGAAAGCGAATGCGTCTGTCGGCTTCGCAAGGCAAAAGGAAGCGTAGGAAGCTCCAGCAGCAGCAGCAGCCACCGCAGTGGAGAGCCTGCAATCCCGCTCTCGCGCGCGCAACAGTGTTTTTGAGGCCCTCAAGGTCTCTCGACGCACGTATACACCTATATATACATCTTGCAGCTCATACTCATATATGCAGCACGCTTCCGCTTTCATATTATATATACTCTCCCGGGGCCCGATTACCCGGCGGATGAATTTTTATTTATCGCAAAAAGGCAAGGTGGCACGCTGAGTAGTTAATGGTTATTGGTTTGCAATACCCTATAGATATACATCGCGCCGGCCATGCTGCACAGTGTGTATAATACGCGAAAGAAAGAGCAGCAGCAGCAGCAGCACAAAGGCCGGACACACGAGGGCCGCGCGCGCGCGCGCATGCAGCATCGCGCAATAATAAATTCTATCGAGGCAACGTGACTTACTCTCGGCGGCGCGAGCGCCGTTGCCGCCGGCAGATTCTCGCTTGTGCTGAGAGAGCTCGAGTATTAATTGTTAATCGCACACACGCCGAGAGAGCTCGTACGCCCATTGACGAGGCGGGGAGACTCGCGAAATTGCGCCGCGTTGATGATGAAAAGATCCGATAACGAGAGGAAATGCGAGGAACTGAGTTATATCGTTGCGCGCGGGGCTTTTTCGGCCGTCTCTCTGAGGCGCTGCATCGATGATGGCTCGTGTGCTGGGTCTTGAGACTCAATGGGACTTTTGTGCAGTATAAGTAATTGCTCCTTTGTAAAGATTGAAATTCACTGTAATTTCGTGACGAAAATCGCGGTAATGTTGATCGATAAATATACCTCGATGGAAAACGATGGTCGATTAAAGAGCCAGACACGTGCTAATTATGCCGCACTTTATCAAGCGCTCATTATGCGAGGCGGTAAAAATATTATCCTCTCCTAATACAACGAGCGAGGAGTGTTTCCTCGATTAGCGATTCATATGCATATATCCAGCATCAAATATCAAGAATATGTGTATGCGAGAATAAAAGGTTGTTGAAGCTTGTACTTACATAGTGCGGAGAGAGGCAGCGGTCGCGAGCGGCAGAGCGAGATGGGCCTGAGCTCCTCCCTGTCCCGGATCGGCAGCTACCAACTCGGACAGAACGAGAACAGTGGTGGTGGTCGGCGCACCTCCAGCGACGGAGACGGCGGTACCGTTGGCCAGAGCCCTCGGCAGGTCCTGGTCGTGCTGAAGATGCAGCTGCGGGTAGTGCAGGTGCAGCGTGGTGGCTCCAGCCGACGCTCCATTAGCCGCCTTGGCCACGTAGTTGACCGGGATCAGTCCAGCGGTGCTCGCCCCGTTGTTCCTGACCGAGGGTGGCGATGGCGTGGGCGGCGAGGGCGGGGGCGGCGGGTACTCGACTACCTGCACCCGGTCGGCCTCGCTCTCGTAGATGATCTCCTTGTCGTGGGTGTACATGACGGTCTTCTGACCGTCGTTGTAGATGAGGTCGATCATCTTGTGCTCGCCGACGCCGGGCTCGGGACTGACTCGGCCGTCCTCGGGGTCGGTCTGCTGCTGGGGCTCGTCTGCCTCCGCCGCCTGCTGCTGCTGCTGCTGCAAGCTCGACTGGTGATGGTGATTGCTGGTGGCGTGCTGCAGATGATGACTGTACTTGGGGTGATGGTGATGATGATGGTGATGATGGTGATGGTACTTGGGGTGCAGGGCCACGTGGTGAGGCTCGTGCAACTCGAGCACGCTCACCGGCTGCATCGTCGCGAGCAGCACCTGCTCGCTTGGGTCCGACTGCGTGGGATTGCTCAGCGACGAGGAGGCCGGCGACACGGGACCCTCCTGGACCTATACACGCCCGCACGGAGCAACACAAAGAGCACACACCGTCAGCCACTGTTCGTTTGTTTGTTTTTTTTCAAACTTCTTTTTTTATTCATCCTACATTCGTCGACTCGAGGGGATAATAACCTCGTACGTAACGTCTGTTTGGGTACTGTCGCGGTAGAAAGTATACACTGTTTGTTTAGATATGCGTATGTTTTCAAAAATTTTCATACCGATCTCACTTTCACTAATATACATTCGATATTTACACGCAGCAGCAGCAGCAGCCGAGCAAGCAAATAAACAGGTAAAAATTTTCTCACACGCGTTGATACTAGTAATGCATCGATTCAGGCGTACATATCCCGACAGTCACTATAACAACAATGACACGAGCGAGTTCCGAGCAAATAATATATATAACGAAACATTTCTCCTAGTCACTTTCGAGTCGGTCTGTACGTGCGCGCGGCTAAAACATCCTGGCTGCATCATCAGCAGCGCAGGCCTGTCGAGGATGGAAAAAGGGGGTGAGAGAGACTACAGAGAGCGACGTAGCTCGGACGGAGAAGAGCGGCAAGAAAGAGCCTCGGACTATACACACTACTCGGCGGCAGAAAAAGGAGGCGAGGAGAGCGCGTGTATGTGTGTGTGTGTGTTGGCCTACACCGCTCGAGGTCCGATTATACAATGGCCCTAACTCTCGGATACACCTATACGCTCTCATCTCCCTCCTCTCACTCTCACGGGGGATGTCCACAAAAAACGCGCGAGCGAGCGGTCGTTAGAACGCGCACGAAAATGGCCCCACCGGAGGGAGCTGCGCAGTCCGTCTTGCTGGCTTTTTTTCTTCCTCCTCCTCCTCCTCATCCTCCTTTTTAATCTGTTCCTTTGCTCTTTTTCGGCTTCCTCGGGCCACCTTACCTATAGTATGTGTGTGCGCGCGTCGGGCATTTTTCAGGCTCGTTTTTCATTCACGCGCCTTTATAGAGCTCGTTATTAAGCGGAATCCGTCGTCTCTCCGAGCGCAGCTTCTTGTGTGTGTATTGGGTTGCGCGGGGGGCAATTAACGCGATTCTTTTTACAAAAGGGCGAGCAAGTTATTCGATATTCACGGGAATATGAGGGACGCGCGGACGTTTGTTATTTCCGGAGCTTAGATGATCAAGTTTTCATTGATGATTTCCGATTGGAGATATATGGCTATCGCCTTGAGGATTATACTCTTATGGCGTAAAAACGTCTATGATCGCGCGCACGTGTGCGTCACGTCTATTAGAAAAAAGTGACAGACTTATTATACCGCTAGTTTCGTCTTTAGTTTCAAGACATCGTAGTTGGGAATTAATATAATCAACGTTTATGCGCGAAGCGCCTATCTATATCGAATATAAAATATACGTTTCCACAATTATACTCTCGAGCGGTGAAAACATAATATCTCCAAGTGATGTGTCTAATGATTTCCAACGACCGAAACGAATATGAATAGACGCGGACGTTCGGTATTATTAAAGTTATCGAGCTAAACGTGTCTGGAGCGTATGAACATACACATACGCGAGAGATTTCCACTCGTTGAAAAACAAGCAATATTATCAAACGAATATTTTTCTTCCTGTGGCGCTAAATTAAGTCTTCAATCAAAACTATCCTTCGCGTTCACGCGATCGCCCATAAATAAACAATTATACAAGCGCAAAAGTGCGATAAAGGGAATCATCCTCTCATACTTATACATATACATACAGACTTCTATAAGTATCTCGACTTCGCTTCGTCATCGACTCTTCTCTGTGTGAGTGTGTGTGTATGCACGCGCACAGGTGAAAACGAAAAAAAAAAGAGAAAAACGACGAGGCGGCGGTTTATACAACGGCGCGACTGATGCGAGATTTTCGAATGGCATTAGAACACAGAGTCTCGCATTAAAACGTCCGCGAGCTAGCTCGCGCGCGCGAGATCATAATAATTAATCGTGCATGCGTTAGACTTGTATAGACGTATATATGTATACATGTCGTCTCTCTCTCTTTCTCTCTCTCTCGCGAGTGAGCGTTGGAGAGGAACACAAGACGTGCCATCAGTGATGCTGTGGAACCACACGCGGGAGAGTCCGAGATTAGACGGGAGATAAGCGCGAGCGCGCATACTCTCCGATGCCATTAGCTCTCTTCTCCACCTCATTTTTTTCCTTTCCGTTTGGCGTTTCTCGTCGTTTTTTTCTCTGTTTTCGCCGTCGAGCTTACAGTCAGTCTTCTCTTATTACTCGGCGTTTTGCGCGTTAGATGGACACATTACGTCTGTGTGTATGTGGATGGCGCTGAAACTTTGGCGATATACGGATGACGCGATCGGTTAATTTTTATGTTCCCGAGCTACGGATGCTCGCGGAGAATTTTAATTAACGAGAGAGAAAGAGAGAGAGAGAAGGATAAAGTTATAGCTTTTAAGTATACTTTATTGCCTAAGGTTATCATTATGAAGTTTATGGTTTTAATTTACGAGGCTCCTAGACAGCCCCGGCTGATTATTTTTTCCGATAAATTTCGTTACCGCTTTGTTGGTTTTGTAAATGAGACATTACATTGTGACTTGAAATATACATCCTGTGTGTCTGTTTTATTTTGACGCGGGAAATTTATTAACTGACGAGAGATCGAGCTTCCTGCATAATTATACCTATACGCGAAAAACAATCAAAGCAGCTTTTGTTTGCAAAGAACTCGACTTATGAAAGCACACGGGAAAAACAACGAAAAAAAAACTTGGCTCAACCCCGAGACTCGATAACTCTTTATTCGCGGTCGTCTAATCTCATCCCGCATGCAGATAGCGCGTGCACAAGCTTATACATAATTCCGCGCTAAAGTCTCCTCTCGATTGCCCTTCGCATTCTCGATCGATCCGATTATTAATCATCCTCCTCCTCTCTTTCTCCTACTCGCAATTAAGAACCGCTGCTGAGTTGCTCTTTCTCCCCGACGACGATATGGCAGACACTCGGCGAGGAGAAAAAGAGAGACGAGGAGCCGTGTTGCGCGTCTCTCTGACATAACGGCGCATATAGGTGCAGCAGAAGCTTATAAGAAAAAGAATCTAATGGTCGCGGTTATACGGGAGGGAAAATTAGAGGCGGAGAGACAGATAGATTTCGAGGCGGTGCGCTCGAGATCTGTTTAAGGGCAACGCGCAACTTGGCTCCCGTATAATGGCGGTTAATTGGTCCAAGAGAGAGAGAGAGAGAAAGAGCGTTTTGTACGTGTCGCGTATGTACGAGGGAATCGGTTCCTCGAACGACTTTCTTCTGCGTTTCCGGATAAAAATGCGCGTGTGTGCTGTGCCAGCTTGTGATGTGAGAAATACGGCTATTTGCGCGTGTGTGCATTATAGAGGCGGTATATATATCGCGGCTGATTTTGCGCGACTCACGCTAATGGTGTCTCCGCTGGAAAAATATATCGCAAGCATCGAGCTGTTTCGGGGAATCGTTACCGCCAATGAACCCGAGAGGAATAATTCAGCGACTAATAATTCACGAGCTGTCGGAGGAAAAATTTACGAGACGCGAAATTGCCGAATTACAAAACGATAATGCGCGGTGTGTGCATCAGTGCGTAGTGTATACTTATATGTACCTATAAGCGCGCAGCTGTGTGTCTCTGGCATCTTCACAATTTTTTTTGCCACCTTGCAGCTCTGTACTTTTTGCTCCGGTGAGTGTGAGGTAACACACACATACATAGCGCACGGAAAGTTCGCGGCTGACCTATTATAAAGCGTAAAAAGAAAAGATAGACGTATATAGTCGGGCCGATGAAACTATTATACACACATACGTAACTGCGGCGTGATTCGCATTTCGTAAGAGAGCGCGCGGCGCGATTAAGTGGAAATTATTACATATTTACGGTTATTAAGTGCCATTACTATAACGTCGCGCCGCGCGAATTTAGCCCCTCCTCGCGCCTATATATAAACTAAACGTGCGTAACACGCGAGTTACGTCTGCGCTCGATATACGCCGTGGATTACGCGATACAGTTTTCGATTTCCTGCGAGAGCCGCGTATATATTTTCGTATTGTAATAATTCAAATGTCAGGAGTCGAAAAAGCATCTCGGCCTCTGCCATACAACCAAAACATACGAGAGCAACAACAGGCCTGCCTGAGAAAAAAACAAACTATGAATCACGATATTCAATACATCCAACCGGACAAAAACATATAGCCGCTCGATAGATCGCTCACACTACTCACGGACAATATCGCGTGCGCGCACGCTAGATCCCACACGAACAAAAACTCGCGGCGAAAAAAAAGCCATACCTATATATACGCGAAACAAAAAAGCTCGATATCCGCCTGATGCATACAGTGTATTTATATATGGTACGTCCACCAGCTCGAACGACGAATAGCCGCGTGGGCGTCTCTCGCGCGCGTCCTTTTCTCTCTTTCTCTCTCGCCTCGACCTTTCGCCCCTCTCGCGATCGTACCTGCCTTTCTCCGCTCGCGAAAAGGGCGAGCGCGCACTTTATAAATAAGCGTTCATCCGGCTGTATAACACGGACGAGCCGCAGCAGGCGCGAGAAATCCGAAGAGTCATCTCCCCGAGCTCGCGATGCTCTCGTCCTCGCCTCTCGTCTCGAGTTTCGAGGGAGAGAGAGAGAGAGAGCAATAAGGCTGTTGCTGCTGCTACGAAAGAGCTCTCGCGGGGCAATTTAGCGTTCGGCGGGGGCCTCCTGTGGAAGGGCCTTTTTATAAGCCGTGTATACAGGTATACGGCGAGGTACACATAAAATTCGAAGCGCCCATAGCTCGCTTGTCTTCGAGATGAGGATTTTCGAGGGTTTACTGCTTGATTAGGAGCTTTGCTTTTGATTAAAATTACACGCGGGTTTCACCTTTTTACTATAATCATTGAATCCCAGAACTTTGAAGAAAAGAGAGAAAAATTCTCTCTTGAAATACCGAAATATTCCGAGCAAAGGCCGAGAATCGATTCTATAAAATCAAATTGTATATATAACAGAGCAGACTCGAGTCTCTCGGCTTTATCGCCGGCGTAGCAACATGGAGTCCGCGCGCGAGAGACATTTCGCAAGAATGGCGCTCTCTCGCTACGCGCCATTCCGTCTCGGACTGGCGCCCAAGCAGCTCTCAGTGCCGTACCCACTTGACTCTATACGCGAAAATCACTACAAGCCAAAAGGCGGATCAAGGACGAATTTTTCACATTTTTTTTTCTTTTTTCTTGCTCACTCCGAGACAGACGGTCTGATTTAATAAGGCGTTAGATCGTAAACAAACTGATTGAAAAACCACTGACGAGATCGAGGTTTCATGAATACTCATTAGAGAGACGAGAGAGTCAGCTCGGCTCGGTTATATATACGAAAGTATGCTGTCTGCTTTTATTGTCATTTCGACGCTGATTCATTAATCTAAGCTCGCGACAGGAGGCTGTTGTACGAATTATAATGAGTTTTGACCGGGTCGCGAACATTCATCCGAATAAACAGCATCCGTGATATTGTTTTTGAGTCAGCTCTTTTTGAATTTCCCTCCGATATCACACGCAGACAGCAGAGAAAATACCGAGATGTATATGTGGAGAGAGAAGCTAAAGTTCCCGCTGAGAAATCACTGTAAATTACTCAGCGACGCAAATGAATGAAGTCGTCGTCGTCAAGATCCGAGTATACACATCGCGCGGTCCTCTCTCGACAATAAAACGCGTCGCGTGTGTGCGCACCGCCAACGTAAACAATGAAAAGCCTATACGTACACACACACGTACACAGCAGTATCAGAGAGAAGAGCCTCTCTCGTGGATCTCGGAATGTGTATCCACAGGACGTAAAAGCGAGGAGGCTCGTAAATAAGGCGCGACTCGATATCTTCCCTCGCCGGAATTTAATTGCCTTATTTACGAGCGAGCGAGAGAGAGAGAGAGAGAGAGAGAGAGAGAGGTCCTGCGTCGAGTCTACAACTACTATAATGTGCCTCGCCTCGCGGATTTATCGGTCGCGCGCATCTGTAATGCGCGCTCCACGCAACTAAATCATTTTTAACGACAGCTGCCGACCGAAAAACGCCCGAGAGTATGCATTACACTTTATAGCGCCCGGGCTTTTCTTTGGCCGATCCCCTGCGGTCATCAGGTATACATTATGGGACGCGACGGGCGGTTCCACTGAAAAACCGAGTCGAGCTCTCTATAGACTGTAGCTTTGGAAAATCTCGACTTGAGCTGGGCCTGTGCTTTCCGATAGATATAGCTTGTCTGTTGTGAGCTGTTGTGTCGAGGGAAAGAAATGTATACGACCTATTGACACGGAGCTGTGCTATTGTTCGCGCGATCGTGTGATGCAGTGCGGGAGAATTGCGCGAGAGAGCAGGTGTCGGACCGGGGATAATTTGTACTGTGTGTCCGGTAGTTTTTCTCGTATTTTTATACCTGTATATACGTATATGCGGTTGTTGCTGCTGCTGCTGTATCGGTTCGCGCTAATCGCTTGAAAATGTTAATGAAACGTCGCTTTGATATAGTAAAGCGTCTTATTAACGACGTCGGCTTAAGGATTTAACGATTAAATCGCGTCGTCCAATGCCTCTTTGGGTTTCTCTGTCTTCTTTACTCACTCTCGTGTGTGAGTTGCGTAGACACTATACGGGATGAATAAATTTCTCGTCGCGCGGGCTGTCGTTATTCTTCAAAACTCGGGAAAAAAGTGTTATCAAATAAAGCTGAGAATCTCTATCCGGGATATACGAATGAAGAAATATTTTTATTGACTCGAGCTGGAGAATTTACTTCCCGGCTATCTTTCTTTCTTTCTCTCTCTCTCTCCACACACGAGTCCAGACGCATTATTTTTCAGTATACTGCGATAATTCATTGACAGCTTGCTTGTGTGTGTATATATATAAAATAAAAAGCCAGGGCCGCATTCACAGAAGCATAATTCACGCGGAGAACTTCAAAATTGCGAACGTTTTTGCCGATTTACGTCCAAATATATCTGTCGGGAAACTAAACGACCTTACACACAGAGCCGCGGCGAGAGACTCTCGTCGGATAATTTCCATCTGCGAGAGCTGCGCGCGCGCGCGTCATTACGCCAGAGCGAAAATGAGGCCTTGCACTTTCGCACGCACGCGAATCTCCGGCAAAGTTGAAAAAAAAACAGCCGCCAAGCTAATTAAGGGGGAGGACAATGTGAAATGTGTGTTGCTGTATGTACGTGTATATTGCAGTCGACGTGTATGAGGCACGAAAGTGCGAATAATAAATATTACAAGCCATACTATCATATTATATTTATGTATAATATACTGACCGGTGAGAGAGTTTCCTGCATGTGAAGAGTGGCTGCCGCTGCGTTGTCAGGTTCGGTGCAAGTTGACATTCTGTCTTGGCTCTCAGATTCAGGCGAATTTTTCCTCTTATATAGGTTTGTTGCAGGCGAGAAATCGGTGAGTTAAAAAAAAATCCAACAAAAACAAAATAATATAAACTAGGCACACTCGTTGTTCCGGCTGCTGCTGGTCCTCGCTATCACAGGCTGCTGCTCGAGGTTTCTGTATGGCACATTTACGGAAGCGTCGAATGAGGTTAGGACCTGAAAGAATAAGCATCGATCGACGTGATATAGTCACACGTTGCATGTACGTAATACACTCGAAGAAGAAACGGAAAGTAAAAGCATTAATAGAGTACATAGCAAAGCCCATAAGCGGAAAGGACGACTCGCAGCTATACAACACAGAAAGAGAGAGAGAGAGAGAGAAATCGCTCATACGGTCGTTTACCCACAGCGCGTATACGTAAACGCAACTCGTAAACTCGTATCCATCAGTGTGTATACAAGCTCTGCTCGCGCGCCTAAAACTCTTTTACAGTGTAATAACATCTCAGAGAGCTCGGTCTCTCTCTCGCAGGTTTCGGGGCCAGGGTCACTGCAGCGCGTGTTGTGGGAAGAGACGAGGAAGCGAGAATCTCGTTGGAGATCAGCTGGTCCACAGACCAGTGTTACTGGTCCCGGCGCTTCGAGGGAGCCGCCGAGAGAATCGTCATCGCGACTGGCGCGCTCGCGCGCGCGCGAAACTGGAATTCACCGGCACCGCTATAAGTATGTATATATGTATACCGAGTCCACTATATATGTATATGCTGCAGACACGCGGCGTGACGGATAGACAGGTGTAATAATAGACGCTCATCCCGCGAGAGAGAGTATATAGGTATATATACATCAGCACGACGCGCAGTCGATGATCGAGAGTATACAGTGAGCGGCTCTTTTTTTTCCTGTTTCCGTACGGCCATCCATCTCACCGGGAGAGCTCGTCAATCGCGCTGCAACGACGCGACACGATCCTAGCTTCGAGAAATGGCTCCGTAAACACTGCGAAGTGCGCGGTTATTAATTTTTTTTGTTGTCCTCTCCTCCTTCTCCTCGTCGTCGTCGACGCCGTTGTTTTTCCTGAGACGAGACCGCTCTTCAGAGCTTTTTTCCTCTCGTGTATACAGTCGCGCGCACACATTCGTCTTGCGCGATTTAGGCCTTTTAAAGGAGGCACTTTCTCCTTCGAGGATTGTTCAAAGTGCGTAATTGCTTTCTCGGAGGAAATACATCAAGCGTCTCGTTTATTTTGCGGTCGAAGCTTGCGCGCGTAAATTCAATTGGACAAATAGTTTCCGAGTATTAGGCGCTGAGCGAAAAGCTGCTGGGAATTTTTTTCTCTCGCTCTCGGGCTTTTAGAGTTATGGGTTTGTAACGGGAATGCAAATTAATGCCGAGTTCGCGCGCGAATATTAATGAGTGTGCCAAAAAGAATTAGGATTGTGTCATGGAATTCTGTATAAAAAAAAATTTTTTTTCTTTTATAGAAAAAAAATCGAGGCGCGAGCGTTTTAAGTAGCAGCGATTTGTAATATAGAAATTCGAGAGAGACGCGGTGGATTGATCGATGTTTCCCGTTAGGACAAAAAAAACTTGCTAATAATAAAAATGTTCTAATAACTCGTTGCATCAAAAAAAAACCGTGGTCAGGGTTTAGCCTGCACCAAAACAGGTGCCCAAAACCGGCGGCAGACAGGAAGCCGGACGCTCGCGAGGATGATCCGCCTCTGCATCGAACGCGGAAGAAGAAGCAGAAGAACGAGAACAAGAAGAAGAGGATAAGAGAGGTGCAGAAGCGGAAGATCTTGTTTCGTCGTCTCGCGCTCTTTTCCCTCTCCATCTCTCGTCGGCACACACACTGTGTGTGTATGTTGTTGTTCTCCTTTGAACTATGTGGCCACGCGAGATGAGCACTATATACACAGAGAGAGAGAGCCAGCCACTAGCGCGTGGTGCAAAGCCGGTAAGCGGAGAGGCCGGCGCGGGAGCAGGTTCGGCCGGTCTAACCTGATTCTCCAAAGGGCAAACCTCGCTGGAGCCGCCGCCGCAGCGCGAGCCGATCAGATTGGGCCAACCGGGCTTCTTCTCTCCGTTTTGTTGTTGCCCGCACGCCCTCGCGCTGCGCCGGCTTATTTCTCGCTGTGTGGATCTTGTAGTATATATAATATCAAGGCGAGAGACAACACACCGGCGCTTTCTCTCTTTCGCGATTTTTGTGCTAGCAGTATAGTTGAGAAAAAGTGTGAAAAGAAGAAGAAGAAGCTTGTGAAGTTCTACTAGCTTTAAGTATACGCGCACATGCGCTGCGAAGGGACCGTTTAATAAGCAGTGTGTGCGAGTACAATGCGGCAGAGAAAAACTATACGACTTGGCGCGTGCACAAAAGAAGGGAAAAAAGGCCTTTTTACTTTCCGAGGCGATAAAAGACGCTGGCGGCATGGAGCAAAGAGTTATACACGCGGCTTTTTACGCGGGAAAACAATAAAAGCGAGCCGGCGCTCGAGGCGTTAAAATTGCGCGTTCCGTCGCTTTTCTCGCGATCGGTACCTGTCACGCTCGCGCAATTCAGTCGTCCTGAGATCGGCTCTCGTCCTTTATTCTATACTACTACCGCTTACACACACAGCGAAAGAGAGAAAGATCGTCGTCGCCAGCACTATATAGCAGTAGCGGAGAAAAAGAAGTGCCGGGGATGGATTCCGCGAAGAGAGCCGGAGAGGAAGGCGCGATCGCAGCAGTATCGCCAAGTTCGGAAAATCGGCGAGCATTTTTCGAGAGCGATCGTTATCGGATTGGATATCCCGCATTGGAGTATATCTCCCTCAAGAAAGAGAGAGAGATCGTTATTAACCATTCGCAGCGAAAGGAGGAACTCCATATAGCGGCGCCGCGTTACCTTGAGAAACCACAAAAAAGAAGAGAGAAGCGCACCGAGGCTGCGAGAGAGCGAGAAAGACGCGGAAAAAGCCAGTGCCGTATAGTATAGAGTATAGTACAACAGAGGAGCAGAAAGAAAAATCAAGACGTGCGTATATACTTACTTTGCAGAGGTTCATATCTCGGAAGCTTCGAGACGTTGGCTAAGAAAGAGAAGTGTGTGTGTGTGTACGTTTGTATGTGTATATGTGTGTGGTGACGGCTTGTAATATGGCGTGCGCGCGCGAGTATACTCGCTGGTGTCCTCGAGGAAGGCCGCGCTTGGACTTTGGTGTTGCTTGACTACAAACTACTGGGCGTCCCTCCTCGGTTGCCGGTTCACATCTCCGCAGCCGGTGAGCTCCTTGCCGATGCTGCTGCTTCTCCTTGATCGACTGGACGGGACGAAGCCGTCGCCGGCAGTCGCGACATCCCAGGCCCAGCCGTTATATGCCTCTCTCTCTTTCTATAAATACCGATATAATTTCGCACGCACAGACAACAACAACACACAACCGGTTGGTCCACGTCGCAGTTCAGCACTCGAGGAGTAGTCGGATCGTATGCGGGAAAACACTGTCACTTTTCACGTCTTCGCGGTCCAGCTTACTGGCTGGGCTCAGTCCAGGAGACTCGAGTGCGCGTGTGTGTATGCGTGTTTGTGTGTGTGGAGTTATCCTGGAGAGGAGGCGTTCACGAGATGCTCCACGTACGACGCGTCGCAGCGCTCTCTCTCTCTTTCTCGTCTTGTATGCTGTGGCCAGCAGCAGCAGCAGGAGCAGCAGCTCACGCAGAGATGCACACGCACACACGCACACGGCTGAAGCCGCAGGTAGAGCGCGAGCGAGCGAGAGAGAGGAGGAGAGAGAGCGAGTCTGTCTCTCGCACACGCGCGCGCGCACACACAGCTATAGAGACACGGACGGAGTGAGGGGTTGCGGCGGCGGCTCGCGCTATGGTCCAGACGCGCGGTATATTCGGAGCCGAGGCGAATGTTGCTGCCGGTGCGCCGCTGTCCAGGCTAAAGCTCACCTACGCGAACCAACACACATACACGCGCGCGAGCGCGAACGGAAGAGCGAGAGAGAGAGCGCGAGTAAGATCGGCAACATGGCCGCCGCCACCGCCGCCTCCCAGCATCCGAGAGAGAGAGAGAGCTCCCCTCTTGCCCCTCTCACAGCTACCTGGGACGTGCACGTGTATATAGCGCCGTCTCGCTCCGGCGCGCCTCGAGGAAGCCAACGAGGGAGAGAAAGAGAGATACCTATCGTCCTTATAGCTTCCCTCTCTGTCCTGCTGCAGGGGGGAGCCTCCCTCGCCTCTCTCACTCTCACTCTCGAGAGAAATCCCTACCTGTGCAGCGCCGCCACCGCCGCCGCCGCCGCACCTTACGTATATACATATACACGTGCGTGTGCGTCTGTGTATGTGTACTGCTACGTCAGCTTCTCGCCGTCTCTCTCGGCTTCTTGGTCCACGGCATAGCTCGGTCTCGCTTCGTCGGCCGGCATATAATCTCCTCTCGCCGCCGCTGCTGCTGCTGCTGCTGCTGGACCCTCGCGACTCCCACCCCGCAGCAGGAGTGTTCTCCATCTTGCTCTTTCTCTCTCTGTGCCTGTAGAGCCTATATCTCGCTCTCGGCGACACGCAGGTATACTTATGTGTGCTCGAGCGAGACGCAGCATCCGAGAGAGCCTGAGTGTATGAGAGAGAGATAAGGACGCGACGATGTCGCTGCTGCCGCGCGGCTCTTCGTCTTCTACTACTTACGTCGCAGTCTCGCTCGCCCGCGTTACGTAAAGGCCGCGGCGTGATTGTGTACAACGCTGGCTAGAGTATATACATGATATACACACACATATGCGTTCGAGAGAATTATGATATGCCTCTTGTGAATTTGGAAAAAAATGTAGCTCGGGATTTTCGTTCGCGAAACTCGATCGATCATCGTTTCGCCGTCCCGAATAATAACACATCATCATCATCAGAAGGCGACTCGAAAATGGGTAGCTTTCACTTAAAGCGAAAACTACTACCTATATATAGGCACACATACACAGCACAGGATCGATTCGCTGTTATTATGAATCGCTCGCTAATTCGCGTATCATGCGCTCGCGCGAGAGAGGAGTTCAAGTATATTATGAGTCGAAGAGAGGGAGAGTCGATGGTTTCGCCTCTCCTTATTGCCAAGGTAAACATACAATCTCTCGCGCTTATCATGTGCGTGTGTGTGTGTGATGTATGTGTAGGATATATAGCAAAAGGGGTTCTCGCGACGTGTGTTTTCGTATATACACTTTCAAAACTTTTCCGAGGCGTGCACAGCATGTAGAACATAATAAAACGGCTGCAGTAGTGAGAGCAGCGGCTGAATGCTACTCGTTAAATAGTTATCAATCCCCGTCGCGGATTAGATTACAAGCTTTTTACGAACGAGGATTTCATTTGACGAATGCACTTATAAAGCCTGAGAAGTTTCGATAGCGATCGAGAGAACTCCGATATTTTAAAGTTTATTATTGAGAAGAATCGAGCGAAAATTAACGAGTCCATTCACCCACAGAACGCGCATACGTCACGAACAGTAAACAATGCGTTGCAGCCATCAATAACGGCATTTCGACTCAAATACACGAGCCATTAAATACTTCATCAATATTTTACCGACTCTCCCCACCAGAGTTCTCTCTCACGCAGCTCGTGCGGCCTGTATAGAGTACCTGCGCCGTTTGTTAGGTCTCTCGCTAATCGGCTCAGCATTGACGCACGCCTGAATGGCCATTGATCGGCAAAAGTCAGTTTCCATCTCGCTCAGACGCACACACAATAGGCCGCACGTGCACCGGCGCATTTTCACCGGGAATAAAGCCGCCCCGCGCGCGCAGACAGACAGTCAGTCGAACACCTAAACTCGATCTCGTAACGCACGCGGAGTCTTTCTTTCTTCTCTCTCGGCTATTATACCTTGAGTATATCTGTTATAGGTGTGTATACCTGCGCGGCCGAGAGGAGGAAAACACACCGGCGAAAATACTCTATTAGTGGGTAAAAAAGAGAAGTGTGCATGAAAGGGAATTCGTATATATACGCGTATACGTGCGTCTGCAAAAAGTACGCGCTCCTCCTGAATATATATGTAGAAAGAATGAGGGAAAAACTGCGGAGTTGATCGCTCGAGGTTTGAGAAGGAGAGAAGAGGGAAAAAACGAGTCATCGGACGGAAAAAGGATAGGACGGGATGTATTTATCGAAGAATTCGGTTGGGAATGATTTGCAGGAGTCGCAGTGACCGCTAATTGAGACGCTGTTTATTTACGAAGGCAAAGTAAATATTGTCCTTCGGGAAAGAGAGGATATATGTATATACTGCGACTGCGATCTCGTGTATAATTATTTTAAAATCGCCTTCGACGAATCGAGCGCTGCTTATTTCGGTGTATGGACGCAAATGAAGTCGAGTGTACAGTGGGAAACATGCATGTATATGTACCTAGACAGAGCCGAGGGAGAACTCGCGCAAGCGAGTGTGTATATACATTCAGCAGCAGCAGCAGCGGAGGGAGATTAAAATGAGAGAAAAAGAAGGAGAGACGGAATTAAAAAAGTAAAAAAGGAAGGGAACGAAGAGAGGAGGAGGAGGAGGAGAAGGAGGAGAATGGAGAAAAAAGAGGACTCGTGAAAAATGGGCAGCCAGCGAGAGAAGACAGCCTCGGGCTGCGCCGCCTAATGCGACCCCGCTCCTTCTCTCTCTCTCTCTCCTTCTCTCTCGCGTGGAAAATTTTCAATCGCTTCCACCTCGCACAAACCTACGTATATACGCACGTGCGTGAGAGGAACCGAGAGCCGCGCGGAATAAAGAGAGCAAAAGAGCCAGCAACAGCAGCAGCAGCAGTCGAGAGGAAGTGAACTGTCGAGGGTGTCTCGCGATGGACATCCGCTCTCTTTCTCGTTCTCTCTCTCTCTCCCCACTCGTTGCTCCTATCTATCTGCGTCTCGCGGTATTTTCGCGACGCCTACGCGCGAACGGCTGAACGTGGGCGGCTCGAACGAGACGGTCGCGCGTAGGCATGCGCTATACAGCGAGAGAGGAAGAAAGGAGAGATAGAAAGCTCGAAAACGAGCAGAAAACGATTCGATTGCGCGCCGCAATTTGTAAGAATAAATTGGCCGATCTCCCGTGCGCTCTTTCCTTCGCTTATTTACCATCTTATTCTCGCGTGTATACGTATATATTATATACAAGAGGAAACGCGAATTGCTTCAACGATTATTGAGAATCGACTGGTGGTGGCCCCCCGAGAGTATCTTGTCGAAATTGAGCCTTCGATGCAGAGAATTGAACGTCGTCGCGCTTGACGGCGGTACGAATTCGAGAAAACGTATTTATTCGGCTGATTGCTCTTAATAACAATAATTAAATTATAAAGAGGTCGTTGCCGCGCGGCGCTCGTGAATATCGAGTGGTCGATTGAAAAAATTACAGATCGACACACGAATATAACTGATCGATCGGACGGTATAATAATATCGCGCTGCACGAAGAGAAAGAGCTGCCTCTCCTGTGTGCTGCATTAATTAAACGATAAAGCTTCTGCTACTGCTGTGCGCGCGCCGAGAAAGTGCGCGCGCGGCTATCTTCGCGAAACACGTTTTATCGGGAGCTACTCGGGATTTTTCGCGGCCGCCCCGATCGATTGTCGATTATATGCAAGCCTGTGAAAAATCAAGCCAGGCCAATTAGCGCGCATATACGAGTTTCACTCGCTGAAGTATATAGTCTATACTATATACCTACGAGCTGCTGCTGGAGGGGCACGTCATCGCTCGTGCAACTGCAGGACCGTTGAAGTCTCCGTTTACGGTCGCCAAGGGCTTCCCCTTCCTGCTATATATGCGCGGGAAAAAAATGTTTGAAGCCGTGTAGTGATTCCCTCTTGTTATTTTTTTTTTCGATATAAAATTAGTCGAGATAGACACGGAGCGCGGTTGAAACAATCAATTCGGATATATTCGAAGTAAATTATTCGCGAGTGTAGATATGAGTGGCTTCTAATTTTACATTTTTAAGTGAGTAGTGCGTCGCCCGGGTATTAAAAAAAACGCAGGCATGTTTACATCAAAGCTTTAGCAATAAAACCGATACGTTATTTTATATTATAAAAAGAGAAAGTTAAAGACTCGCGCGAGGTTTCGCTTATATATCGACCTTCGAGATTCTCCGCTTCGAGACACTTTTTCTCTCATCCCTCGAAGTCATTCCCTGATCGTATACGGCAAGGAGAGGCGTTTCTCTCTTTTTCCCCCTTCAGCTCGCGCGCAACCAAATTGACAAATGGGAAAAAATAAAAGCGCCATATTCGCGTCGCGCTTACACACACATACACAGACGCATACGAGTGAAGGAGGCACATATACATACACGAGAAAGACGGAAATAGAAGAAAAAAGAGACTGGGACAGGAGAGGTTCATGAACGGTGAAACGTTATTGCTTCGATAAGGATATCGAGTTTGTCAGCCTTCATAAAGCTTATCATCGTACGTTTTCATGCGTGCAAAGCGGCAGCGCGGCGGCGGCGACCAGTTGCGGGGACGCCCGTTACGATATACCCGATTCACTGCTGCTGCTACTCGAGTCTTTAACAAAGTGTGCACCGCGGAATAATTGATGTTACCAGACGATATATGCGGAATATATTCATCAACTTTTTATCCGCCCCGAGCGTGAGAACTGCTAATGTCGCTTTGGAAAAATGCGAAAAGCCGTCGCTCGTATTGCTTCTCATCCCCCCAGCATCAGGAGATTGCCCAGTGATATGTGTCTTTTTCGATTTTGTTAATCAGGTTTTGCAAATTCCATCGTCTACTACGCGTCTATTACGTTATTCAAATAAAGTAATGTTTACTGCTACACGCAATTGAAAGCAATTAGTTTGCAAACTTGACGCCATAATGCTCCTCTGTTTTTTTTTAAACGCACACGCGCGCGCGTTTAACTGCTATCACAGCGCTCATTTTTATTATCACTTCGCATTATCCGCGCTGCAATTGCCGCGCGTGTACTTGGCTAGACAATTATTAACTACGTCAACAGCTGACAGTTTAACATTTTTTTTTTTTCAATATTCATTTGAAAAAAAATATTCGCTATCCGCGATGACTCAGTGTATTATCGAAAAGCAGCAAACTGAAATTTCCCTCGTAAAATTTTATTATCACATGTCTCTCGTCGTCGCATGAGTCTTTTAACGCGAGTCACGAGAAGCCGTTCCTCTCCCTCGAATGCAGCAGAACAGTTACAGGCGCTGAGATCGCAGGGACGACACGACGAAGACTCGATCGACGCGACTTCTTTTTCTGCAGCTCGTCGCAGCTCAAAAAGGGCTTCTCTCGCGCTCCTCCAGTCCCGCAAGCGTGATCGGATCCGAGGAAGTCGACAGCGAGCTATACGTGCTGCTACTACTGCTCTTAGACAAAGCGTCCTCGTGAGAAGTCGCTGCTCTCCGAGACTTTTTCTCGCTAAAGCTGATCGTTAATAGATGAGGTAACGTTTGTCGCCAGCAGTCTGCGCGTATACGGACGTGAATTTATTCGCGCGCGTTATAAGAGCCGATTGCCTTCTGGTCCTATTTTTAAAAGACGCTATAAACTCAAGACTCAAGATCTGCGTTAGAGTGAGCTTGAAAAGGTTATTTTTATCAGCGCGATAAATTATCTTGAGAGAGAGAGAGACTTCTTTTTACGACGGCTGATTTATATAAAAGCGAGTCGCGAATAATCCCGAAAAAAAAATTCAAAGCTTAAAGAAACTCGCGTATTATAAAGGTACGACAGCGCGGAAAAAAATTCCAGTCGAATGTATATTAATAGCATAATTTTCGTGCTATCAGTGGCCGGCGATTAGTATTAATTTATTCCCAAGAGAGCGAGTGCTCGTCCGAGTAAAATCTCAATTTTAACTCGTCTGCGGGCTACTCGGCGAAAAGAGCTTGAGAGAGAGAGCATAATATAGCATCAGAGAAAGAGCGAGGGAGAGAGAGAGAACAGTTTCGAAAGAAGGCACACACGAAGCGGCTGATTTGCAAGGCGTATATAATTTAATACGATTACATAATTCCTCATTCGCGTGACCTGTCTTGTCCGACTCGGGCACGCACGAGTGTACAGACATACACACACACACACACACACACACGTGTAATACGCACAAGTCGAATGCTTCTTCGTGTTCGTTCGGGAAATACATTTGTGTGAATTTTTTTCTTAAGGAGATCAGCGATACGAGAAATCGGGAGAGCGCTCTGTGCGCAATTATATACATACGCGAATACAAATATATTGTATGCGTATATTTCAAAGTTTTAATTATCGGCAGTTAAATTTTGGACATTTTAATATTTGCCTGGAGATTTTTAATATTTTTGGCAAATGTAACCGAGATGAGTATATACCGTTAATACTCTTATATGATATTCGTGTCAGTTTGGAGAGTGACGTTGTATGCTAATTAATGCCAAGTTCTTTTTTTGCATGATCTTGTATAATTAAATAGTCGTAAGAGACCCTTAACGCGTAAGTTACTGGGCGATAAAAAAATATCTCGTCGTATCTACAACTGTTGCATGAACATGTACGTATAACACGAATGGCGAAAGCGAATTCGCAGCGACAATTTTGTTTATCCGGTACACGATCAGCGCTAATAATTCTTAAACGTGGCTCGTGTGTAAAGGGAGATTAAAATTTGTATGCACAAAGTTTCAAGAAGTGTCCTCCCAAAACCTACGTATGTAAGTATCTCTCGTCCTCGTGTGAACCGGCAAACTTTGTTCTTGCTCGAAAGTCATAAAATACCGCGGCCCAAAGCAATTACGTTCACACTGGGGGTAGAAAAAGGAACACGTATATAATAATCCCCAACAGATCAGAGACACACTTGCCGGGAGAAAGAGAGAGGGAGACAGCGCGATAGATATAAAAGCCTGCAGTGGCGCACTAATACGAAAAAAGGCATGGTATAAATTCCTCGGAAGAGCCGTCACAAATTTCATCCTCCCACCACGATCGGAGCATCACACATACACACAAAGCTCGATGGCGCAAAGTAATCGGATATTTATCCATATGACTTCTATAGGGGCCGTTGCAGAAGGAAAGAAAGAGAAAGAGACTCATCCACGCACATACATATAGGTATACATACGTACGAGATAATCTCGGCAGAGCGCATTGGGACGTCCTCGCGCGCCGGGGAACGTCTCTCACGCGTTCACGTGGGCGTGTGCACCGTGCGAGCTGAAAACATCGCTCCATAGCATAGAAAATCTTTTCGGAGCCGCAGCGATGCACCTGTCAGAGCGAGCGAGACACCCCCGAGTCAAGAGCAGCCGAGAAGAAATACGCTGCCGCTGCACACGAGAGGGAGACTCGTGTGGGTACATATATACCTGTGCCTATATACTGATGGCTCTTCTTCTTCTTCTTCGTCTTGGAGGGTTTTTATGTGCCTTTTTTTCTCTCGAGGCTCCCTCTCTCGATTTATCCGGCCGTATGGAGGCGAGCGGGGGCTCTTTATATCCAAAAGGGGATTTTTAAACCGCCTCGGTGTGCGTGCACGTGCGTGTGAGCGCCTTATAATCCAGGACGTCGTAACTCGCGCGCTTTCGAAGCCAAGTGTCTGTCTGTGTGTGTGTGTGTGTGTGTGTGCATGGGTGTGTCACCCTTTTACGAGGCAGAAGAACGAGAAAGAGAGAGAGAGAGAGGGATATATATATATACCTGCAGTCCACCGCAGCCTGCTCACTTGCGCGTGAGAACTCGTTTTAGGAAATGGGCCGGCGACCGCCACTTGTTCGCCCCGTCAAAAACACACAGAGCAGATACGCCGGCCGGGTAGAGAGATCCGAGCTCGATTATTATTTGGCTGGAATTGACGTTCGCTGTACCTTTTTTTTCACTCTCTCGCTCTCGACTCGAGCTCAGTTTATGGGGTCCCACTGCCGGGTTGACGCTAGTGTCCGAGTTTTTCCCTAATTGCTTGGGCTTTGGGTCCCTGTCCTCTTCCTCTTAAGATTGCTCGGCTTCTTCCTCTATACAGGTTATATATGTACAGGGAAGATCTGGCGGGTCGATCGGTATGGAACGAAAAGGCTTGGGTCAATCAAACTTGGAAAGAAGTCGATGAGACCTGCGATAATTGGGAGTGAGGTCTTTGTCCGCGAGACATTGAAATGGAGACGCCGGTGTTTATTGCCCTTTTTCTTATACATTTTTTTCTCCGGTATTTTTATTGCTCGAACGACTTCATCGTCGTCTTCCTCTTGAACTTCAGATTAATTTCAAAGCCGCGCAATAGCGCTTATCACACGGCAGCTCGCCTGTAAATCCCATCGCGTATATGGAAAATCCAGAAGCAAATCGTAGCGCGCTCGCGGAAAAACAGAGCAAATCCACAGCAGGCAGATACAGGCGCATTACTCTACACCTCCGTGGCTTCTTTATCTCCGACACGTCCTCTCTCGCTCTCTCTAGCGCGTAACGCGCTGCACTCGCGTGCATGCGATATTATGTTTCCTGTTATCGCTTGCGCGCCACTGGATTTATGACAGCTGCTGCTGCTGCTGCTGGACTGCCTACTGCGGGAGCTCATAACCGCGTATACACACTTATACTCGAGCGAGCCGGAGAGTCTATTAGCTGGAGCCTATAATATTCCGCTCATCCGCGAAGTAGATACGGGGGTGCAGCAGCAGCCGCGGGTGTCGATATGGATTTTCGAATTTATATAACTTATGCATGTTAAGAACACGAGAGAAGTATATACGGCTATTGGACGAGCTGAGAGACTGCAGCGGACTTTAATGGCTTGCGGTGAATGGGTCTAGCGCTTGATTTGCTCTTTCGTTAATTTCCCCGCTGCTCTCGCTATATATACATGTATATACGAGAGCTACTTGATTTGTATGGCTGTTCTCGTTGTTGCGAGAGAAAGAGAGTTGTGCTCCGGACGGACTAGACGAACGAGCCCTGGTAAAAAGTGTCCGGAGAGTCGATAAGATAGCGAGCGTGTATACACTTTATTTGAACACACCACATAAGGGGAAAATCGAATGGGCAAAAATTAATTCTCTACAAATCGCTCGACATTCAGAGATATTACTCTCGGGGTCATTGAAAAAAAAAAACACAAGAAACGCAAGTTTCTAAAAGCTCGAGAGAGAGATACGATCGCCGTCATCAATTACGTAACAGTAAACCGCGGGCTCGTAAAATAATCCGCTAATTATCAAAAGCGAAAAAAAATGCCTGCCATTAAAAACTCAGTAGCAGAAGCAGCTCACAAACGCTCGCCGCCCAAGCGAGCCCATCAGCAATATCGGGGAGCATATAATGCATCCGCGCAAAAGGACGATTCTCAGAGACACAGCAGCAGAAGCTAATACCCTCTTCTCGGCGCCTTTGCTCGAATCGTCGATATCGACAGCTTTGTGAGAGCCCGCGCTTATATATACTCTTTCTCTCTCTCTCTCCCTTGCGTTATTAATTATGATCAGGCATGCGAGACTATTTCGTGCGCGAACGGCGACGCTCGTAACTCCTGCTCGAATATCGCGTCGTCGCTACCGGCGGCGAGTGTCGAATTTATCGGTGCAGCAGACGAAAAGAGAGCCGCACTCTCGAGGTAGAGCTACCAATTTACGATAGGCGATTACCCGCGGCGCGCGAGCAACGTGTATTAGTATCGTCGTCGCCATGGTATCGTTGCTCATTTTCCTTCGAGCTTCTGCAGCAACTAGTAGTGCTTTCAGCGTGTGGGAACGAGTTCACGAGGTTTTGTTTTCTTTTCTTTTTTCAAGAGGACTATTTCTGAAATTTATATTGTATACAGGGAATTTCCTAGAAACCCTTAGTTTTTACGCAATCGTGCGTATGGGTATAATGAATAGGGGATAATGATAATAACGTGCGGCGCGAGCGTCTGAATAATAATAAAGTACAATGATACTAAAATTTCATTGCGCCGTTTGTGCGAGAGGTATAATGCCGAATGATTTAGCGGTGATTTTCATGTTAATTTAAACTCCCTTAAAAATATGGCGTATACCATCGTCCTGGCCGTGTATTAACGACGGTGTAGTTCGAAAAAAAGAATAAGTGATAATAATAACTACTGAAAAATTTACGCTCCCTTTTTTTTCATCTCTTGCGCATTACGGCGGTTCAATTACGCGCGTTCGCTCGAAAATCTCATTCATCCACGAGCGCCGGCGGCGTTTCAGCTTTCGTTGAAGTCTAAAAACAGTGTACCACGTTTATCAATATAGTCACATCGCGTCGATATAACGAAATAAAAAAAAAAAACAAAAATTTCGTTCGTAAATATTTGACAGAATTTGTCCCATTGCTTGTCCGAGAGGCGCGTATAAAACGGCGCTCACCGTAAATTCAAGCGTTTTATCGGCAATCACGCGTGTCTCCTTCCTCTCACTGAAAATTTTACATCCATACCCGAGGCTGATGCCTATAGCGGATCACGCTCTTGAGAGGCTTAACACACTCTCTTGGGGAAAAGCATCACGAGAGAGTGTCTTCTCCAAGTTCCGTATCTCGGGAATAAATCTGAGTTACGGAATTCGATTTAAATGATTTTCCCCTTTTTCCAGTCGCGCGCGTGTAGTGTTCGTCAGTCGAGCGCCGCCCGAGAAGCCGCGGGAATTTAATGCGTCTTGGCGAGTTACGACAGCCTATACATCCACGAGTCGTTTCCGCTGCGCTACACACATACGCACACAGCTATATGGTATAGTAGCTCGTTTAATGTTTTCGAAAAACTTCCGTGTGTTGGTGCCTCTCTTCGTATACACTCTCTAGCGAGGATGATGATTTTGTTGCTTTTGCGAGATGGCGGATGCTGAAGTCGAGCACTTCGTTTTCTGCACACTTAAGCATCTTCCGCTCGTCTTATTCGCGGCTGATTAAGTATTTCTGCTTAATTATAAATAATTTAGTATCGCATATAGCAGAGCGCTAATTGGATCGAACAATATCGTCGGCTTGAGGAATGTCTGCTACACCAGAAATACTTCATTTGCGACTAATAAACTTTACTAATCGATCACGTTTTTGTTTTAGGTATCCGGTAAAAGGGAAAACTCCGAAGCTATTCCCGTTACCGCAGCGTATGAACAAACTCATACGAGAGAGGATAATTCATCAGCCAGAAGCGAGTGACAAAACTCTTTCATCCGCGATTTCATAGAGAGAGAGTCTCTCTCTGCATATAGCTACGAGCATTCGGCTTTACAACTCTATACCTCCCCCATAGAGTATAAATCAAAACCCGGAGCCGCATTCAAGTCAGCGCGCACTACAGAGAGAAATCTATCGCGTCCACCTCAACTCGTAATCCAACATTTACCAATAGATTACCAGTTGGTCTCGGCCGGCTCAGCTTCGCGCATTATCACCCCTGCACGCAGAGCTCGACTCTTTTTTTTTCTTCTCCTCCTCTCCAAGCTTCACTTCTCTCTTTCCCTTTCCTTTTATTTTCACCAACGGCGGCGGCGGCGGCGACGCTTATCTGACTCCGATATCTGCTGCTTTTCTCGTGTCGCGCTTGCGGGCCGTTATTCACCGCGTGCGAATGCCTCCGCGCGCGAGCACATAAATTACCATCGAGGATTATTTATCTCTATTCGGCTTTGCATTATCCGTTCGCTCCTGATATTCTTTAATACGCACACATAAAGGCTACCTTTCCTCCCTCTCTCCGAGATTTGCATATTCGCGGATTACACGCGCGAGCTTTTCTCGACTATACACGCGAGAGCTCCGTAATTGTGCTGCTGTTTTCTAGAAATACTCTATTATATACCGGTGCGAGATTTTTCCGAGAGATTGGAGTGTACAAGTGCACGTGCTCGCGATATAAGCCAAGGCTATATATACACATTGTCTTGGGAGTCGGCTAATTTTTGGCAATACGAGTTGCGACAAATTTCAAATCGAGATGTATATCTGCATTGAGGCCAGCGTTACAAAGACTTATGAAACTCGCCGTGTCATGCGCGAATATATGTAGGCAGTGTTTTCGATCGCGACTGACGCCGTAACATGACGTGTATCCGCCGCGACGGGAACTCTCGAAT
This sequence comes from Cecidostiba fungosa, assembly GCA_900474305.1. NCBI lineage: Eukaryota > Metazoa > Arthropoda > Insecta > Hymenoptera > Pteromalidae > Cecidostiba > Cecidostiba fungosa. The sequence continues at coordinate 348,918 of UCOJ01000012.1, forward strand.
GGGATTTCGCTTCTTCTTCTTCTTCATCTTCTTCCTTTTGCTCGTGATGTATCGCGCTCGCGCAGTCTCCTTCGAGCGAAGATTGTGGGCATGCATGCGTGTACACGTCGCGGCCAATGGTCTTTTTGTTTGGAAATTTTAATTATCGGACGGCTCGTGTTGTTTGGGACCTTTTGAAATTCTCATTGAGATATCCTGGTACTGCAGCCGCGGTATATGTATACAAGAGAAGAAAGTATTGTAGCCAGCTCTCGGATGTTCAAAGTGAAAAAGCCGGAGAGATAGCGATGCAATTGTCTGTGCATAAATTTCGCTGACAAGCAACAATGTGTGCGAGGTAGTTTTTATTCAACTTGATCAATTCTAAAGGCGCACACTGTCCCATATATATATTACGCAGTCGGATTCTACGGTAATTGATTGTTCAATCAATTATACGCGTAAATTCTACACTGTTTCTCGCGTGTACGCCAAATCCGCCTAACGTGATTAATAAAGCCTGACACAAACAAAAAAATAAAATACTCCCCCTCGGGTATGCGCGCGTATATCCAATTGCATTATCGATAAAATTGTCACATAAGCACGCTGCAACATTTTTCGCTATCATTTTCTTTGAGCGGCGGCGGCGGCGGCGTCGGCGAAGCTTAAAAGCACACAGGCTACGCAGAAGCCATACTTCTTGCACGCTCGGCGCGAGCTGAAATCGCTTATTTATCGTCCGGCCTTACGCGACACACTGGCAACTTTAAAGGCGTACACTCACTAGAGGAGTAAGCGTGGTAGTGTAAAAAAATGTGGAGCGCGCGAAAAAGGGAGCAAAACGAATAAAGGAGGCGGCGGCGATTCGTTATACGCATATAGCGTATAATGTCTCGATCGCTCGCGGGGGTTAGATAGATAGATAGCTAGATAGATACTTTATTATGTCCTGCATTGCGAGAGATTACAATACTTCCCGAGGGACAATTTATATAATAACGTGCAACGTAATCAAAGCGCTCGCGAATATAATGCGGGTTTGTGTGCACGTGGTATTATTAGACGCCTGCGAGACACACGAAGTTTAGTAGTCTTGATACGCGGATCGTTTTTTCAAATCGATAACGAATCTTGATGTAGGACTAATTTTACCTTCTGTAATTTATATTTCTTACGATGACGAAATGACCTAGGAATTACGTTTCTTTTAGATTTTCATTTGTGCAAAATAATAAGTTTGCATCATACTCCTGTACCTATATATTTACCAGGCAACTTTACAGACGACACCGCGAATGCATTTACACACTGTATAAGAATGGAAACGAAAGCAGGCACAAGCTATAAAAACACTTGAAAAATATATGCTCTCCACCTCTAATATCATCTGATTTCTACTGCTACACGTGTATAACGCAATAAAGAGCGCAAAGCCTGGCGAACAAACACCTCCTGAGAAAATATAATGTGTGTATATATACGAGAGTTAGAGACAAGGTAAAAATCAAAGCGCGTACTACCCGCGGCGCGGGTTCCGCTAATACGGCTTGCATCCTATCTATCCGCGCCGGCGGCCGGCGCGCGCATGACAAATTTGCCGGTTCGCCGTTATTTAAACTTCGCTCTATACGTGCGCGCCGGAAAGAAAGCGCTGTTATTATATATATAGGCGGTATATATAGAACGCGCGCGGATATGCCTGAAAGGGAACGCAGACCAAACATAGCGAGAATTATGTAAAGATCGTTGGAGTACGATTGCAAGCGCGGTGAATATAGCGAAGGATATTCGGCATTTTTTTCAGGTAATGTCGGGATGAAAAGAGCGAATTTTGTTGGCTTATCGAAGTGGCGAAACATTCTCGCTGATAACGGGCGCGGAATTGATTGTTCCAATTAAGTAGTACTTTTTTTTCTCTTCGTTTGTGATATCTAGAAGACAAATATGTCGAGCCGCGTGGATAATTAATTATTTTAATTAACAAATATATTTAATACTGTTATCAGTCAGTCGGTAGCGGCGGCATATTGCGCCATATACGCGTGTCATATACAGGCCTATACAACGTATTTCTCGCGCCGATGTTGTGTAAATTGGCGAAAATATTGAGGCCTTGTTTTTCTCGAAAGATTCATGAAATTCCTCGACTCGAAACTCGAAATGAAGTTGTAATGTTTTGCTCCGAGTGAGAGAGAGAGAGAGAGAAAGAGAGTGAGTGATAACGCCAACGGCATTTGCGCGCGATAACTCGTTTGACTTGTGTAACTGCGCGCCGACGCGGACGTATACACATCCTTTCCGCAATAAAAAATAGTCGAGAAACCGTCTCGTGTGTCCTTTAATGGGACAACGTTGGTGTCGGAATAAAGAAATTTACACAATGCAGCCAGTTATATATATAAATTTCGTCGAGTCTCTTCCGCGATGCGAGTCGTCTCTCTCTCTCTCGGGACGGTTATAAAGGGGTGGATTTCGTTAATATTCTCCGCGTCGAACCAAGCGGAATATTTCGCTTTCCGTTATAAAGCTCGCGCACACGCCCCGAGTATAAAATATAATCACTTCTTCTCTCTCCCTCGTCCACAGACGACTAACAAAATAAAAAGAATCGCGAGTTTCATATAGACGCCGTCCATTGGTTACACATACACTTCGTTCCGTTACGACAGAGGAGAGAATAAGAGAGGCATCACACAGCAGCGAAGCAATACAAAAAAGAAAAAAGAAGCAGAAGAAGAAGCGAAGAGTAAAAAAGGAAGGAGAGCGCGCGCGCGACAGAAGAATCGGAAACTCACAGCCGGACAATGCCCACACACTAGTACGAAGACAGAGATAGAGCGAGATTCCCTTCTGAGAGTGCAGCCACTGTCCAGTTCTCACCAAAGGGGCTACTACTACTCGGCTTGCGAAAATTTGCCGAGGCACGTATATACGAGAGTGAGAGAGAGAAAAGGACACGCGTGCATATCTAGGGACGATGATGAGAAAAGAAGAGCACCGCCGCGCGAAACTGACCAATAGATCCGGTTTAGCAAGTTTCCGGATTCCGGGGGTCATCGCCGTCACCTTTCCTAAGGCACAGACACACATGCACGCACATATACACAGTAGCGGTCGTCTGTGTATCCATCCTCGCATACATTACACGGCGTACAACCCCTTGGGCCGAGAGAGTGACCGCGCGCGCAAGGGGGAGAATCTCTGGCACAGCTCTTCCGCGGGCGGCCGCCACGCGAATCCGGTTTTGCGATAATATGACCCATCGAGGGATGGACGTGGCCGGACAGAGAGACGGAATTAACCTGCTTTCCACTAGGAGGAAAGACTTCACAGGTTATATATATGTATAGAGAGAGAGAGAGGAGAGGGATGACCATTCCGATATATAGCCCTCCCTTCCGTGTGTGCATACGTACATGCAGCTTGGCTATCTTTTTGATATATCCCCCGAGTTGTTGTTGTCTCTCTCTAGAGTCCAGTTTCGGTGGGAACGAAAACCTGATCGCTCGCGACGACGCCCCGGCTCCTATGTAGCGCGCACTTTTCGACTCTATTTCCGTGAGACGCAGATAAAGACGACGCGCGCGCGCGCGCTGAGAGGGACAGAGATATTAGTCTATGCGTGGTACACTATACGAAAAAGAGAGACGGATGGACGGGGGTCAAAGGGAGTAAAGAGTATAGCCGCGACAATGGACTAGAACTTGGAAACGTCGCGAAAGACCAGAAGGCTCTCTCTCGTTATAAGCGATATGGCGGACGACTGGACGAACCGGACATTCCGCTCTCTCTCAACGGAACTCGCTCTTCTCTTTTCTCATTCTTTCTTTCTTCCTTCCCTTGATAAGGCATAGCACACGCGCCCGCTCGTTACGGACTTAAATACGTTGCGAACGCGTGCACCATCGTAGCACACACCCGTTCCTCTCTCTCTCTCTCTCACTCACTCTTTCTCGCTTCCTTGTTCCTATACGCATAGCTTTTCTGGTTTCTTCCGCGTTGGGTTTTCGGTATAACGGCGCCTACCGTCCCGACGATGTTTTCTTTTTTTTTCTCGCTTCGCACTAGTGCCGAAACTCGATTTCGAGCGAGATGAGTTATGGGCACGCGGAAGTCGTTGGAGCTTTTAAATAACCGCTCTTCGGCGAGGTTTCCGAGCGACGGTTTGATAATGCTTCGAGGGTAGTGTCCGATGCGCTTTTTTTCTTTAACACGCGCAGAACAACACGGAGAAAGCGAGAGATTAATTCGTATCCGAGGATGTGTGATTTATGCTAATTAAGAAACTCGCCGAATTTTCGTTTTACCTTCATTTAACTTTCGTGTTCGCGTGCAAACTGATTTTCGCTGTTTTAGGCTCACACGTTCCGTGAGGGGGGATCGTTACGCCGATTTCGGTCACTGATAACTTTCGCCATTTTTTATCTTATCTTACGATTTGATCATTGCTTCCGATAAGAGAGTGAGAAAAAAAAATAACACGAGGCGCGCTGGTTTTTACCTTTTACGTCGAGCTGCAACGACTGCTCGATCGTTTATTCGAATCGACATACATTCATTTGATCCGCCGATTCCCCGAAAAATAAAAACGAAAATAAAATCAGCCTGCACTCGAAGACTTGAACGAAGGCGTTTCAACGGAAATATAATGATAGACGAGCAATTACAGTAGAGACCTTTTGGTGATTACAGAGCACGCGCGCGCGCGCGCGCGATCCTTTTCGGTTCGCGTTTTAATGCGAAAGTAATTGACAGCCGCGGTACTTTTGGAAATCATTATACGCATAAAAAGGAGATATTATGTAAAAAGGCGAATGAGCGAGAAGATTTAAAGATAAAAGAAATTGCCTTTAATTTTGAAAATTTGGCCAAGGGAAAGCGAGGGGGGGACGTAAACAAGTCGCTATACGGAGAGAGACTAACAATTTCCGTAATAATGGTGAAAAAAGCGCCGGGAAGAAAGGTCAGACACGGATCGACGCGGCTATCAAATTACATCGAAAATACCCGACCTCCTCCTTGCACCGACAATGAAGTCTTATTTACCGAGTTCGGAAACAACATTCTCCAGTATGATTTTTAAGTAAGTACGATCGTCGCATAATACAATCACACATCAGTATATATAAACGAAAAAATAAATAAACAAAGTCGAAAGAGACTTCCTGCCGTACGCGTGTCTAACACAGCGCAAAGTGCACAGCACTGCAGAGGAGAATATGAGAATAGCGAGAGCCTCTGGCAAAGCCAGCAACTGACTCGCTGTGCTATTAAGCATACACGAGATAAGCGCCGGTAATTGTTGCTTCCCTCCGCCCTCCAATAGAAGCAAAAAATCGCGCAAACCGTAGAAGCACCAGCAGCAGCAGCCGTGATACTCGCTCTGCGCGTTATGAAGATTCCACGCGCCACGCGCCGGAGAGAGAGAGGCTGAGATCGCCTACTCGCGCGACCGGATGTTGTTTATTCGTCCATGTCGGAGAGAAGAGCGCGTATACTCCCTCCTCGTCCGGCGGCGAGGCTCCCTTACTGCCCCCTATCTCCTTCGCATCTTTGATAAAAACTGTTATTTATGTCGTTTTCCGTCGGCCGCGCTCACGCACAGAGATAGATGGCGAGAGTGCAGCTGCCGGCAAACCCGATAGATTTCTGCGAGAGCAAAAACAATTTGTATCGATTACACAGCAGCAGCAGCAGCAGCGGCAAGCGAGTCTTACTCTTCTTTTTTCGTCTAGTCGTTTTCGCGGCTGATGGATGCTGTGTACCGCATCGCGCGAGAATTAGATTCTAATTTCCGTTTTGTTGGCCAGAACGAGTATAATATATATAGGCAAAGTCGTCTGATCTTGCACGCGAGGAAGTAGACTATAATGCGATATTAATTTCGCCAAGGGTTTATCTTTGTTTATTGTAGCTCCGACTTGTTCGTCTAGTTTTATCGGTTGCGGCTGTAAAAAACGTATTTATTGCGCGCGCGATGATTATTTGAGATACAGAACGGTAATTCAGTGTAAACTTTGTTGTGGACTTTATCGCGACGAGATTTGCATGAGGCGGCGTTGAGTTTTTTAATCCGGGCCAGAGGTTGAATAATTTAATTTTATTCATTCATTAATTTCAGTGGCTAGTGGACTGGATATCGCGTGGTGTAAGACTGATTACATGATCTAAATTATTATCTATTCAATAGTCGATATGTATTAATATCTCTAAATAAAGTCGGCGCTTTTTCCACGTTAATTTCCTAGCCGATTATAGATACGTACCAGTTTCAACGACTCTTACAACAACAACAATTATAACCAAGAAAAAGGGATCCTTTAATAATGTTTCTTTTATCCCTTCGTCGCTAATCGCTGACGCATACATTTTTCGCGTCGGCATCGGATCGAATCGCCGTTGGCTGCTGCAGAAAAAGGCGAATCGCGATTTGTCCTGAAAAGCCACGTCGTCGTTGTCGCAGAAAAAACTGCCTCGCGATTCGACGAATTTCATTAAGCGCAATCTCGCAGACAGAGACAGAGAGAAAAGATTCGCGCATAGACGCGATCGACGCGCAGTAATTATTTATCGGATCGTCGATCTCGCATGAGTCTCACGTACTCTTTCTCTCTCTCTCTCTTGATTCTCTCCGTACATGCGCTGCGCAGCATCGTATATATAAGGGACTTCGGAGGTCGGCTCTTTTCCACACCAGCTGCATCTCAACGCGATTGCGAGTTCCCTTCACGCACGGCTAATTATCATGCCTCGAGAAAAATGCCACCGCGCGAATTTTTCGCGCGTCTCGCATATTGGGGGTCGACCACGTGGTTTTTCCTGCCCCGCAAAACATTCGCTGATGCGGAGACAAAAAAAAAGACAGACGACGCTTATTATTCTCTCTTTTCTTCCTCTTCGCCAGCGGCTTTGTCTTCTCTCATCCTTCGCGGCGTTTTATCTCGCGGGGAATATCTCGACGATGACTCCATTCGCGAGAGAGGATTTCTGCCAAGAAGATCGAGAGAGAGAGAGAGAAAGCCCGAGGGCCAAGTGGCCCAAATTGAAACGCGCGCGCCTCTTCGGCTCTTTCACACGCCACCGGCAGAGGCGAAACTCGCGTGCGCAACGCGAATATGTGCAGCATACACGTGTGCTGCATGCCGCGAACGCCCGGAGAAGAAAGTTTTCGCTCTCCCCCTGATGCTACTGCACGGACGTTCTCCTTTTTTTTCCAGATTGCGCGCGTATACTTTTTGCGCTGATGTTGCTGCTGCTGATGCACCGAGCGCGTGCTTTGGTTTTTCACTGCTTTTTTGAAAGTCTTTTTGCGCCGAGCTTTTTTTCGAAAAAGAACAGCTATACGTGAAGATGCTTTTGGAATTGGGCTTTTTCGGGGAGGTAGAAGGAGGTTACAAGGAGGAGGTAATTGTGTGCGCTCTGCAAGTGGGTATAACGGAATTTCTCGTGCTGTCGCGGTCGCGCACTTTAATCTTATATAAGCTGTATGATCGAGCTTTCTGAAAGGAAGGGGCTTTGCTTTTCTTTTTCAAATTGGCGCCTCAAATTAAAACGTGTTTGCGCTTACGCGAGTGCGGATGAAGAAAAAAAGAAAAGAAAGGAAAAAAAAGAGAATGATTGCAAGTTGTATCCGAGTCTCCGGCAATTTTTATGATCATTACGTCATTTTTCGACGTGTTTCCAGTGGGACGAGAAGTGAAATTTCATTGTGTTGTCAAAACAACAATCTTCTTGACGACTTGCGGTGGCGGCGGGGCAATGCGCTTTTGCGGTGTGTTACGCTTTTACGTTCTCAATATGCGCTACTCTCGTTTATTATTCAAGATATATGTAGGCACACATGCAATGTACGAAAAGAAATTTTTATCTTTCATCGTTATTTCCTTTTATTTTTAGGCCAATCTAAATACTGTTTCACGTTCTAATTATACGAATTACTATATGTAATAAACTTCAAGAAATCACAAGGTATACAAACTAGCTTTCACTTCGTTAAATCTTTTTAGCCCGAGAGCCTTTGCATAATATATCGAGCATTCAAGTAAAAGCAACATGAGATAATATTTATATATTTTCGGATTTACTTCGCATTGCAAATTTCGTAATTGAATCAAATGTCGCGAGAACACTTTCATTTTTAAACACACGACGACAAGCCTGAACTTTTCAAAAATCCTATATGCCAAAACTTGCACGAGATTTAAAATCCATTTACATATAGAACTACCTGTCCCATATCGAGAAAGCCCAAACGTATAAGAACGCAGCTGAAAAAAACCCAAACACCATCATCATCGTCATATATACGAAGACCACAGCCGCATTACGGTTATGAATCAGCGCGCAGGCGTTCGGACTCGCAGGCATATAATAGCCGGACACGCATCAGCGCAGATCCGCTCGTAACATTCCGGCTATATCGATCGACGCGATATTCAATTGGCACCAGGAGGCGGCGCTGCCGTTCTCTCTCCTTCCTACCTGGTCGCGACGGCCGCATTGGCCACCACGATGACCAATCATCATATGACGTTCGTTTGGCCTGCTGCGTCGCGTTGCTCTCGATATACATACATAAGCTCTCCTCGAGAGACGTAAAAGTGCGGCTTATGGGCTGCTCGCGAAAAAAAAGGATGAGAAATGGGATTGGGAATAAAACACGAGAACGCCGCGTAAGTCGAGTAGAGGAGAGAGGGCAAGAAATAGGAGCGGGTAACGAGCTGTTGTAATGGCTTATTTTTTCAATTATAAGAGCAGACCTACACTGTGATTTGTTTAATGTTTTCGATAGTAATGATGTTTACGCTGCTCGACCAAAGTTATATATATATGTCCGTTAGTTAGTCATAATGCAAATCGGCGAAAATTGAACTGATGTCATAAATTCGATGCTGAAATTGCTTTGCGCCTTTTTTTGTAAATAGCAATAGTATGGGAAAATGCTTCATTTATATATTGCGTATAAGAAATACTTGAATGATAGATCGTTCATGCGCAGCTTCATATATATCCTGCAGATAACCGAGAGAGGTATGAGCACGAGCGAAATTTGGGACCCCCGTGTACAGCAATTACGATGAAAAATTTAAAAGCACAAAATTATCGCTACCACCTGCTAAACGCGCGAAACTCGCTGGCGTGTATATAATAAAGAAATTTTTATCTCTGACGCAAACACATTCGCGCTCTCGGGCGGCATTATTTGAATTTCGGAGTTTTAAATAAAATTATACGCTCTTAAGCCGCAATGATTTACAATGTGTACCGTATGTGAGTAATTCGAAAATATAAATTACCGAAAGTGTCGAGCGTTGGCCTGGGCGCATACAATCACCGGAGTTTCTTTCGCTCCTCTCGCGACCGATAATCGGACGGTCCTCCTTTTCTCGCTCTGTATCTCTCTCTCTCTCTCTCTCTCCCTCTTGGATACGTAAGTTTTTTCGCTCTCACAGCGAATCGCATTATCACACCGGCATTATCGTGTGCTGGGCATACGACGAGGGCCCGGGCTGCGCTACTTCGCGGTAATTGACGAAGGAAACTTTTCTTTTCGTTCGCGAATGAGAGATAGCGTGTATATACACCCGTACGAAGAACGAGGAAGGGAGAGAAAGGTTCAAAGAGGGACACGAGAGATAAAGTTGAGAGGGTGGGGGGGGGGAGAGAAAGAGAATTATATTGGACGGATCGATTGTGCAGATATACTTAATTCGGGAACACGCTCCGGAGCTCTCCTCTCTCTCTTCGAGTCGAATCTTATCTGTGGTGGCTCTCTCTCTCGCGCGAGCGCATACTTCTTTTTTAGACCGAGGCGCACACAACATAACAACGGAGTGCGATGCTGCTGCTGCTGCAGCAGACCGTTAACTCAGCCGGCGGACCGAATGATACATTGCAAAATCTACTTTTCATTAAAATTTATCGAGAGACCTGGCAGCGGGCGGCTTTAATCTGATTATGCTAAAAAGATTAATTAATTTTATTTACGAGCCAGGCTTTAATCTACCCCCCCCCCTTCTACACTTTTTACGTGTTTCGCTTAATTGGTGCAGCACAATCGGAGATCCGTTGCTTGTTGTATTGTAATCTCTCCCTCTACCTTTGGCTAAATTGAAGTCTTTGTATTATATATTATCGTATCGCTGAATGTGGCAACATGCGAGAGAGTACGATTTAAAGAAGCTAAATTAGCTATTTGATTCGAGAACGAAAGTGCCTTTAACCATGATTCATGCAATTCATGAAATCGATATCAGATGATTTTCTATATCTATTGTCATCGATTACAAAAAAATACATGATTTCCATAAAAAAAAAATTGTAAACACAACGACGACGATTTCACAGTGTGACAACAACACCCTTAGAACCGTCACACCTCCGCCTATACACACACCACAGGCGCTATACGAGTCATGTGTATACAGTATAAGACGCTCAGGCAGGTTAATCGGAGGCTCGCGATCTAGAATGAACTGGAAGTCCAAGACTACAGTGTGCAGCCTATACAAACGCGGAGAGATGCGACGGGGGCCCCCCCACACACACACACAGAACTGTGTGCTGCTGAAGGGGCGAGTGAGAGTCAAGGCACGCCTCTCCTATGCGCCGCCGCCGCGAGCTCGTGAATGGGATTCCTGAATGCAAAAGCGATCTGCTCGTATATGTACGTATATACATATAGCTTCTATCTCTATCGCGCGCTCCTTAGAGCGCCGGCAGTATATAGCCGTTCAAGGACACGACCGCAGGATCTATAATTAACAATTTCGCCAATTCATTGATAATTTCACCGCCGCTTCTCTCGGCGATGAGATAGAATACGATTTTTCATGTGTGGCTGTGCTCTCTTTTTCGAACCTGCGCGAATTGTAAGAGCCATGATATGACTTTATAGTTAACCATAAAACATCGAGGGGTAATAAAACACTCGATTTTACTGCCGCGGATATTTACGAATCAAGATGTTTCCGTTGTTTTTTTTTTGTGAAATAAATATATATTAATAATTCATTAAGAAACGTACTCGGAGAGCAGGCGCGATATATATCGTGTAAACGAATGCCTTTTTGCAAGTGTCATCAACCAAACAAATGACATAACGTCTTCTTCGGGCGCTGCTTTTACGATCGAGCAATAAAAAATACTCTCGGCACCCGGATAATTTTCCTCCGACTCGGAGGCACCGCTCGACTCATAAATTTCATGGCGCTGCGGCAGTGAAAAACAAATGGCAAAACGGAGGAGCGAGAGAGAGAAAAAAAAACCGCCGCGAGTATGATTTGCCTTTTTTGCATATTTCCGCGCTTTTATACGCGCGATAAAAGCATTATTAAAGTCTCGCGCGATTTTGCGTTATTTCTATGAATTAATTTCAAACGCGGAGAATACGCGGAATGAAATCGCGCAGAGAGTAGCTTTGAGAGAAGAAAAAAAAACAGCTCAGCCGAAGATCGTTTCACCGGCTCATCAGAGTATACGAACTCGGATCCAATTACTTTACTCCTCGCGATGCTGCGTACATACAGAAAGAGATAGAGAAAGAGAGAGAGAGAGCAAATAACAGAGAAAAAGCGCGACACCGGGGGAAAAGCGAACAAGAGTCGACGAGAGATCGGCGCAAAAAAAAGGGAAGACCGAGAAACAAAGCGCAGAAACAGCAGCAGCAGCGTCGGATCAGTTCGTCGAAGACCGCGAGTATCGTCTACAAGGCTCTCGCGTTTATCCCTTAAGGCTCGCATTTCCCTACCTCATAAGGCGATTCGCGAGTAGCCGATCGCAGCTGCTATACTTTCAGGGAATCCAATCCCCATTGAATAGCTCAAAAGTAGCCGTTCGCTTCCGTGGCTGCTGCATCAGAGAGAGAGAGCGAGAGAGAGACAGAGAGGGCAGAAAATTACAGGCTATTGTCGAATCGCGGCCCGGTAGTTGCTACGAGAGGCTTCTTAGTGAGCAAATTGTGCTCTCTTGTGTACGTACATACGCCGCGCGTCGACGTGAAATTGCAGCGACGATCATTGCTAAGGAGAGAGCCTCCCGTGTGATTCCGGCCATTATCTCGCGGTTCTTCTTCGCTTCTTTTCTCTCTCTCTCTCTCTCTCTCTCTCTATCTACGTGCGCACGTGCAGTATAAAACATCGAATTCAAATGCGCGAGGCAACCTTTTTGCCAAGAATTCATCTAGTAGACGAAAATTCTCCGCAGTCACATCGATCATCTAGCGTGTATACATAGCATAACAGAAAAACGGCAGAAAGACCAAGCCGTCAATCCAAGCGGTGATAAATCATGGACAATCTAGTACGAAGCTATATATCGAGGACACAATCAGGCGAGAGGTGCACGTGCATGGCATCGTTGCAGAAAAGTCCTTTTCCCGTTCTCATCAGAGGAGGATCATCGCGCAAAAAGCATCGGTCAGCCCCGCACACCTCAGCTCCCGCCGCCGCGAGTATACAATGTGTACGATATTTTCTCCGTCTCTCCAATTAAGCCCGAGAGCGGATGGAAGCTTCGAAGGGTGAATTACGAGCTCCGGATAATGACGTTTTCATTCTAATAGACGGCTGCATTTGCGCGGAGGCTTTATTCCATTCTCATTCTTCTATAGTACAATATACATATACACATACACATCGTCGCTCATCCGTTTCTCGATCGGCATATCGGTCCGATCGGAAATTAGCAAACATGCGGAGCAATGATTTGACTAAAAAGGGAAAATTCCGCTGGAGAGCGGCTAATTAAAATTCACAAGCCGGCATTCAAAATGCGTGCAGCTCTCCCCCTTTGGCTGCTGCCTGCACTCAAGGTCCCCGCGTATAGCTCATCTCACTCTCGCGCATACACTCCTTTGCTGCAGTATATATAATGCAGAGACTGCACTCGATTTGCTCTCCCCTGTATATACACCTATACACTGCACGAGAGGGAGAGAGAGAGAGAGAGCAGCACGTGATCATCCTCGAGTAGGAGAGGGTGCGCGCGTATGTGTGCATCAGCAGCGAAAGCAAGGGCGTGGTCGCTCGGGAGCTCGGCGAAACTTTGCTTCATTTGCTCTCGATTCTCCTCTCTCCGCGTTCCCCCTACCGCTTATCTCGTATGCAGCTTCCTCCTCCTGCTGCTGCTGCTGCTGCTTCTTCTTCTTCTTCCTTCGTGTGTGCTTTTACGCAGCTGCCGCCGCCACCGTGCTGGACGCGCAGCTTGGAAATTTTATTTGAATGGAGTAAAGCGGCGGAGCTTGCCGCCGCCGCTCTGCTGGAGCGCGCGATAATTCACCGAGAAATATGAGCTTCGGTCGAGGCTTTAAGAGCTGGATATCCTTTTATTGAATGATAAGGAGAGTGCAGCAGACCTTTTTCCAGCTCCTTGGGTTATCTGCGTGAGATGTTTCTCGTGTCGTTTTGGGAGAGGAGAGACGGGACGCCGAGCTGATGTGGAAGATAACGAACTGACCGCCGGAAGAACTGGAGCATTTTCAAGCGTATATATACCTATATATACCCGTGTAGGATTATTGCATGCTCCGTTGGTATAGTGTATAGCCGGGCGAAAAACACACCCGCGCGGAGGAGATGATAGCGTGCGACCGCGTCCTGACAGTGTGTATTTAAATCCAAATAGACTAATCTTAAATTAACTGTCAGCCGCGTGGTTATCTCGCAATTACATCTATGCGCGTTTTTAGCACACGCTCGAGATAATTTAAATCGATTTTGAAACCTACCCTGAAATCCGAGCAAAACGAGCAGCGCTGAATCCTCGGAAATTTACAGCGCAATCATAGCGATCTATCTATATATGTATAAAAATAATGTATAAAAAACAATTGCGAAGCGAAGTTGGACAAACGAATCAATACCCAGGGGCAAAAACTTCATCGGACGCGTCCGCGTACGCGGAAAAATGTCCCTCGTATATGTATGTACACACACGCATACGAGAGCGATGCACAAAAACTGCCCTCGACGCGAACTGTCCCCTTCCTTTCTCTCCCCTTTCGTCCTGCACACACGCACGTCGTCCGTCTTTTTGCCCGACGGATGGATACCTGCAATGTCTTCCCCCTTGCACTCGTGTATCTATTTTCTCTCTTACTCTTTCAGCATAGCTGCGATTCCGTATTATAGTTTCGGGAGAGTACCTGTACCCACCAGCAGCCCCCACGGGATGATGGTTTTCTGAACGAGGTGCAAGATCGGACAAGAGATTTGAAGGATGCTTGTTTGCATGAAATAAAAATCGAGATCGGCCTCGAGCATGTGCGAAAAAAATCGGCGGAATTTTCACTGAGACTCGCCGTTCTATATATGTATACAGATCTAATACCGATTCTATATTATGAGGAGCCTTCTATAAAAAGATAGACGTTATGAGATTAAATTCTAGTCCTTTTAAAATCAGCTAGATGGGTCAGAAAATGGCAAATTTCCAAAAAGAGGGCACATCTTTCTAGCCCAATTTTTTTCTTCATTACGTCGTACAATGTAAAAACCAGTGGAACACGTTTTCTCGGCCATTCAAATTATATGAAAAGTAGCCATTGACCAATGCCACATGTACTCGGTGTGTCTGGGGTGCAAACGACGAATACATATCACTTTCCTCGTGTTCTACTGTTGTTTAGCATTGCATGACACAATGAACTAGAAAAATCGGGCTAGAAAGGTGTGCTCCCTTTTTGAAAATTTTCTAATCCATCTAACTAGGTATTTTAAAAAGATTTCCTTGTATACGCGATGAAGCCTCGCAACACTACAGAGTATATTATAAGAAGGAGGTAGCCAAAAGGGAGAAGAAGAAGAAGAAGAAGTAAGCGAAGCAGGCGGTAGGCGAAAGAAAGGTCCGGCGGTCGCACGAATCCTCATCGGTCGCCGCCGCCGCCGCTGCTGCTCTCTCCCCGAGGGGGCCATATCCGAGAGAGAGAGAGAGAAGGAACCTTGAGGAGAACGGCGGCGGCGGCGCGTACATTAGCGAGAACGGTGGGCCTTGGACCGTCTTTCTCTCTCGCTTCTCCTTCTCGCTCTCGAAATGACCCCGATCTCTCGAGAGAGGAGCCTCGAATGTGTGTAATCTCGGACTCGCGATCTCCGCTGCAGACTCTCCTTCTCCCCCCATGCACGTGTATACACACACACACATATATATATATATGCGCACGGCTTTTTCGGTGTTTGCGTGAGCCTCTGTGCGAGTGTGCGCGGCCACTTCGATTTCTTCCTCCTCGCCTCTGGGTCCTTCCCTCCGCGTCTCTTTCCTCGTGCATGATGGCCTCCCCTCTTGCATTTGCGCGAGCAATCTCCGGAGTTTGTTTCTTGCGCTTTTGCTTCTTTGGACTTTAATAAGCGGAGGCGACTTCTTTGTGATAATTAATTTCTCCATGCTGGCTTTGAAAATATTTAGAATTTTCAGGTGATTTGCTCGCGTCGAAGCCGGAAGCTGCGGTTTTAATTATTATATTTCCGAACGAAATGTATCGAGGAGTTATGACTGAGGCCGGCTGTGAGACACAATTATAATTAAGCCGATCGTTATTATACCGCGGCTCTTTTATTTTGAATTTGTGCACGCGATCAAGGTCGACGATATAAACATTCTTCAACATAATACAAGGATGAATTTACAAAAATAATCTCTGACTCACACATACACACACACCGGCATCCTCATAAGCCGAGATAATTAAAAAAAAGTAAATTATTGCCCAATCGCCGATAATAATAAACCTGAGCGTTTCCTCCTCGACTGCACTAGCGCCGACGTTACTTTTCGCAAGCAGCGATTTTTTTACAAGCGCCTCGTCGTCGTTAAAGAGCCAAAGTAATTAAAAGCCCAAACACCCGCTCTAAATTTCGGTAAAACACTCGGATACCCCGAAAGAGGTAAAAATTTCCCCCAAAGCAAACAAAAATTATACGGCGAATAAATCCGCGCGTCTATACACAGCGCTATAAAAATTCTTCGCTTGTCCGTCCCTCCGTCGTGTGCAGTTCCTCCGACTCCCCGCGGCTGCTTTAGCCCGGCGCATCGCGAAACACATCATCATGGCCGAACAACTCGCGTAATGCATTTTTGCACGGCCGAGAGAAAGAGAGACTCGACAAGTGACGTGTATGCGATAGAAGATGATTGATTTTTTTCGGACCGAGCACACGTCATTAACCGGTACACACCTACATATATATATAAATGGTTTAATTGCGCCGATTTTCGGGGATGTTACGTGCGCCCGCGCGTTGTCTTGCTTTCGCGGCGAGTGAAAGAGATCGCGCTGGCGACGCTTGGTTAATTGGGATTTTATTCGACTTTTCTTTTGCGAGCTTGTTGCATTATAAGGATAGGCTCTTTTTTTGGGAGGACCTCTGTCCTTAATTGAACACGGCTAACTATGATAATTTATCGACGACGGTGAGTGTATAAAAGACGCCGATGCTGTTCAAAAAAAGTTTTAGAAGAGTATAAGAAACATAAGAGATGAGGTATTCGTATGAGCCAAATACGTCGATATAATTTTATAATTATTTCGTAACGCCCTGGCTTTGAGGTTGTATACAAACAAGTTTTTTGCATTAAAAAACCTCGGAGTTCTATACTCTTTTTCTTTTAAATAAATTGCCGTGCGAACGTAAGGCGAGCAAATAAAAGGCTGCACACCGATCGAAGGTATACTTTTACAAAGCCCCCTCGAAAACAAAAAAGAAGGCGCGACGGCTTTAAAGTGGCTCTTTATATATTTTAAAAGCCAAAACGCGAATATAATTTAAATCCACCTGTCAAAAATTTAGTTATTTCAAAAATTACCTTTTCATTACGCGGCAGTTAAACTCCTTCATTTTTATTCCGCACGTCTTATTATTCATGCAGCGCGATTTACTTTTACGTCTGGGAGATCGTAAAAAAAGTAGCCCGTAAAGGATGCATATACACGTATAATGCGTATGTCGAGCCAGAAGACGAGAGTTCGCGCGCAGACACGTACGTACACGTACATGTACGCAGAGGAGAGTAAAGGCACGTAACGAGGGATACCTTATTACCGATATCGCATCGAATTTCACACACAAGTTCGCGGTTCTTTGGGAATGGATACTCCGACTCGTGGATTATATTTTCGTATCCACGGTAGTTTTTCGATCGCTGCAAGATCGCAGTCGTGCAGCATAAATATACAATTTAATCGCGCCTAAAAAGAAACGAAAACGAAACCGATAAAAAGTCGCGTGTGAAATATATCTCTTGGATAATAAAAAGCACGTGTATATGCCGACGGTAATTATACACTCGCATACTTCTTTTCGAGTTCCTATATTCTAGAATCGTGGAATTCAATATTATGGAACTGCTTCGGAAGATACTACTCGCGCGAATGCAGAATTGTAATGAAATCAAAACAGAGGTATTATTAGGTACAAGTTTTGCTAGACTTTCAAATTGTCGAATTAACGCCGTGTATAAGTATATCATTTCTATGTGATAAGTATGTAATACCGCAGCCGGAATAACATAGATTCGGAGCTGATACTCGATTTAAATGAAACGCTCGACTGCCTTCTGTCGACGCGTGTATTAAAATTGTCGAATCTTGGCAATTATTAATTAGCTACGGTTAACTTTCAGTGGAATTCTGGTGAAACACTTTTATACGACCGGCTTTCAAGAAAGATTTTGTTACTAAAAGTTACTCGCAATTTCGAAAACTGTAAAAAAGAAGGTCTCGGACTTTTGCCAAAGCCAATCGATAAGTGAACCCCGGTAGCTTTTTACGTTCGACTCAACGTCCGACATGTATATTGGACGACGCACTTAAAATTAAAGTGCCCGATAATACCGAGCACTTGTAAAGCGTATAATGCGTACCGATAAAAACCAAAAAGTAAAAACTCTCTCTCTCTCGTTTTCTCATCTCGAGGAGAAAGTCGCAGCATCGCAACGAAGCTTCCGCATTAGCCGATGGTAAGTCCTCTTCGGATAACGTAGCAACCTACTGCATCTCGTTCGTTCCCCGTCGCTAAGGCAGGCGTCTCCCGAGATCATCAGCAGCGATATATATTAAGCTCTGGCGAATCTTTCCATCTCGCAAAAATGAAGATTTTACGAGCCGCACGATATACGGGTAAAAAATGATTTTCACTCTCGCTGTCTGATAAGCGGCAGTCCATTAAATCGCTCTCTCCCTCTCAAAGCTTATCTCTCGCATATATGCTTTATGTAACGCAACGCATTCGAATGAGAGAGAGAGAAAGGACGCAAATGCATAAACGACTCTCCATCGAGTCAGCACGGATCTCTCCGTCATCCTTTTGTGAGCCAATGAGGAATTTAGGCGTCTAATCCGCCTATCGACGAAGCCAGGCGTGTATAAATTGTCGATGATCGTCGCGGCCAGAAACTCATTAACGCGCTTCGCTCGATGATACTCTCCTATATGTATATATATAGCGAAAGAGAAGGCAATTTGCATAGATTTTTCCCAAGGATACGCGAGAGCGGCGGATACTTTGGCCGATCGACGATAATCGCTTTCGCGTCATGCCGCTTATAAGAGCGCGCGCGCACACACACACAAGTCGAACGAGCAACGAAAAATGACGAAAAAAAATGAGGGGAACGACACGATCTGCGCAGGAAGAGAGGAAATTGCCGACGACGAGGAGCTTGAAGGTGAATGTTAATAAAGTCGAGGTTTTTATTGAGTTTTCAGAGAGTATAGCAATGGTAAACAAACGCGGATTCTCTCGAGAATTTCGGATTTTTTCGTCGCTGATTGATCGCTCGCTGTCTTTGAGGCAAATTATTTTGAAAATTAATTCAACGAAGGGCGAGCACAGTTACTTTAATGCACGCCTTCGAAGTGATTGATACGAGCGAAATAATTGATCGAGTACACGGATTGCATGAATATAAGGAAGAAAAAAAGGGGGGCAGCTTTTAATTTCAATCAGGCAAGAATTTACGAAACTACTCGACATCAGTCAATAATTCGATCAACGTTAATTTCCTTCGATAGACACGCGCGCGCATACACGCGCACGACGAGCAGTAATTACCGGGCCCATCAATCAGCACTCGGACTCTGTATACCACCAACAATCCCAACAACTCGGCACATATAAACATACATACATACATCTCGAGAGAGCGCGGTTGTATATATACCTGAAAGCCGAGAGAGAGAGAGGACAAAAAAAGGCCTTTCCCATTCTTTCCAATGCGCGTTCGGGCGAGAAACAGCGCGTTTCTCTCCAGAGTATTTTCGCGCATTGGAAAGCCTATATACGCGGGGCCTCTCTAAGCTCGTTAGGATTTCGTTCGGAGAAAACTCGCGACATTCCGAGTGCGTATGTGCGCGCGCTCTCTGATGGCAAGTTTTTGTCGCTGCGCGAGAGATATACTCGCCGATGGAAAAGTGCAGCGGCGACGACGAGGACGGCGCTTCTAATAGCCCAGTGGCCATTATTCCATCTTCGATGATCGCAGGAAACGTCGATATATACCTCTACTCGCTACTTTTTCCAATCGGTCGTCGCCCCATCATCGTGACGATTCTTTCCGTTTCTCTCGATATATGCGTGGCTTAATTGGGGCCGTTCTGCGCGCGCGCGACTCTCTTTCCCGGAAAATCCAGTAAATCGATTTATTGCTGATCGACACGCTGAATTTAAGATTTTTCCTTCCTCGCTAATGCGAGCTTATTAGAGATAAATATCTCTTATAATTACAGTAGTATAACTTAAAAATATTTGCCAACGTTCTCGTCTAGTATTAGTGTCTCGTGAGAATTGTTCGTGCAATATTCTAATATCAGGACTAAATGATCAACGTTTTTAATTTATGCGGGTTGTTGAATGAATACAATTAACACAAAAAAGCGCAGACTAACCTCGTTAAAATAATGCATTTAAGTAATTATGACTTACTCGTCAAGGAATTTTAGCCGACGTTCGCGACTCCGCCTCAAACGGTCACTGCAGTCTCGATGAGCGACGAAAATAAATGAAAAGAAAAAACAAGTCGGTGACAAAATAAAGCCTCGTCTCGCTGCTATAAAAGGGCACGACAAAGAATTTCCTTTAAGGGCATTCTCGCGACTACCGCTGCCGTGTCTCTCTGTCTACCCGACGACGCACCCTTTTTTGCACCCGAACGCACGAAGGTCTTTTCTACCTTCTCGCCTCTCCTTTCTTCTCATCTTTTTTTCCAATGGAAATTCATCGTCTAGTTGCATTGGGTAATTAAATTGGCCGAAACTAAGTTTTAAGTTCCGAGTGACAGAGCCCGGGTTATCATAGGCACAAGTACCGTTGATAATTTCTTGTATGTATTATTTAAAAAAATATATTCGAGTTGACAACATATTAATTACAGTGTATATACTATCGGAACTAAAAACAGGTTACGTATGTTATGAACTGTTATATCACCTGCGCACTATCGAATCGTAATCTCAAATTTTTACTCGCTTGTTGTAAATATTTTTAGCTCTATATGTTTGAGCTGCAAATTGTTGTGAATATTGCATAGGCTGTTGGACGAAAAATCAAGAACGAAGAACTCATGAGTAACCGATGTGTGTGTGTACAACTATAATAAAGCGTTTAAAGAGCGCGTGAAGCTCACGAGACACGTAAGCTCTTCTAAAGATAAGATAATCGGAAGGACGCGAATCCTTATAGAAGACAAATACCTCGATTGAGGAATATTTTTCCCTGTTCTCTCATTTTCTCGGGCGAATCCGCAATAATTAAAAATGTTTATTGCTCATTACGCGTACAAGACACTCAAGATGCTCAAGGAGATCGGGTTATTTGCACGAATAATCGCGGGTATATATTGTGTCGCCGAACGTCCGTCTTCTCCTCGACTCATCGTCCTGCTTCTCCTTTTATTCAATTAATAATCTCGCACTTTGAGAAATCAAGTATACGCGCGTCGGTGCGCGCGGATCGACGCGTCTGGCAATTACAAGCGGCGGAAGATTGTGTGTCAATGCGATGATGAGAGCCGACGGCTAACTGCATGAGCTGCACAGGATTCGTGCGTGCATTCGAGCGTTCGAGCAACGCAGTTTTATTATCGATCATGTGAATTTTCAATCTTACCTCGACACTGCTTTCTTTTTCTTCTCGACTGCGTGTTTATCGAACATCGATGTAGTTTGTACTTTCTTTTGTCTGGTGACACTTCTTTTCATGTTTCTTTTGCGGTTACACGTGGCCCGACGGATTATTTCTTTTTTACATTTTCTCTTGCTTCGCTCAGTGTTTTCTGTTTCATGCTTAAATACTGATTTCTCGTTATCGGTGAGTAATGCAGAGTGGTGAGAAATTTCTGTAAAAACCGTTGGAATTAAAATAAAAATAGTCGTAAATTTGTTTATAACGAAAAATAAATCAAAATGGTATCTCATGAATGTACTGTGTGTACTACTAGGGAAATTAAAAATATATAAATAAATATCGTCGCTATACTCATAATATTGCATACCTATTACGTGTATGACTAGCATAAAAAGTATTACTTAATAATTTTAGTATAAAAGCTAATATACATTTATTATATGCGCAACTATTTTTGGATATCAAGAATTAAAACGAGTTTAAAGTCGAAAACGCTTTAATTAAATAATTACTCAAAAGTGAACTTTCACATGCATGATCAAAACTGACATTTGATTGCATCATCGTCTACACACCATATTCGACAAGTAACAGACTTGCTACAATAATAACGTCTTCGACATTTTCAAGTTTATACAAATTTCGATTAACAAACGAGAGATGTAAAAAAATAAAACAACAGAGAAATCAAAAAAAGAAAGACAGACAAGAACTTCAGAAGGAGCATAGAGAAAGTTGGTCAATTGCAGGGTAGAAAAATCGAGGTAGTCGGAGATATTATGACGACAGGGACAAGTTGAGAAAGAGAAAGAAAAAGACGTGGGCGTGGGGTGAAGTCGGTGGTGGCGGTAGTGACGAGGGGATATATGGGTGTACGAGAAAAATAAATTATAGCGGCGGGATCGAAGATTGAGAAAAATTGTGCGTTTATTAATGAAGACGTAGAGACTAGGTATTTACGTAACGATCGGCGATTCTCGAGGGCCTCGACTGCACATGCACATTTTCAACGTTGCACCACTCCTCATCCTCGCAGTTTAGATATATGTGTCGACGTATACATACACATACCCGTGCAATTCTCTCCTTATCATTCGCGCCTTCTTTTTTAATTCCCTCGTGTCAGTGTCACTCGTAACTCGCAAGCAGACGCGGTCGCACGCGTTCCACTTTTATCGCGTATTATTCCTTCGCACTTTGTCGCAGTTTTCCATCGTTTTTACTCTCAGTATAATATACGGGACTCCCGTTTACATACGCGGTGGTCGATTGCTCGAAAAATCATCTCGTCCCGATCTTATTATGCGTGATCTCCACGGTTATCAGGGTTCATGCAGAGTCTTTTCGGCCTGAGCCAAATATCGAGAAAAGATTCTTTTATTTTTTGCTTTTCTTAAAAAATTTTTTCATCAGTTGCAGACACAACCGAGAGGTCCAGCGAGAATCGCCTTCATTTTAATCCGACAAATTTCGCGTTCATAAATTACGTTAGCTGGGAACTAATACGGCGATCCTCGCTGATGGGCTACTCGACCCTGCGCATCGCATTTACTTAGTTATCCCTTTTAAATTATCTTGCCGCTTATCCCTTAATAATTTTTTTTTGTCATTTTGTTTAGTTTTTTTATTAGCCAGTATTAAGATAACGTTCGCCATGTTTGTTTTCTTATTATTTCCATATTTCGCACACATACATATACACAATCTTTCTTACTGTATCGTCGCTTCGGTATGTGTCATCGATCCGCACGCCCATGTTTCGCTCTCCCGCACATACACACGCGCAATCGATATTTCCTCTATATTTCTCTGTCTTTCTTTCGGCGCGCACGCATTCTCATTTGCTATTTCTGTCTTAATACAGACTGTATAACACTCTATGCTATAGGACCAGGCGTGGACGAGGCTCTCGTTGGACTTGGAATAAGCAACGTATGCCTGTTATTTTATGCCTTACTTTTGTTAACGTAATAATAACGTGGATGGTTTAGTAAAAATAACATGTCGGGGGTAGATAATTTTCTTCGTGAGATATTTGAGATGGATTACAGTATGATATTTTTTAAATTCGTGAGAATCCCTCTAAGACCCGTAATTTCCATTTTGCAATAATTAATTCGCGTTGGTCGATCTTTCAGATTTTCTTAAAGCTCTTCTGACTGCCTCTGAGATATGACAGTCGTACCACTTATGCCTTATCGTTAAACCCGTTTTGGACAATAAGTAGGAAATAAGTGCACATTGCTCCAAGTAACGAAATTCGTTCACGCCTGAGTAGGACGATACATGTATGCGTATGTATATATTATGTACACCCAGCGTTAAAAATGTATTCAAATAAACGATTGTGTGAACTGGGATCAAGTATCTTAAGTAGGATTTGACGTAGCACATATTCTCGCGCCAAATTCTAATACCAAATCCATCTGATGTCAGTTCACATCATCACTGCTTAAATTTATTTAAGTACATTTTTAGCGCGGGTATACGCAAGTGTAGGTGTGCAAGTGTACGAGTTATGTGAGCATATGTATAATCATTTGTCGCGCACTTTTCTCATGTTCGTGCGCACTCGGCCGCCGTCTATTCGAAAGCATCGATTTAACCTACTTATAAATTACGGATCGCCGCGCGATTCGCCGGAACAAAGGGGGAAACATATATATATTTATATGTATATATCACGTCATTCCGAGCATTCGCACGTCTCTATTTACGCCGGCCTCGTGTATACATGCGGCGCAAGCTTGCACAACTAAGTTTCGCAACTTACACTTATATTATTTTCATCTTATTATTCATTATAATCTTGTTTTCTTTTCTTCCTTATTATATCACTTTATAACAGACGCGCTTTAATAAGTAATAATACAGAATCCAAAGCGCACGAGCTGCTCTCTTCCAGTATGGGTATATGTATATGTACACAGGGAAAGTTTTTCAGAAAAATTATCGTAGAACCCATCGAATGAGTATCGATCAACATCCAAAGGTACATTGAGAAGGAAAGTCTACAATATATGTAAATTTTTCGAAATTTACAATCATGTTCATCACAATGTATGCAGGGTGACTCTTCATCATAATTCTCTAATCGACCGGTAGTATAGTATTATGTACTCGACGATAATTTTTATGAAATATTCTCCGTTATGTCTGTATATTGTATACAATCTGTCATGCATTTACACTCAGGTTCGTAGTGATAAAATTTTGTTTTATTTGCGTGTTTTCATTCTGTTTTTGAGGATCTGCGTGTACGCTTGGTATGCATATACATAATATATTTGTTTTTAATATTATACCTATCTATATATATCTACAAGGCAGTAGCCAAACACTGTGACTGACTGTGCGAGTGTTTCGCATCGAAATAATCTTTCGAGATGCGTCTTCCTTTATTATTCTAGTTCGCGAAACAGGAAGAGTCGAAAAGCGACATTTCGCGTTTACTTTATTTACTTAATTCTTGATTTAAGTATCTTGGTTTATCTCACTATCCTTTACACGCGCTGACGCGCGTTTTGTTTGTTTGTTTACATTTGTGTCCCGCGACTTCGGCGCTCCGTGTGTATCGTGTATTTTTTTTTCTTAAATAGTCGTAACTTCGCGATGAAGCCGTTATTATGTGCAGAAGTTTTAGGCCATCCGACAGTTTACGATACATCGTTAAAGGGAAGAATTACGCGCTCAAGTGTCCCGCTGTTCATTTTGTAAAAAAAAAGAAATGAATGTTTACTACATGCACAATAGATGTGCGTTAAATTACTTTTTCGCGCTAAGAATTTCGAACTGCTTGAGCTTGATAGTTATTCCCTTGGTGTACGCTCGTACGTGTTCGTTTGAAGTTTTCTTATCTTCCTCCGCGTGTTCGTGTTTACAGTATTTTTCTGTGCTTATATACACTGTAAATCCAAGTGTGTTAAATTACACACACAAGTGTGTTGCTCCCCATTTAAATACATTGTCACGATTTTAACACACTTTAA